>CM037161.1:42539010-42633734 GCA_020921065.1 Vaccinium darrowii
TGCCTATAACAGTCACCACGAGGGGGTGAATAGCTCGACACCACATAGGGAGTCCTTAAGGCCCTGTGCCGAGCTGGATCAGCCATGAATAAGGCTGGGCTAATGAGAATAAATTAATAAATCAGGATGCACTAGCTCGGCGCAAGACATAGAGGGGTGCCCCCGATATGGCCGAGTTGGGAAGGCTACATGTGCAGCTTAAACAACATTCTGGAATGCATAATTCAGCACGGCGTGATGAGCTAAGCTATGTACGAGTCATTCCGAGCTACGTGGAAGCACGGCACCGCCACGAGTAGGGCAGTGAGACATTCCAGAATGATCTAAGGAGGTTCCTTATGAGATAAGGAGCAATCCCGTGAAATAGGGGATTACTATGAGAAGTCCTAGCGTGATTAGGAGTATACCCCATATAGGAAAGAATCTTATATGGAAAGAATCCTATTCCTGAAGGGAATAGAAAACAGGGGTAACGTGATGCCCTAATAAGCAATCCACATCTACAAATACAACGACAGATCCATGACAAAAGGTACGCTGTAACGCCCAGCTATACGCATTGTGTTCTTTGCTTAATTAGTAACCCAGTACTAACTTAAGCATCGGAGGGCCTTTGCCGACGAGAGGCAAATGTGCTCTAACCCCTGTCTGTTTTGCAGATTAGGGTTCCGGCGAGGAGACACGTGATCAAAACCCTACGTGGATTTATTCCCCGTACAATTGGCGCCGTCTGTGGGAAATGCTTACAAAAAAGCTTTGTTCTTTTCAAAAAAGCCAACAATGGTGATTTCAGAGCCTATTTTGTGCACTCCGCGAAGACAGGACGTGGAAGACGATGGTGGAACCACTCTTGTGTATACTATGAGAAAGAGCACAAGGGTGGATAAAACTCCCACGGTCCTAAAAGCACCACAAAAGAAGCCAGCAACTAGAAGGTTCAATATAGGGCGTATCCCTGAGATTCCAAAGTTCAGAGATACGCGCCTAATAAATTATGATTCTCCAAGATCGGGAGAGCGGCGAAGACGCCTCCAAGAGGTGGGGAAGCCTCCATCCGACGAGACCGGAGGAGAAGTCCCCCAAGAAGGGACGATCATAGGCGAACAAGGGATCAAGAGAAACAGGATAGCCTCGACAGAAAGGAGCAGGAGGCAGAAGAGCTGGCCCGTGAAGTCACTCGACGAGAACGAGAGATTCAGGACCTAAAGAAGCAGCTTCAAGAGAAAGAGAAAGACCTACGCTCACAGACGAGATCCGTGCAGTACGTGAAACAAAAGAGTCATCATCATGACGATGTCTTCGCTGACCGAGCAGCCTCTCCACAAAAAAGGAGAGAAATGAGCGTTTCCGTTGAAAAGAAAGAGAGAAGGAAGCACGCTAGGGACAGGTATGAAAGATCTGGTTCCAATGAACACTATGAAAGAAAAAGGGAGACCGGCCGAGCTGATGGGGGACCTAAGACTGCACGAGAAGCAGCTAAGGAAGCCCTAGGCCAGATCTCTAAGTCACCACTGGCCCACTGGATCCGAACAAAGAAGACACCGAGCAAGGTGAAACATTCAACGTTCATCCCTTATGAAACCAGTACGGATCCCGTGGCCCACATTCAACACTACCAACAGGCCATGTTTATGCATGAGCAGGATGACGCCTTGCTATGCAAAATGTTCCCATCCAGCTTGGGAAAAGTGGCCCTGAGTTGGTACCACAAGCTCCCGGAAGGATCAATCCTATGCTGGGCTCAATTAGCCGAAGAGTTTACCGCTCGGTTCCTAACAAGCCGAGCGGCCCCAAAAACTTTCGATGCATTAACCTCTATGAGACAGAGGGACGAAGAAACTTTGCGGCAGTATTCCAAACGTTATTGGGAAACTTTCAACGAGATTAAAAACTGCAGTGAAGAATATGCTTTGGCAACATTCAAAACGAGCCTGCCTATGCATGGTAAGCTACGAGAATCGCTTACCATGCATCCAGTAAAAACTGTGGCCAAACTTATGGAGAGAATCCAGGAGCATGCACAGGTAGAGGATGACATCCTACAGGCTGGGGGGAAGATTGTGGCTGGACAACCCCAGCTTCCAGAAAAGAAGGCGGTAGAGTCGAGGGTGTACAAGAAGGAGTACACAACAGGACGGAAGGACTACACTCAGCAGAAGAAGGACAAGGCTGATCCAGACCCCAAATCATACTTTAGCATCATGGCAACTTTCAACGTTCCGATCTACAAGATGCTGTACAGGATCAAGAATGAGCCGTGGTTCAGAAGACCCCCAAAGATGATTGGGAATCCGGAAAAGAGAAGGGCTACCAATCAGCACTGCAGCTATCACAGAGATTGGGGACACATGACTAAAGACTGCGTGGAGTATAAAAAGTTCTTGGACGAGAAGGTGGCGGAGGGCCATCTTAAAGAATTTTTGACTGATAGCAGGAACGAGGCCGAGCTAATAGAAGAGATGGACTACGAGAAAGGTCCAAAAGGAACGATCCATATGATACATGGATTAGTTGCCCCATACACGAATAATAAAATAAGGCACATTCAAAGGGTGAACAGCCAGATGAAACAGGTTATGAAGCTCGGCACGAAAAGGCCAAGAGCTGAGGGAGTAATAGAGGCCCCAATCACCTTCACTGACGACGATCTAGATGGAGTATCAGTACCCCATAACGATGCATTGGTGATCACCCTACGAATAGGGGAGTATGACGTGGAGAAAATACTTGTTGATCAGGGGGCAAGCACGGAAATCATGTATTACGATACCTTTAAGAAGATGGAACTCCCGACGAGCTCGTTACAAAAATGTCTTGTCCCTCTGGTCGGCTTCAGTGCACAGACGGTATGGCCTATGGGAAAGGTCACATTGCCCGTCCAAGCTGGATCAGTAGTCCTTAAGACTGACTTCCTTGTGGTAGACATCCCTTCCCCCTATAACGTGATTATAGGAAGAACCTGGATGCACAAAATGAGGGCAGTTTCCTCAACTTACCACCAGAAGATCAAGTACCCTGGAGTAGATGGTATATAGTGCATTAGGGGTAACTAAAAAGTAGCCGATCAGTGTTTCAACATGGTCTTGAAAAAATCCCCAAAAGCCGAGCTGGTGTAGACAGTTGAAGTTCCAGATTAGCCGACCTTGGAGGACGTCGGAGGTGACCCCACCAAGAAAATGGTGGAAGGGTTAAAGAAGATACAGATTCAGGGAGATGATGAGGAAAGATATTTCTTGATCGGCGAGATGCTTGCCGAACGGGAGGAAAGGGATTTGGTTTCCTTTCTGAAGGACCACATTGATGTTTTCGCATGGACTCCCCAGGAGATGCCTAGGATAGATCCCGAGGTAATCTGCCACCGTTTAAACGTGGATCCTCAGCACAAACCAGTCGTGCAGAAGGCGAGAAGGTCGGCACCACAGCACGCCGACGCTGTGATCGAAGAAGTGGATCGCCTACTAGAAGCGGATGCCATACGAGAAGTGAGCTATCCGGACTGGCTAGCCAACACGGTTGTGGTCAAAAAGAAAAACGGGAAGTGGAGAGTCTGTGTGGACTTCACCAGCCTCAACAAAGCATGCCCGAAGGACAGCTTTCCACTTCCCAGGATCGATCAGCTACTAGATGCCACATCAGGCTATGACAGGATGAGCTTCCTTGACGCATATTGAGGGTACCATCAAATAGCTATGCATGAGCCAGACCAGGAGAAAACGTCCTTCATCTCACCAAGGGGACTCTACTGTTACAAGGTTATGCCGTTTGGGCTAAGAAATGCTGGAGCAACCTACCAGAGGTTGGTTACTAAGATGTTCAAGGAATAGCGCGGCAAAACCATGGAGGTCTACATCGACGACATGGTGGTAAAAATCAAGTTGAAACCCGATCATCTTGCCGACCTGAAAATAACTTTCAGTATTCTGAGAGAATACAAGTTAAACTAAATGCCTCAAAATGTGCCTTTGGGGTCAGCTCGGGAAAGTTTCTAGGGCACCTGGTGACTAAGAGAGGGATTGAGGCTAATCTAGACCAGATCACGGCTCTGCAGAACCTTCAAAGCCCAAGGACCACGAAGGAAGTCCAGAGGCTAATAGGGATGGCAACAACTCTTAACCGTTTTATCAGCAAGTCCTCAGATCGTTGCAGGCCCTTCTTTCAACTTCTGAAGAAGAGAGAAGGGTATGAACGAGGAGCCCAGCAGGAACAGGCTTTCCAAGAATTGAAAAGTTACTTGTCCTCACCACCCTTACTCTCTACTCCAGAAGCTGGGGAGCGGTTGATGTTGTATCTAGCAGTATCCGATCATGCAGTCAGCTCGGTTCTCCTACGAAGCTGAGGGCCTTTGCCGACGAGAGGCAAAGGTGCTCTAACCCCTGTCTGTCTTGCAGATTAGGGTTCCGGCGAGGAGACACGTGATCAAGACCCTACGTGGATTTATTCCCCGTACAAAGGAATACAATGAGAGGAAGGAAGAGATAGGAAGTTGGAGATAATAACACAATATACATACACACACAACCCAAACCTCCTATCCAAATCCTTAAAAGGCGAACTCCGTCCGCACCTTCATTTTTCCGATCAAATTTTTCATGATCTGTACCACGAAAAATTGCGAGAAATGTATTTTTAATGGCTCCATGCGAGAAATGTATTTTTATGAAAAATTACTTGGATCGAACCCTTCTTGGTCTTTTTTTTTTTTTGGCTGATTTCTCGTTCAGTCTCTTAAAAACACCTTTTCAAACACATTGGATGGTTCGGATCATGAAAATTTGTCAAGAAAATGAAGGTGCGGACGGATCCCTCATTTTAAAGGTGTGAATAAGAAGGGGACTGATCATATACACCAAACTTCCTATCCAAACACTTCGTTTGGATAGCAATTCATATATATATAGAAAGAAAACCTAGAATGCAACTCTAATTGTAAGCATCTCCAACGGTCCGCTATTTCATTTGCTACTGCCATAATATAGAACATACATTCAAAATCACGGCTCCAATGGTGAGTTATATGAATTGCTATAAATGCCTAGAGGTATTCTTGATAGTATATTTGGCACAAGTTTTACCTATAGCTTAATGGAAAATGATATGGGTACACCATTTGTGCACCCCAAATGCACACTACTTCACATTAGCTTTCTCCTCATTTGCCACATCAGAGTGGTGTGTATTTGGAGTGCACAAGTAGTGTACCCATAGCATTGTTGTAGCTTAATCTGCCAGACCATTTTTGTTCCTCTGTAAATATTAGTTTCAGTCATCTTTCCTATTGAAATTAACCCCTCTTCTCCTTCAATTGTTTCAGACGTTTCATAGAAAACAAGAAGAAGCATAAAAATAAACAAGTTCAAGAATGAGAGAATACCCAGCCAGGGGCTCAAAAAAGGGATTTCGGGGGGTGCCGTGTGCATGGTGCCGCACACCCCTCAGCCGTCCGATCGTATTTTGGACGGCTCGGATGTGTTTAGATTTATTACTGGTAAAAATAAATTAAAATTGTCGAACGTATCCGGGCCGTCCAAAACACGATCGGACGGCCGAGGGGTGCACCGCACGGTGCACACACACACAAAAAAAGAGAGAGATTCGGAAAAAGGGTGGTGATCTGGAAAAAAAAATGAGATTCGAAAATGGGTGGTGATTTGAAAAAATGAGATTCGAAAAAGTAGTTAAAGTAGAGAACATACAAAATTACTCTCCAAACCACTATGTTGATCATAGCTGTTGAATAAGTTTGTTGGGAAAAAAAAGTGGAGGTGATAAAAATAGCTAGCTAGAGACCATTGGTGCAAAATCAGTATAGTATCGCAATTTGAAACTATTTATTTCTATATTACCACATTCGCTATCCTTGACACATATGTTGTCGAGAACAATACCAACAAATAGGTCCTATAATCCTAGTTAGTACACAGAATGACAGAAATAACTTTGGAATAAACTAGCATTTATCCAAGAGCACCCCAATAGCTTCTACATAGCATCGGCGAATCCTAATTAGGGAAAGCATTATCTACGTACCAGTTAGTAATTCTTTAAACAAAAAAGAAATAAGTAACTTATAATTAAATGAAGCATTACCTTATCGTGGAAGAGTACCATTTGGGCTTGAGCAGAAGAACTCACGCTCCCCGAAGAGAATGAATTCAATCTGGGGCAGACCTCAATGACCATCTGGCTTAGAAGTGGCATTTCTAAAGGATACCTGAATTGGCAAAACCGCCTCAGTTCTGGTAGACGACGAAGTTCCAATTTACTCAAATGCGGGAACAGAGTTTTATCTGTACTCTTTCTTCCTTGTCCATCTTCTATTTCTTCTTCCCCGTCAACTACTGCTTCAATCTTTGAGCAATCATGAATGATTAATTGCTGGAGATTCACAAGAACTCTGGCCATGGAGAGTTGAAATACACATCTCAAACTCTCACACCTGTCTAGTTCCAAATTTTCCAATCTAGGAAATGTAACCTGGAATATAAAGCAGTACAATCATACCAACAATCACATGATCAAGTTGAAATGACTTTACATAAACGTTGTTCCTTCTCCTAGCATTTTCACGTTCTAAAACGTTAATAATTTAGGCAAGCAAGACTCGCTGGCATCTATAATTCAGTATTGAAAGTCAGAGTTTGCTTTCAAGAGTTTCTACCTTTTTTTCAAATACCACAAAAGATTTGTACACATATTTTCTGACAATTGTTTTTTGTGTTATACTTCCTGTATTTGAATTTTTTCACATGTCTGTCTGAGCACATGTCTGTCTGAGTGACTAACTCACAGCCTACATGGTGAAAGGGTCATGTATGTCGATGATGAAGAGTAACAATCAAATTTGTAAACACATCTTTTTTTGACACATTATTATTAACTGGAATTATTTTCTGTTAAATTTCAATTTTTTCCCTTCCTAATTCTGCCGCGTATATGCAGAGCAATACTTGCGTTCCCAAGTAATAATATAGCAGGTGATAAATTACGGCATTTATTTTCCAAAAATTCGTTGAGGGAACATCAGTCACACTAAAAAACATTTTGATAAGTTATCATTTTGTATGGTTTCTGAATATATATCATTTTGAGGTGGATTAGGGCTAGTTTGCCTATCTTTTTTTGGCAGGATAAACGTCTTATGAACTAAATCAACGATCAATATGATTTTTGACCTAGATGATGTTCTCAATGAGTTCTATAAGAAGTTCTGATAATTGCAATGGGACCGTGGAGGGTCCCAAATAGGCCAAATTGGATCCTCTAGTCCCATTTTTGCACAGGAGAAAGTTGGCATCCAAAAATTTAATAATTTCATAATTACAGATCGGTGATATGTAAAAAAATATCAAAGTGTAATAAAAAGAAGTTTGAATGATTTTAAAAAGAAAGAAAAAAAAACTGTCTAATAAAATTTTCTATCTAATAAATAATATCTTAATAGATCGCATTATGAATAGGCAACGTAAAATGTTCTACAATCAAAAACAGTTTTGGCATTACAATTGCGGATCGTAAAATGTTCTACAATCAAAAACAGTTTTGGCATTACAATTGCGGATAGTTTAATTGTGAATTTTTTTTGTAGATAGTTTAATATTACTACTATTAAATTTACATGATAACCTAATTTTAGGTTAATTTGGGAATCACAATTGCGGGTCAAATCTTCTTCCAATTTTAATCAAACTAAAGGATTATAGATATGTGCCTGCTTCAAGGTGCTTTTCATGGCCATAGTTGGAAAGGAATTACAAGCATTGAAAAACTTAGGTACCAGTTGGAAAAATACACTGCACACATGAAAAAATTTCTCTCTTTGGGTTGGTCGATGGAGGAATTGTGGCTCCGGTCAAGTTTGGCTATGGATTCAGTGGAATTTCCTTAGTTAATTTACACTTCAGCTTAATTTGGGACTCTTAGTTGCTGTCCGAACTTGCGGATCAATGGAGACGTTTTCCGATTTTGAGTAATTAAACTACAGGATTAGAAATGTGTGCCTGCTTTTATGTACTATTCAGGGCCATGATCAAGCAAAACAGGGTAAGGACTTTTGTACCTTGTTGGAGAAGAGATGTGTTCCAGTGTAGAAACTTTTCAGCGTAGGTAAATCAGAAAAAACAACGTCCTTTAATTGAGGGAACACAATGGTATCATTGTCGGCCGCTTCTTTCTCCTTCATCAGCTCCTTTGAGACTATCACC
This sequence comes from Vaccinium darrowii, assembly GCA_020921065.1. NCBI lineage: Eukaryota > Viridiplantae > Streptophyta > Magnoliopsida > Ericales > Ericaceae > Vaccinium > Vaccinium darrowii. Next base: position 42,547,212 of record CM037161.1, read on the forward strand.
TCCACCTCCTTGCAATTTCCTATCTTGAGTCTTCGCAAATTTTGTAAGCGAGGAAGCATATAGGAAGGCAGTATATACACCAACTGGTCACATTGCCAAATAAAAATTGCTGCAAGTTTGCAGAAGGATTCAATTTCTTTCTCTGGTTCCGGGACTGGTTTCTTGTCCCAAATCTCTATTATGTGAGGCAGACGGTCAATTTCTAAATGTTCCAAGGCAGGGAAGGCAACCTGCAAAGTTGTGTACAATATATTTATTGATTAGTGATTGAATAATAAGAAGGTCCAATTGAGTTCTAAAATCCATCTGTGCTTAGAAGCACGAGATTCAAGTCTCAAAATATGGATAGCTATGGAAGACATATTGGCCCAATTTGGTCACCTTTCATTTTTCTAAATTAAATTTGTATTCACATCAAGAGTTCTTGATATTAAATCTTCATACGAACCATATTAATTTGTTGCACTTTTTAATGTATTTGATGAATTACTATTACTTTTAACAAGCAAAGTAAATCATTTATAAAATTAAAGCCGTGAAAAAAAATAATCCGTTGACCCGATTAATAACTCAGATCCCTATTGGCTATTACTACTACCTAACATAATGAGCTTTCCTAGATGCTACAATACTGGTACTTAAATAAGTCACCAAAACTTGCCAATTCTATCTATGAAGGGATTGAAGGAGGAATTGTGGCTCCGTTCTTTTTGGCTACGGATTAATTGACTCATGAAAATTTCCTTTTACTTGATAGATACACTTAAGGTTACTTTAAGACTCTTAGTTGCAGTCCGCAACTTGCAGATCAAGTCTTTTTCCAATTTCGAATAAACTATTTGAAACTACAATATTGTAAATGTGTGCCCATTTTTATGTGTTATGGTCAAGCAAAAAAGGGTAAGGAGCTTTGTACCTTGTGAGAGAAAAGGAGTTGAGTTCCAGTGCAGAAACATTTGAGGTTATTCAATTCTCGAAGTGTCAGAGTCTTTAATTGAGGGAACACTGGGATATCATTGTTGGTGGCTTCTATCTCCTTCAGTTTGTTTGAGACTATCACCTCCAACTCCTTACAACCTGTTATCTTGAGTTCTAGTAGATTGTGTAACTGAGGAAGCATATAGGAGGGCAATACATACTCCAATTGGTCACAACTCCAAACCATAATGGACTTGAGTTTGTAGAAGGATTCAACTTCTTTTTCTAGTTTCGAGAGTGGTTGCTGAACCCAAATCTCTTTTATCATAGGTACCTCCGAAATTGTTAAATCTTCTACTGCAGGGAAAGCAACCTGCAAAGTAGCTAACATTCAGTAGTGATTCAATAATGGTGAGGTCTAAAATTCATCTCTTCTTAGAAGCACGAGATTCAAGTCTCATATATGGAGAGCTATGGAAGACATATTGACTCAATTCAATCATCCTTCATTCTTCTAAATTAAATTTGTGCACATCAAGAGCTCTTGTATTAAATCATCAAACCAACCAATATATGTCGCACTTTTCAAAGTATTTGATGATTTACTACTACTATTAACGAAAAAAAATTAACCATACAATATTAAAGCCGTAAAAAATGTCCATTGACTCGATTTATAAGCCTAAACCCTATTGGTTTTACCAACGTTGAGCTTGCCTAGAGGACAGAAAACTAGTACTTAAATAACATACTTGGTTGTAACTCACTAATCTTTCTCTTCATAACTGTAGTCCAAAATTGCCATCTAAGTTGCATTGGATAAAAAAAATGGAAAACTCTATGGTACGCCCCATTACGTACTTGTTACCTATGATTTTGGTAATTGTTCTGTATTTTTTAGTCGACTTTTATGAATAGTAACATGAATCCGTGAATAATAACGTGAATATTATATTTTTAAAAAAATAATAACAGGTCGTAACAAGTACCAAAACCATATGTAACAAGATTATCATAGATAATGATGTGAATAGTGAATCCATAACTGTTTGTAACTTGACCCAAATTATACGTAACTACCAAAAAAAAAAACCGTAATGGAGCGTAACGTAGTATTTTCCTAAATAAAAAAAATTCATTCAAATATGTGTCTGGTGTTGTAACTTCGATTAGATTACTTTGGTTGAGAAGAATATTTTAACTTCTCTTTTACAAGAATTTTTTTAAAAAAGAGCATTCGAGATCAGCAAACATAACTTGAAACCAAGAAAGGTTTTGACCAAATTACAACGGCCCACGTCAACATCTAGATATTAATTTGGTCCATTGCCCGCCCTTAGAGCATCTCCAACAGGAGAAGCAATACATATTTCCTACAATATGTGGTAAATTGAAGAGTCGTTGCCAAAAGTCTACCCCGTGAAATCCTCAAAATAATTCTACATATTATCTAGAAATTTATAATATTTGGTTTTTATTTCTTCAAAAATTGTAATATTTTAAAATTTTATTTGGATGACTTGTAATCAAGTTGAAGAGCCATCTCCCTTTGAATGAGCAACACTACATACGTGTCTCATTCATGTCACTATCTCATCATCTAATTTCAGAGTCAAACCGAGTAATGACATTCTACCTACGTACAATGGTATGATCATGCTTCCCCTTCCAAACAGATTACAATTACAACAAATTTCCAAAAAACGGGTAGATGATTGACAGTCAATATGGATAAGAAGTTGCAAAATTGAGATTGCCCAGATATAATTAACAAGAATTAGGCGTCTAGTACCAAGTGCACTTATTTGGCGTATTGAACTTCAGCAGCCACCCGGCCCTTTTCAGTAATCACGTCTTTTTATTTTGACCCCCATATGCGTGCCTATCTTATCCATGTTAAAAATCAAATTGATTCATTCATTCATCACATCACATAACGAGGTAATATTCAATTTTTTAGTATGTAATCCAGTTAATAGTTTGGACCATTCCTTTGAGAAAAAATTAGATACCCAATAACAATCGATCAACTACAGTTATTCATGCATACTCAGACAATGATAGGTCGCATAACCATGCCCGCAGTTGCAAGGTGACTATTGAGTCCTCCGGGGCTGAAAAGAAATTGTTGACCTCAACAGTTAAAGGATTCGAAAGAAGTCATTCCACTCGTAAATGAGGAAAACAATGGCAGAAGGGGATTCAATAAGATAACAGAGTAAGGGAACTAAAATGAGGAAGAGACTAGCAAAGCCTAATGGGTCATACGAGAGAGAGAGAGAGAGAGAGAGAGAGAGAGAGAGAGAGAGAGAGAGAGAGAGAGAGAGAGAGAGAGAGAGAGAGCTATCCGTCATTGTGCTGATCTATTAGTATATAAAGCAAATTAAGTCTAAGAACCAGGAGAAAAAGAATGAAATTAAATAAGTTAGAAGTATATTGATAAAGAAAATGTACCTTTCCATTGAAAAGGGGTTGTGCATGGATAGTTGGATTGCCCTCTGTTGTTCCCGCTTCCCCCATTTTGGTACAGAAGCTTACAAGCTTTGGTAGATTCTTCAAACGTAGAGAAGTCAATTTGCTGAAGCATACCTGTTCATTTCTAAGTCCGTCTTCATCTACTTCTCCTTCAAATTCAACTACTCCCTCCATGGTTTCACATCTTTCTACGTGTAGCTCTTTCAGATTCTTTAACAGTAGATGCATTTGGGGCGGAAACAAATGCATCAGTTTATTGCATTCATGGACATCCAAGTTCATCAGTTGGCAGAAAGACCCTTGCGCTTCAAAGAGCCCGATTGACTGCTCGTCCCAAATCTCTATTATATTACCCACACCCCAAAAGTATAAGCGCTCCAAGACAGGAACAATAACCTTAAAAGTAGATCAAGATAGGAATCATTAGGGACTCCTCCATGGAAAAGTTGCTCACCAAGCATTATCAAACAAATGCTACACAAGGAATAAATCAGCTTGTTGGTCGAGGAAAATGCTTGTTAAATAAAGAGGAAAACTTTAGAGGCATTTTCATCCAACTAAGAACGTTTCTTCTTCTTTTTCTTCCTTCTTTTTTTTTTTTTCCCTTTTTAATTAGAAGCCCACGTTATTTCACGGAACATTGAAACTAGCTAGTCTTTGTGGATTGGACTCCCAAAAGTTTACGTCTTCTCTAAGAGCATCCAAGCTAGGTCACGATCAACTAGTCTTTCTAGCAGCGCTCAATCAAGTCTTCGAAACTAGGCATCGAGTGCTTAAGACATGCATCACAGTTAACACAGGGATTGAAGTCTTGAACCTAGTCAGCTAATGATCTCATGTTATTGTAGGTCGAATGACAATAATATAATTAATTTTAAACCTATACCGATCACTCCTCTATCCTCAATGGCGCTTGGGGTCCATCACCGTGATAATATGATAAATACTTCGTACATGAATGCTGTAAGAAATGAATGGCAGACATCCGTTACTGCGTCGATTGGTGCCTAACAGAGCGTTAGGATCACTACACTATTCTATGAGGTTGAGCAGAGGCCATGGAGCCCAATAGTAAAGGACTAAAGGTACAATAAGATGAACAACAGCCTAAAAATCTCGATGAACTTCTAGAGAGAAAATTGCCTGAGAGGGAGAGGTTTTTGTATTTTGAACACGGCTCCACATTCAAAAGTCAGATTGAGATGATTGAAATTGAAGCTGAAAGCTGAGATAACAGGCTTCATAGTGGTCGTCTAATGAAATTGATAAGAGGTCACATGGGGCATGAATAAAAGCATAAAATCTAGGACAGAAATATTTTTTGGAGTAACATAAATATCAATTGCAACAATTCATATTCGCTGTGACAGTTAAAATTAAGAGCTACCACCTCACGACCACCATTCTCAATTTGCAGGGACTTAGAATTTCTCTATCCTAAGATTCATACAATTCATCACATCACCACTGCGTCTCTGCCATGGCCATTAAAACACCATACATTTTTGTGAGGTTCATACCCAATAATTTTCATGCTAAATATATTCCTCCATTTACAAAACATTGGATAGCCGCAATATTTACAAGTAACTTTGCTTTCGCTTACAGTACTTTCCATAATTGGGTTCACTCACGCTCTCTCCTCTTGAATGAGACTTTCTAGTACACAATTGGTCATTATAAGAGGGTGGAGTGGAAAATCGAGAGGAAATTTTCTTAACAAATGCTGTGGAAGACTGAAAAGATTATGGAATTTTTCTCATGGCACAACAGTTGATGCACTTTCGTTCCCATCTTTAATTGAATTTTGAATTGGTCCGCGAAACTTGAGCTGGAGGGGCGATTTCGGACTAAATCCTCTCTTTCCTTGGAGCGTAAAAGTTTTATGTTGGGCTGAAGCTACTAGGAATTAGGTTCAATATCTCTTAAATGAATGGGCTAACAGGGTGTCTGAGTGTACACCCCTCGCCCCATGTTACGGGGTAATTACAAGGCCTGAACGCTCTGGCCTCGCAACCCAAAGGTGGAGTGACAAAAGTAGATTAACATTTAACTGAATTTACTTTTACTAAATGAGGTGTTGATCAAAATTTGAATATTTAAATCAGATAACCAAACAAATTGGAACTCTAATAATCTTCATATACCTGGTGATTGAAAAAGGATTGAGCATTGGATGTGGTAGAACTTGAGTAGAATCTTTTAAGCTTCTCCATGTTCCAAATCTCAAGCCACCTTAGTTGAGGGATGATCAAGGTACTATCATCAACCGCTTCTTCTTCTTCTCCTTTTTTGTTCTTGAAGACTATGAATTCTACATTTGGACAGTCATTTACTTCCAAAAATTGCAGATTCCATAGCCGAGGAAGTATATTCAAAGGAACCAAATTCATCAGTTTCTTACACCGTTTGACTGTCATGTTCCTTAATTGGCCAAAGGACACCGTCTCTTGATTCACCAAAGGTGATTGCTTGTCCCATAGCTCTTCTATGCTATCCAATGCTTCAACTTTTAATTCCTCCAAGACGGGCAAAATAACCTGCAAAATTATTTTGAACATGGTTTTATCAGTGACTCTTTCTATCAAAAGGTTCACCCCCCAGTAACCATTCTTTGACTTTGGCTGTCACGGAACATAGTGCTCTCGACAGAGCTCAAAACAGTTTCATGGAGCCAACCCCAATCGATTGGGACTAAAGGCACCATTTTATTTGGTATTAGGTGACTATCACACATAAGAACCTCCAGTTAAGAAAGCCTTAGCTCTGTTTTCAATAAACTAAAAATTCCCAATAGTGTGGACAATGTTTAAACCCAGTCGTAGTGGGCTTGGCCAGTTTAATTCCAGAGGTGGAACAGTGAGCAGTGGGGTCATTAGGCATTGCATCTATTTGTTTAACAACTGAGGGATAATAACTTATAACTTGATTGCTATCTTAAACATTAATCAGCCTACAATGAAACCCAAGATGCCAAGCAAAAACAGAACAATGAAAGACGACGAGATATATTTCCCCAATAGGACGAAATTAAAAAAAAAACCCAACCTCAATGATTTTTTGCATGTTTGTTTCCAGAAAAAAAGTTTATTTAAGGGAGAATTTCATTAAGAATACCCAATGGTTAATTTGTGTTCTTTTCCAGTTGATAAGAATTGAAAAATACATATCTTTTCTTTTTCCTCAATGAAAATAGTTTTTTTTTTCCTTAGATGAAAATATATGTTCGCCTTCAACTCTCCAAATGCATCCGAAGGGGCTTGGGGCTTATCTTTACTCAAACACCACCATGTGGTCGTTCCGATTTCATTGCCAGACGAGTTTGTTATTTCAACTGATACAATACACAATTATCTAACGGGAAAAATAGTTAATCACCATCAGGTTGTACAAACGATTATTTTGGGATGACAAGATGATAAATTATGTTCTGCTCTCAAATCAAATGCATGCCATCGATTCCGAAAAGGAATGCAATCCCTCGATCCAAAGCTGAATGCAACATTTGATAACTATTTATGAGCGCTTATAATGGTATTGAAATTTGAACAAGATGTTCATAAAAAATTTCCAGCTTAGCTTTAGGCAAAAGAATTCAGGCCAACAAATTATTATATTAGACTTGCACACGCATTGCGTGTGCCCCGACCTCTAGTTAGACAAAATTGCAGTTGAAATATACCGGGGTTCAGCTCGTCAAATGCAAGCGCTTTTGTTGCATTTAATTGGGACTTCTCTTTGCCTTAAATACCACCCGACTTCTCATGCAAGATAAATGTACGAGCAACCAGGAGCCTGGGACAGATTCTAGAGGCTAATAAGAGGTAGGTTGAGTATTAACCCCGGAACTGATGTATAACGAATGGCAAAAAAAAAAAAAGTACTAGAAGACTTCTATTCTTTTCGAAGCTCTATCAATGCTTTTTTTTTTTCCTAATGTGATAAATTTATGTTTTATCTATATGATAATTTGAAAGTTTTTTGCCAATGTAAATTAAAAATATAAAAAGAAAAATAAATTGGGACAAACATTGATAGCGAAGTTTAGACCAACTATGGAAGGAGATTTTTACTTCAACTGATAATAATAATAAACTAATTTGATAGAAAATTAGTAATCACTATGAAGTTTGAGCGAAGGTAATTTAGGGATGACGATATTTTAAATTATGTTCTGAACTCAAATCAAATGCTATTAATTATGAACAGAATGCAATCCCTTGGTCCAAACCTGAATACAACATTTTAGATCGATCTATTTATGAGCGCTGTTGAAACTGATGATCAGCAAAAACATCCAGCTCAGCATCAGAGAAATTAATTTGAATGAAAAATGTGAAGATTATGCTTGGGTATTATTGTATTAAATATATGTTCTACTCTCAACACAAGGGAGTCAGGTGCACTTGCTATAAATTTTAATGGAAAATGTGAAGGTGCACGTAAGTCCAAAAAATCATAAGATAGTTATGTGCTTATAAATGAAGGTGAGGGGGCAACCCACTGCACACATCAACTTAACCACAAGAGGTCTTAGTGAAGGTTTCCTTTATAAATTATCAAAGACTGCCATTTTGCCAACTGATATTATCGTAGAAATAATTAGTCTTTTGAACTAGTCTTTGTGGGATTGGCTTACTGCCATCAATGTGGCACTAAAGCCAAAAGTGCAACTCACTCCTCAATTTAAATACCAAAGTATATTAAATCAAAGAATAACAATAAAGCTAACCTTATTACTGAAAAGAGGCTGCGGATGGCCAGAAGAACTTCCTGTAGTTGTTTGCGTCTTCTCATTTTCAGCATAGAAGCTTATAAGGTTTGGTAGTTCTTCTAAAACCAGTTCCTTCAGTTTACTGAACATCACGTCACCTATGAGTTCATTTTCATCATTATGTCCTTCAAAACCAACTATTGCCTCCATGATTTCACAAGACCTTACTGTTAATTGTTCCAGGTGGACAAGTCCTCTTGCGGCGGTTGGGGTGAAGAGATACCTTAACTTACACTTTTCAATAACTAACCTGTTTAACTTATTGAACGACCGTAAAGGATGTAGTCTGTGACTTTGCATGGATGATTTTGGCTCACCAAGAAAATATTCTAAGTCATCATCACATGATTCAACTTCGAGGTGTCTCAAGTCAGGAAATCCATTTCCAACACCTCTGTAATCAAGCACCTCCTTCAAACCCTTAATGCCAATGAGGGATAGCGCTTCAGCTTTGTAGACCAAAGGAATGAACTCATTTCTTAAAGAGGACCCTTCATGTTTCAAGACCCTTGTTCCTGGAATTTTTTTATACCATTTGAAATTTTCATACAAATCGAAGTTCGAACCCACTGAGATCCTAAATCTCTTCAGGTTCTCAAACTTTAGGCCATCCTTAGGCAATAGCTTGACATTTGGTATGAAGATATGCAAAGTGGTTAATTGACCATTATCCAATGATTGTCTTAGCTCCTCAAGGCCCACATTTTTGCTGCTGTTGTTTGTGCCCTCCTTTTTCTTATCAATGATGGCCTCCCATTGGTCAAAATTGTCTGGAAAGAGCAATTCCTCCAGGTTGGTCAAATTGGATATGATACCTGGTGGAATCTCTATGAGACTTGAACAACGACTGAGATCTAACAATCGAAGACTGGTCAACTGTGCGATCTCTGGTGGCAACACCTTGATACTAGAACCCCGAAGGCTAAGCACTTCAAGGTTACTCTTCATGTCCTTTAGTATAGCAATATCTTCCAACTCGCATCCATTAAGATTTAGCATCCGAAGGTTTTTCAATTTTGCAAGTGATGATGGGAGTCGCCGCATGCACATTTTAGTAACAGATAACACTGTAAGTTGCGTCATTCCATTGAAAAAATTGTCTGGAACCTCAAGATCTGAAAGTTCGCTACTGCCAACCATTAAGGTGTAGAGTTGTGGGTATACCAACCCATCGGGAAGCTCTTTAATATTTTTGAAATTTAATGAGATTGTTGAGTATGATGGCCCATTTATGGGATTTTCTGGCCATCGAAGGGCACCGTGATCTATCAGAAATGCTTTTTCATCTCGTGAAATTGAGATACCAACATCTCTTATGACATCATGAATTTTCACCACATTTTCATGAGCGCCGGTCGTCAACAAAGAAGCTGATTTGAGGGCATCAACCACTGTAAACACGGCATTTCTGGCCTCGTCAAGTGTATGTGGGTTTTGAGCAAGCAAACGCCTTGCCATGCAGTGTCTCGTCAATTCATCAATAGAAATCTCAGCATCCTCAGCAAACAAACAGCATAGCAAGAAACAAGATTGTGCATCCGAGGACCGTAACATGTCATAGCTCACCCTTAGGGTGGCTATAACACCTCGGTCAATGCCTTCAATTTGTGTGAGCAGGTACTTCTTTAGCTTATCCGATGCATTCTTCCACGTGTAGTCTGGTTTATCTTGCAATGCGGTTCCAAGTGCATTTATGGCAAGTGGCAAACCTTTGCATTGTCTACACAGTTCGCATGCTAGGAGATATATTTTTGGCCGAGACTCGATAGAATTTCCCACCTTCTTCTTAAATAGGTCCCATGCTTCTTCCTCCGGTAGCTCTGCAATTGAAAATTTTCTATCGACTTTCATTGTGATTCTTAACAAGTCTTCCTTTCGAGAGGTTAGCACAACTTTGCATCCAGTCTTTCCATCTAAGATAGGAATACCTATTATCTTCAAATCTACCATTTCCCAAATATCATCCAATATGACGAGATATTTATCCCCATTGGTGAATTTATTCCACAATTCCATTCGTCTTCGCTCTTGATCATTTGTTGTGGCCGTCAATTTTAAATTTAAGCTGCCTGCCAATTTTGATTGTACTTCCTTCACGTTGAGATCTTTAGAGACAACTGCAAATGCGACTTGCTTAAAAGTTCCATCTTGTCGCATTTGATTGCCCACTTCTTTGACTAATGTGGTCTTACCAACGCCACCTAGGCCATATACTCCAATCATGTTAACATTTGGATATTTTAATGCATCGATAAGATCCTTGAAAATTGATGCTCTAGAATCAAAGTTGACATAATTATTGTCCGATAGGGATTCAAGTTCTGGGGGACGCGGTCGAGGGCGGGAAATTTCTTCAAAATGGCTTTTCTTAATGTGATTATTGGCATCCACTATATTCTCTTCCGCCTGTTTGCTCAACTTGTATCGCGTCATGATGTTTGGACATGAGCATGTAATGCAACACATGTTTTCCCTAGCAGTGCTTTGCCCCACGAGTTGATCAACATCATTTTTCAACTTGTCCACGTCCGTTTGCCAATGTAAAACATCAACCTTAATCTCTTCACCGCGATCACGAGCTTCACAAACTTTACTTTCGATCGCTTCTGGACCTCCCAACTTCTTGAATATGCATTGAGGAGTACACATTTTCAGCCAGGGGTTATTTCTTCTGATATTCCTCAAAAATGTTGAAGTGATGCAATCCAAATTTAACAAGATATTGCTCTTTGTATCTGCAGTAAGAAAAAATATATATTAGGAAAAAAATGAAGAAAAGAGCAATGCATATCACTAATCAACCAAAATAATTTCTTTCGACAACTCTAAGAGAGAGAGAGAGAGAGTAGAATATGCTTTTCATTTTATTTTTCTTGAGACAATATTCTCCATAGATTTTACTTGCTTTCAGCAAGTGGCCCAAAAACATAGTACTAGAAGATACGAGGAGACAAATATGTTCTTTAATTTCATTGCTGATGAAAAGAAAAAAAAGTGAACTTATTAATAATACACAAGTGGCAAATAATTCCATTATGAGTACCCTATTTCATTTTATGAAATTTCTGTCCAATTGGTTCGCTAAACTCTTTAATTCTCCATCTACAGAGCACTTATATTATGATGTGATCAGGGAAAATAGGTTGTATTCTTGAATTATGTTTGTTTCTAGGCTTGTTTTTTGATGACTTATCTATTCTATTTTTTGCCGATCTGGAACTACTTTTATGCTTGCATTGTCTAACCTATCTCAAATACTTATCACTTATGTTAATGCTATATACGTAATTCATACACATTGACATCATAAAGAAATAAAAGTTAAACACAACATCACGAGTTGAAAGCTAATCAATATACATCGACTCTCCAAGAAATAAGCATCGACTCTCCAAGAAATAAAAGGCCAATTGGAAGAAAAGTTGAAAGGAATCGAGTAGAAAATGTTAAGCATGAGATGCTGAAAGCTCTCACATTTTTCATTTGATGGAAGAATTTAACAAACAATTAGTATGTAATGGTGAAAGGAGGTGAGAGGCACCAAGTCAGCATTCACGGAAAAAATAGTAGTGTTAGAAATTTTCGTTATTAATTTTGAGCTTATGGAAAAAAAGTTTCGTTGTACCATTGAAATGTTTAAAACTCAAGGATTTAATAGTCATCGAGGTCTTACGGGCTATTTTGAAGTTTTCCATAAACTCTGAGAGATCAATCACATAATTCACTACGAGGAGTTCAATTAGAGGCGAAAAATGACACGTTTGAACTCGTCTCACCAAAATTAATACTCCCTCGGTCCCATTTTGAAATGCTACTAACAAAAAGTAATGTTATTTTGACTTTTGAAAAGAAAAATGTATCTGAAAATATTTTTCAAAACTTTTTGACACTGTTCAAATATGCTCACTGATTAAAAATTAATTTCAAAATACTTTAATTTTTAATGGTTAGAGTTCTGCCCAAATTAAAATGCTCTAACGCAGCTTCAAGTCAACAATCCGAAAGGCTCCAAAGACTTCTAATAGGAGGTTCGTTGTGCGCACAGATTTTTTGCTACGCATATATCATCCGTGGGGTCATTTAGGGGTTCTATACAAACAATATAAGTCGTTCATTAATTTTAAAATGTATTTTTTAAAAATTTCGCAAAAGATCAGCTCAATCGGATAACTCTAAGTATTGAACCAGGAAAATTTCATAAAACCCCCCAAACTTTGACCCAAATATCAAAAAACCTCCCAAACTTTCAAAATTTTCATTCGTACTCCCAAACTTCACTTCCGTTATCAAATACACTCCCACCGTCTGAAGCTGTTACCTCATTAACGGAAAATGCTGAGTTGGAGCTTAACGGACGCAAAAAACCGTTAAGTGGCCCAAAACGACGTCGTTTTGGGCCTTAAAAGAAGAGAGAGGAAAAAAAAAAAAAAACCCTCTCTTCTTCCCCAAAGCCCCTCCCCCCCGCCCAAACCCATCGGTGGTGTTATTTCCTCTGTTATCACCGTCGATCCCTCTCGCAACTTTTGGTTCTACACTAGTATTACCCCCCTTTCCGCCGCCGCTGACGGTGATACCAAACTCCCTATCAGTGTTTTCTTCCACGGTGGTGGATTTGCATTCTTCCCCGCCGATACAAAACCATACGCCGTCGTCGCATGGAAGAATCCGACCTGGTAGTTCATCGCCACGAACACGATCCGGTCCGTTAGCTCCACGAAAAGGGCGTTGAATCTCAGCAGGAACGATTCTTTGCACGCGGTCCCTTTAGGGCAAACGATGAGGTCAGACCTCGATTGATTTTTCGATGTGCACGGGTGAATCAGACGGTGGGGATTGGAGAGAGGATCTCGGAGAGTCTGGAGATGAAGTAGGTGATGGTGGAGGAAGGCGGCAGCGGCGGCTTTCATTTGACAGCGGGCATTTGATGAGGCGGCTGCCATGGAAGCAGGCGAAGGCTTTGGGGAAGAAGAGAGGAGTTTTTTTTTTTTCCTCTCTCTTTTCTTTTAAGGCCCAAAACGACGTCGTTTTGGGCCACTTAACGGTTTTTTGCGTCCGTTAAGCTCCAACTCAGCATTTTCCGTTAATGAGGTAACAGATTCAGACAGTGGGAGTATATTTGATAACGGAAGTGAAGTTTGGGAGTACGAATGAAAATTTTGAAAGTTTGGGAGGTTTTTTGATATTTGGGTCAAAGTTTGGGGCGTTTTATGAAATTTTCCCTATTGAACCAAACATCCAACTTTTATACAAATCTGTGCGCTTAGTTTTTCTGCTTCTAGTAGTCACTTCAATTGTTGTCGAGCACTTCAATTGTTGTCGAGCCCTGGTATAATACAAGAAAAGAAAACATAAAAATAAACATGAAAAGGCATCCAACGGATGAGATTCGTCCTCAGTGTACTGGACGAATCTCATCCGTCGGATGCCTTTTCATGTTTTCTTTTCATGTTTCATACACTTTCTCATTGTTGTCCTTCGCCTTTAAAAGAATTCAACTCAAAACCAACGGACAGTGGGTGTAGGGGATGCCTAGCCTCATAAATTAGTTAGGAAAAATTTCAAAAAACCCCCCAAACTTTGACCTCAATATCAAAAATACTCCCAAACTTACAATTTTTTCAAGCATACTCCCAAACTTCAATTCCGAAATAAAAAATACTCCTTTCGTCTGCATCCGTTTGGCAACTAACGGGATTTGCTGACTTGGAGTTTAACGGACATCATAAATCATTAAGTGGCCCAAAACGACGTCGTTTTGTGCCTGCTTAAATAAAATAATAATCTATTTTCGGGAAAATTTTAGAAAACCCCCCAAACTTTGACCTCCATTCAAATATACTCCTAATTTTTCAAACTTTATTTCCAAAAACTATTTTTTTTAAAAATAAAAAAAATTCAAAAAATAAAAAAATTATTAAATAAACTTTATTTTCAACAAATGTTTTTCAAAAAAAATTAAAGTAGTTTTTTTTTTTTTTTGAAAAATTGCTGTCAAACTTTATTTTCAAAAAAAGTTTTTCTTAATACACTTAGAAATATTTTTTGAGTAAAACAATATCTTTTTGAAAATATGTTTACAAAAATGTAATTTTGAAAAGGGCAAATTTCATTTTTCAAATTTCCAAACTTTATTTTCTATAATGCTTTTTCAAAAGATTTTTTTTCCCAAATTTATTTTTTAAAAATAAATAAATTTTGAAATTTTTTTGACAAACTTATTTCATTTTTTTTTCTAAGTAACTGTTTTGAAAACTTTGATTTTCAAAATTAAAATATTTTCAAAAGAACTTTTTTTTATTCAAAAAATATTTCTAAGTGTGTTAAGAAAAACATTTTTCGAAAATAAAGTTTGAAAGCAATTTTTCAAAAAAAATAGTTTCAAATTTTTGTGAAAAAACATTTGATTTTTAGTTTTTTGAAAAACATTTGTTGAAAATAAAGTTTAAAAAGATTTTTTTAATTTTTTGAAATTTTTTTTTATATTTTTTTAAAAATAGTTTTTGGAAACAAAGTTCGAAAATTTAGGAGTATATCTAATATTGAGGTCAAAGTTTTGGGGGTTTTCTGAAATTTTCCAGGAAATAAATTATTATTTATTTAAACTAGCCCAAAACAATGTCGTTTTGGGCCACTTAACGGTTTATGGTGTCTGTTATGCTCCAAGTCAGCAAATCCCGTTAATTAGTTGCCAAACGGATGCAGACGGAAGGAGTATTTTTTATTACGAAATTGAAGTTTGGGAGTACGCTTGAAAAAATTGTATGTTTAAGAGTATTTTTGAAACTGAGGTCAAAGTTTGGGGGTTTTTTTTGAAATTTTCCCAAAATTAGTTATGAAAAGTAATACTTAACCATGAAACAACTCTGCACGGCGACCTTTGATTTGCCATACAAAAACAAACAGAAGATCCATACATAATATAAGGATCATAAAGAAACAATGTACACATAGCCAAGGCCGACTCTGAGATTTAGGGGGCCTAAAGCGATTTTTTTTTTAAATTGGGCCCTCAACTCTCAATATATCGTAGTTAAAACTTAAAACTACTAAGGAAAACAAAAAAACTTCCATAAATAAGTCATTTGAAAGCATAACTACTACACAGACATATAAAATTGGAGGCCCCAAAAATTAGTCAAAATTTAGGGGAGTTGCTTACCCTTGTGACAAGTTGAAGAGGCGATGTAGTTGTCGCAGAAGCAGCTAATCTTTTTTTTTTGGTGCTTCGGAAACGGTACTTGTTAACAGAGGCAGATAATCGAGGATACAAGTGAACAAGTTAGACAAGTCTCTCCATATCTACAATAAAAATAAAAATAAAAAATAGGACATTAACATAGAAAGAAGATAATAACAACGCTACATTAATCACAAAGACTACCTTTCAACATCTCAAAGATAGAAGTACAAGATTTCCCCTCCAATTTTTATTATTTTTTTTTTTGAAAAAAATATTTGCCCTGCATTACCTCGTATTTTACTTAGTTTATCTAAACAAATAGAAACTCAATATAAGTTCTTTTTATGATCAAAACGCAAAAAGAACATTTTTATTGGGTAACTAAGATTTTATACTAGAAAACACCACTACTAACCACCCTCCTCCCTCTCTTTATCACACAAAAGGACGATTGTGGAGTTTGGTTGAGCAGAAATAAAATTCCCATAAAAAATAGGTTAATTTAAATTGAACAAATGGGTATTCGATCACACATTTCCCTTTATATTAAATGCTACAAAATCAGGGAGGGACTGATTTGTGAATTTTTGAGGGTGGATACACCTCTCCACCTATGCCTATATCTATAGGTACACATGCATGAATATTAAATAGTAAGGACAAAGTTGGTAAATCATACTATTATAGGACTCGGGGGTGTTCCACTAACCCAGTTTTTTGAAAAAACTGGTTTTTCACGGTTTTTTATGTGATGTGTTGTGAGAGAATGACCTGTCTCGGTGTTTTAAAAAAACAGTTTTTTGTTAGTGGAACACCCCCTCAATCTTAAACCATGAATGCGAAGAGGGTGAATACTTTCACCGAAGCTCCACTTAGGAGCATGAATTAATGTATCCTCAAATCCATGAATTTGGTGATCTTTCATTTCCACGCACCATAATATATCTCTGGAATCTGCTCGTCTGCAGTTACCAACCCTTCTCAGGTTGAGACCTTTCATGGGTCCTTCTCGGTACGACAAAGATGATCAAAATCGTTCAACTTTTAAATCTTGTTGACGACTTAAGTCATGCCAAAAAACCATGTAGATCGGACAAAAATACAGTGACACATTCAATAATTGAATTCCCATATCATATCTTCGGTGCCAGATTAACATTTTTTTTTTTGGCACAAAAAACTTCTTCACAAGATTTGATGTCTGGAGGTTGTTTTTTTAAATATTGGACTTGCAGGATTTCTAGAACACCACTGGATCAGTTTATGGACCTTTGGAATTGTTGAGTTTGCCTTGTATAAACAAAAAGCCTTTTGAACCATTAAATGAACTTGGGCTATCTATAATAGATTCGGCCATGGCCAATATATGATTGAGGATTAAAACAATCAAAGCCCACTGGACTGAGTATGCGGTAGTCCGGACTTTGTCAATTAAACAGGGGAGTCCTGTTTTTCAATTCGACTCTCTCTATATTACCAAGCTTATTGCCCTAATTTTTCGTGCTCTAAAAAATTTAGAATTCTTCTATACACTTGTATTTATTACAGTATTTTCCTAATTCAATATTGATGGGAACAAAAATTATTAAACATACACAAGAAATATTCATAACATACTATATTGGTTCCTTTTATGAGGATATATATGTTTTCCTCGGTATGAATATAAAGGGGATATGTTTTCATTTTTTTTTTAAAAAAATATTACTATTTCCTAGATTTCATGAAAGGCAAGCGGCTATGGATTTTTTTTTTTTTTCCTGAGTATTATATTTCTTAGATTTCATGCTTGAACATCGAATTATATGTAAAGAAAAACTTAAAAATTCAACCACCATGTGTATATCAAAATTTTCACGTTCTATGTTTCGGCTCCCTCTATGTAAATTCTAGCACTGTCCCGCGTGACAGGAAGAGTTTAGAAAAGGACTATGTTAGTTTTGTTGGCGTTTTCCGGGTTAGGTCAAGCCTTTTGGAATATGTAATTTGGTTATTGAGGTTTTGGGAGGTAGAGTACTTAGGGTAGAGTCTAGATGTTTCATTCAAGAGATCACACGCTTCATGATCAAGTCATAGCCATGTCAAGCATTTTGAAACTCAATCCGTTGAGGTATAACCATGCATAATCATTCACGCATTTAGATCATTCAAACATTTCATTTTATCGTGCATGATTTTGGATTAACTTGGGCATTGATTTTCCTTTAAAATCCCATGATTTTTGTGTGAGTTTATGGCTTTTCATTGGCTGTGTTTGCACGAGTCTGCAGACGCTTGTTCATCTAGTGGCATCCTTTAACACGTGTTTTAATCTTGACCATTGAGATCATTTTAATAGAGTTTCCAAGTGTCTGCAGACGCGTGTTTATGGACAGCCCTTATTGTGCCAAGTGTCTTAATCCTAACAGAGCGTCTGCTTGCGTTTACACGCGTCTGTCACCCCTTTAAGTGATCAAATGTCATGTTTTAAGTGGCTGTCTTGGGGAGCACGAAAATGTGCACTATAAAAGCCATTTTTCTTTCATTTTCACTCACCCACTTGAGAGAAAATCAGCCATTTTTAGAGAGAGAAAGTTTCATCCCTTCTCTCTTTTGTGAACTTGATGTTCTTGATGATTTGAGCTTGCTCTTCTCATCTTTCTTCAATCTAGAGTCTTCATCTCCATGGATCCACTCTAGGTTGATTTTAGTTCTAAAAAACTTTCATAAAAATCAAATCTTTTTCACACATCATGTTATGTTGCCTTGTTTCTACGTGAGCCGGTTGGACCGGTGTCGAGTGACTCGGAGATCAAGACGGGCGTGCTTGTGGAGTCCATGGAATCAAAGAGGAGTACGGGGTACTACATCAAGAATTAGAGCTAGGTGTCACAAGGGGCTTGTTGGGTAATTCCTAGTCTTGTTAATTCTTGTAAACCTTTTGATTTATGGAATGCATAAGTAGGACTAGACCGTGGTTTTATGCTTAGGGTATTTAGACCCTAAGTAGTTTTCACGTGTATCGTGTGTTTTGTCTCATTAGTTTAATTACTCTATATTGAACTTGTTGAGTTGTTTGATTGTCATGGTGAATGATTAAATTGGTTGAAATCGAACTGGTTCATTTTTAAAGTGGTCGTCCTATTCACCCCCCCTCTAGGACTTGTAGTGCTTTGCATAATTTCAGCCTAAACCTGAGGGTGCAGCCCGACTATGTGACTTGCAAACAAGCTGATTCCAGTATTTTTCTAAGAAGAAAATGAAATCGTATTTTGAACAATCTTTTTGTAGATCTTTACCCTTTGACAAATAAATTTGCAAACTCTTTTTCTGACCTTTGAACTACTACTTCACTGGAGATAAAATCACCTCCCCACTTCATTTGCTAAAATCAACCTCATTTTATCACCTCCACCTCATTTTATCTTTTGGTGTGTCAAGCTGCTATTTGAGATGCCGTAGACTTTTTGTAAGGGGACAGTCGAACCAAGATCCTGAGACGGGTGGTTGGCATTGCCCATGTGCTGGATGGTTCAAACTTAATTTTGATGGGGATATGGATAGACAAAGCAAGTGTTGTGGTTGACACTTTATAATTACATGAAAAACAACACCACAAGTGAAATCATTTTCTAAAAATAAGACAAAAACCAAGAACAACAAAAAATATTCAACCCGCAGATGCTAGAGAGATTGTTGATTTGTTTTGGCCGGTGGTTTTGTGTTTCGGTGGTTTTGTATCCCAATTTTGTGCCGGTAGGCGGTAGTTTAATTTAATGCATTTCTATCTCTTTACCCAAAAAAAAAAAAAACAACTAACGCAGTCACATTAATACTACGCAATAGTGATAAAATATAGTTAACTGACTTCAAATCCACACTCCAATCTTCATATCCTCTTGCAATGTGAATTTACAACGTCGTCCCTCCAAAGTGTAGACTAATAAAAGATTAATCTTGTAAATTACATATAAAAGAACAAAAATGATGTGGTTATACAAAAGGGATGTGTGAAAATCACTACCCAAAACATAAGATCAAGGGTAAATTTCTCTGGCGCCCCCTTAAATTTTCCCTAATGATGGATAACCCCTTCACATGTGAGAAATGACAATAAATCCCTTGTGGTTTCTATGTGGATTTCATGTGAGAAGACGAAAGCTTGAAGAAGTGAGTTCGGTAGGGCTGTAGGGGGATTTGAATCATGGTTCCCATGGTCAAAGACTTAAGTTGGGGCTCAAAAGAAGACCATTGAGCTATCAAAGCCAATCTTTCAATCTTACATGCTAGATCATATTGGGCCCTGTTCATTTCCCAGTTTAGTTTTAGTTTTAGTTTTGATGATATTATCATTTTTCTCATTTCTCTCTCTATCTCTCTGCACTCATTACACCTGATGACATCATCAAAACTAAACTAAACTAAACTATCTAACCAAACACAACCATTATTACTTTCTTATAAATTAAGGGCCCTAATTTTGGGCCCAAAGCAACCGTCTGGTGGCTTGCCCCAAGGGCCGGCCCTTAGGCCAGTTGTAGATGGTTGTGGTTGGTGATAATATAGAGAAAATTAAGTTCAAGTTAGATTGAAGATGATGGCATTTTGGTAAAAGAAAATTATGCTTAAGGCGTGTGAAAAAGAAAATGGGCTAGAGAGTATGCTTTTATAATGGGAATGGCTACAATACGCACCCCTATTGAATGGCTCATATTGTGCCACCTCACAGGCAATCATAACATTTTTTAGTGTTTGTAACTTTTCAGCAATATGATTCGCAAAATTTTCTATTATTCATAACGTTTTCTATGATTTATATTGGTGTGTCTCGTAACATTTAAAAAAAAATCGCAACTTTTATTAATCGATTCATAACTTTTATAGAGGTGCGTACGATACACACCCAAATAAGGAGTGTGTATTGTCGACTTTCCCTTCTATACATTTATGAAGGCAAATTACGCAACATACACAACAATGAAACCTAGACTAACAAGTAAATGTGCATGATAAATAAAAAAACATAATAATAAAACCTAGAAAACATGGTAACATCACATTTTTCTAATATTGTTACCACATTTTTCTAATAATATTTTAAAGCTCAACAAAATCGAAGATGGGTTGGTAGTAGGACGATCGTACCTTTTACCAATGGAAAATCTGTGTAAAGCTAGATCAATTTCTCGATGCTGGGGACCTAATCAAAGATGGGTTGGTAGGATGATGATAGGGCCGTACCCTTAATGGACCCTCCAAAACAGATTAACCAAATTAGATCACAGATTCATTAAGAGATTGAAAATTCCAAAATGCCATACAATGAGCAAAGCTCTCAAATATTCTTGCTTAAAATATCAAAAGAAAGAAAATAAGAGACTCGCACACTTATTTATAGACCAACTAATGCTAGAGCACTACAAATGGAATCAAAACTCTAGAATGGACTAAATTAGGACTCTCCCACTAAATTAAACAACTTGTTCAAAGTCCTCAAGTTGAACGACAAGACACAAGACAACTAAATAAACAAAACATACAACTACTTATTACGCAACTTCGAATCAAGCATATAACTAAGCATTTATTAATGAATGTGTTGGTTACACCAGTAGAGCCTTATAGGTTAAAATTTTCAACAAGGAACCGCCATCACAGAAATTTAGGAAGATGATCAGAATCTTGCAATGCATAGATGCATATATGGACGCATAACTAAAAATCAAATTTTTATCTTTTCATAGGATGTGTCATGAACATTTCCGTCCGGCCTGATTCGGCTAAATTGAAAAAACTGGTTTTTTGGTTTTTTTTCGTTTTGTCCTTATTCAAAAATTTTTTGCATTTGTCAGTTTTTTTTTTTGAAAATGTCAGCATATCATTCAAAACGCCATACGGCATCGATTACAACGAAAGACAGGAAAGAGACCAAAACCACTAGCAAGTAACATGAGTACGGCAAAAGACACTAAGTCACCGACTCTCAGACACACCTGCCGAGGCAGACCCGACACTAGGGACGTGGATTATGAATCCTATTCACAAGCAAGCGGTAAAGAATCCCAACGGATTCCCAGCTCAATCCATGAAGCAACACAACCCAGTAGTAATCGAGAAAAACTAACTAAACAAAAATACTAGCTACACAGGAATAAAGCAAAATACAAACTAATCAGGAACCCAAAGACTGGTGTAGCCGAGTTACCCACTGAGTCACCCCATTGGGTGTACCGAATCACACCGAGTTGCAGCGAGTTCACCGATCAGCCGCTTCCCCGGACAATACCAAGCTTCCATAGCCGCCGCCCATGGCATTTGAGAGCTTTATTAGCCGGAGGGGGCCAGAGACACCCAAAATCATCCCGTAAGATCTGGGATGTAGCGGAGGTGAAAGGGGGCGGAGGTGAAAGGGGGTTCTGGAGATGTAGAGGGAAGGTCTGATGGTGGAGGGGGTCGGTGGTGGGGGCAGGAGGAGGCGGCCTGACCAAGGGATGATGGTGGGTGTCCGGCAAGATGGCGTGGAGGAGGGGTGGGGCAGAGAGGCAGCAGCCCCACCCCTCAAAACTTTAACCGGAGAGAGAGAGAGCTGTGAAGGGGAAGAATTGAGAGGTGGAAGGAGAAGAGAAAATGGTAGAAAGGAAAAGGAAGAAGAGAACAAAGAGGGGGGGGGGGGGGGGGGGCCGGAAGGTGAGAAGCCTCTGGCAGGTAGAAGGGAGAGAAACCCTAGGAATCTCTAACTTTTTAGAGAGAGGAGCTCTCTAGGGTAGTAGCAGGCCCCCTATTGTTCTTAAGCCTTCGGGGACACCAGATGGTTGCATTTGTCAGTTATGCGTCAAGATTTTGTAGTTTCTGGACTTATCTCGTCGAGACGAATCCAAAGAGTATAAAATTATGATCAAAAGTAATAGTTTTTTTAATAAAACCGAAAATAAACCAAAACAAACCAGTTATTTTGGATTATTTTTCGTCTTTATTCACAAAACTTTAAGTTTGGCTAACAATTTTATACTTTTTAGATTCTTCTCGTCGAGACAAGCTAAGAAACCACAAAAAATCGACCGAAAACTGACAAATGCAAAAAAAAATTTGAATAAAGACAAAACGAAAAAAACCGAAATGGCTCACCGGAGTGTTGTCTGTCTTTTATTATTATATAAGGTAGTGTTGTCTTTTGGTGGTACTTGCATTTGCCCAAGATTAATAGGGCTAGGCCACGTAAACCCATCTTAAAGTACTATTATTGTTTTTATGATTTTATCTAATCCAATACAAATTTACTCTCGTCTTTCCTTCCATCGTCTTTCCTTCCATCAGGGTTTCATAACCCCGAAATGGCTCACCGGAGTTTCCATCGTGTCTCTCTTTCTCTCTCTTTACGTTGCGAATCTCTCTTTTTTCTCTCTTTGCCTTGCGATTATCTCTCTTTTTTTTTCCTTCCCTCATAGCAGTGCAAGCTGAAAATGAAAGCGAATGTATGGGAATCGAACAAGAGGCAAATTAAAGAAGAAAACAAGATTAATAGCCAAAAGACAGTAAAAAACAAAAGCAAATAGCAGATTTGATTTCAAGCCTAGCTAACAATTCGACGCAGGAACACACAACGCGAGAGAGAGAGAGAGAGATCAACACACTTACTGCAATCAATTATCTTGAACCCAACAAAGATCAGCAGGGAGACAGACTAGCGAGAGAAAGAGTTGAGAATCAACAAGGACGTTGGATCACTTGGAGGTAGGGGAAAATGGTTACCGAGAGAGAGAGAGAGAGAGATAGGGAGATTTGAATTGCCATGGATTCTGAGTCCAGATTCAGTGAAGGGATTGGGAATGGGGACTCTCTTTGGCTTTATACCTCAATGAGTCCAAGCGCAATAAAAAAAGGGTAGTTGGTGTAAGGGCATCTCATCACCTCTCCACTTTAACCTCTCCACTTTAACTTTTGGGTTAAAGTGGAGAGCCAAACTCCAAAAAACACACTAAAATCAGTCTCTCTATTTTTCCTCACTAAATTGTTTTTGCTATAGTACCGTACCAAATTTGGTGCTGCACTGTCTACGCACCTATTATTTTTTTATTTTTTTTCGGTGGTTTTCCTGGGGAGGGGAAGACAATTTACTATTGAAGAAGAGGGGGGGGGGGGGTCCACCACCTTTTTTCTCTCCGGAAATCATTTCCCCCGGCTGGAAGTTTAGATTTAGGGAGAATTTTTTTTTTTTTATAGATTTGAGGTAAATAGTTTAATATAGTAAAGTTAAAATAGATAGTCTGATTTTGTGAATTTTTGATAAAGTGACTTGCTAATTTATAAAAAATATTTTTGAAGTTAAATTTGGTGAAAATTTTGGTTCTCCTAATAAGGATGCTCTAATTGCAGAGAAAGGGCTATCCATCTCCCAAAACGGAAGACTGTTCCAACAGTGTGTGTCAGGGCACCACTGAATAATCTCTCCTTTCCTTTTTTTTTTTTTTTGATCCGCAATCTCTCCTTTCCTGCTATCACAATAATTGTGGGGTGATTCTATATAGCTCCCATTTATTACTTCATACCACCCAGTCAAAATAAATCCCAAAACCGCTCTTGTGAAAAGTCCATTTTGCCCCTCAAGTTACTACATACCAACCCATTTACACAAACCTTTTTTCTCTTATTACTACATACCAACCCACCCCTTTTTCTTCCCCAGACCTCTTCTTCTCCCTCTTCTTCTCCCTCTTGTTCCTCCATTGTTAGGTTAGGTTAAAAAATTTCCATACTTGTTCCTACATTCTCCCCCTCCATCTCTCATCTTTCTCAATCAATGGAAAATTTTGATGAGTCGATGGAAGGATCCTCTCCCTCACTTCAATTAGAAGAACTTGGGGAGATAATGGAACAACTTAGAACTCCAAATTCACCAAAAGAGTCCGCAATAGAGAAGACGGTCACCTTAGAAGAAAGCATGCAAATGAAGACTTTCGAGCAAAAAACGACCCAAGAGGTAACGCATTGTTTCCCAACTTAGTAATCTGTCCGTTTGTTCGACACGGAAATGCAGTCCCGAAAAACATCATATGTTTCGGTATATAACTCCCGAAATTGGGAAAATATTTTGACAATTGAGTTCCAAAATTGGGACATTATTTCGGTAGTTATAAACCAAAATTTAGACAATATTTCGGTAGTTTATATCCATGTTTTGATACCAGCAAATCTAATCTTCCTAATGTTGTTGTGGTATTTTTTAAGGGTAATGCTTCCACGCATGGTAGTCGCACAACGGGGTCCGTTTGCTAGTCGAATCAAGAATTGGCACAGATATCGAGAACCATATGCGAAAGGATGGGAACCTCCGTTTGCTAATCGAATCGAAGAGTTTGGAAGGATAATCGGGTCTGATGTAGCAACTGCAGAGGATTTTGATATTACTCAGTAGTCAATGTACTTAATTTGCAACTTTGACAATGCGTACTTGTAATTTAGTGTTGACAATGCGTACTTGTAATTTATTCGAGATTGTTGTAACATTGAGATTGTTGTCAATTAATGTGTAAGTCTATTCGAGAACTTAATTCATGCAGGTGCAATTGATATTCGCTTCATGATATGCAGTTTATATATTGTTGAATGTCCAATTTTAAACAGAGGCATGCAAACGGGAGTTAATGCCCGAAATTTGTTCATAAATACGATAGTTTGTACCCAAAATTAGTGCAACAATTCGGTAGTTAATATCCAAACTGTGTAAATCCAGAGAGCAAACATTTAGGACTGGTGTTAATAACTGAAATTGGTACATAACCATATTGTGGTCCATATCCATCCAAAATACATCATAATCGTGGTCCATCCACCTAAATACATAAATAGTCTAAACATACATAAGCATAAGGTCCATCATATTCTATCCAAAGTAAACACAATGCTCAAGTAGCATCTAGTGATGTCTAGTGTAGGACTTCGTCGTGAATGGTGTAGTAGGCTCTCCCTCGGGTATAACCTGCACTAATCACAAATAAATGATAAGCAAATGAAATTCTAAGTTTTGGAAATAGACTACCGAAAATATGCTCCATATTCGGGAGTTAGTTGTCGAAAAACTAGGTATACTTTATGTAATAACCCGAAATTTCGTAAATAAAAATTTCGGTTTATTAATTCGATTAGTTATTTTTAATATCGCTGAATAAAATAATTTATTATTTAGTTTAAATAATTTGAATGAAACTAGATCTAGTTTGTTTATTTCCTTTTATTTATTTTTCCGCGCCGTAAAATCAACGCGTGCACACCGAGTATTTCACTACATAGCATCCGGAAGGCCTACTAATTTTCCCAACTCTTATGTTGTCCTATTTTGACTAGCCTTAGCCTATTTAAAACCCTAATTAGACATGTGCTCAATTTTGTCTTCCTACCAATGTTGACTTTACTCAACCTAATTTGTATTTTTTTTAATTAATGAGAAGAAAGAAAATTTGACTACTTAACAAGGTAGGCTACTTACCCAATTACAATCTTCTATAAATAGCTCACTCACCTTGCTTCATTTCTCACACCAAAATCTCCCAACTTCTCCACTTTGTGCTTTCTAGTGTTCTTGAATGAGTTCTTGAGTGTTCTTCTTGAAACTCATCCTAAACCACCACACTCCACCACTCTCGACCACCCCTAGATCTTAGAAAGGTAAAATAAGTTAGCTAGAAAGCGTTTGAACGGAGGTCAACTAGTCGTTACGCCACCGGAATTCAACTAGCTTATCGGCTTCCGACTAATCATCGGAATTAAGGTAGATACTTTATCTTAACCTTAGATTAGTATTTACTAGTTCATATTAATTATGTTATTATTTTGCTTAAACGTGCTTAATTATGATTAAATGTGATTATGTTGGTGATTAGTGATTTTATGAACAATTAGACTTTGAAAAACACACTTAGTCGTTACTATGCACGATTTGAAATTGACTTATCAAAATGCACCGTTATAATGCCCGATGGACTTTTGGAAACCTAAAATATCCAGTTATAATGCTCGAATGAAAATCGACTTTTCAAATTTACGCTGTTATGCTGCCCAATTGATTTTTGGAAAATAGCCGACTAAACTTTTCTTAAAGCGACTTCAAAGTGTTTTGACTGTACTTGGACTGTTGAGATTAACCCAAGGCTAACACCCTTGAGGGTCTGTCAAAAAAGATATGCCTAGC
This sequence comes from Vaccinium darrowii, assembly GCA_020921065.1. NCBI lineage: Eukaryota > Viridiplantae > Streptophyta > Magnoliopsida > Ericales > Ericaceae > Vaccinium > Vaccinium darrowii. The sequence goes on from CM037161.1 coordinate 42,573,723, forward strand.
GCTGTCTAAGAAAGGAATGGTGCCAGTAACTGCATTCGTGCGGCCATCCAGCCTGGGACTCTCCTGGTTATCTCATTTGTCTAAAGAAAGTCACCAGCCAGATTTTATACCTAAAAGTAACACGGTTATCGAGAAATATTTCTAAACGAAAAGTTTATCGTGAAACGATTTCTAAACGGAAGATTTTTATGTAATATGGCATGTGCATGTTTTTCGAGACGGTACGACACGATACGTTTTTCAAGAAAATGATCGATTGTTTTTACAACAAGAAATAGAGATGAGAATGAAAATACTGTTGTAAATAAAATACTGCCATTGGAGTCCCGCCTCAGTTCCCCGGTGTGAACTGGTGGTCAAAGCTCAATGGAACTATACTATAAACAATACTGCCATTAGAGTCCCGCCTCAGTTCCCCGGTGTGAACTGGTGGTCAAAGCTCAATGGAACTATACTGTAAACAATACTGCCATTAGAGTCCCGCCTCAGTTCCCCGGTGTGAACTGGTGGTCAAAGCTCAATGGAACTATACTATAAACAATACTGCCATTGGAGTCCCGCCTCAGTTCCCCGGTGTGAACTGGTGGTCAAAGCTCAATGGAACTATACTATAAACAATACTGCCATTGGAGTCCCGCCTCAGTTCCCCGGGGTGAACTGGTGGTCAAAGCTCAATGGAACTATACGGTAGTGCTGTTTATAGTTCTCCTCAAATTCCGCGGGTGAATTTGACGGTCAGAACTTACTCAGTACAACACATAGTAAACGGATCTTATAAACAGGCTGTTAAGTTCGGTGATATAAGAAAACCGGGACTATGTCGTGTGTGACGCGGAGATAGCGGAACTCATACTGCAGGAGTCAGTCTATGGGTGGCCGAACCTTCGAACGGAAAGGTTGGTGACCGTTAGAACGGGGTTGTAGAACGGGCCAATAACTTTCGAGAGATGTGAGATGTTGACATGGTTGAAATTTGAGAAGAATATTGTTAAGAGAAAGTGATACGAGATGTTGATACTGTACTCTGATTTTTATTAAAGGAAACGAGATACTGATACTATACTCTGATTTTTCTCAAAAGAAACAAGATACTGATTTTATTAAAGCTGCACTCTGATTTGAAAAGAAATGGGATACTGATTTTATTAAAGCTGCACTCTGACTCTTTTTAAAGAAATGGGATACTGATTTTATTAAAGCTGCACTCTGATTTGGATGTGATACTGATGCATTGACACGCATGAACTTACTGTTTTGATAAATGGTTTTCAACTATTTACCTGCCAACTTTATTGTTCTAGAATTGCTAGTTTAAAGTTGGGGTAGGGTATCTATTGAGCGTCCTCGCTCACGGTTTCGCCCTGGCATAATACCACGATGTTGCTTCGCGACTCTGACGTATTATGCTAGATTATCACGTAGGACAGGAATACCTTTACGGAGAACACGGAGCCGAAGGAGCTGCCGGAATGGAGATCCACCAGGCGGAGGAATTTGCGGAGCCGTAGAACCCACCCAGTCTACCTTTTTGTAATCTGTGAAGGATAGACCATCTATATGTATTTTGGTTATTATTATTACTGTTTAGACCGACTTTAAATTGTAATAATAATCCATAACGCTTTTCCCAAAATGCGGGGCGTTACAAGTGGTATCAGAGCCCTAGGTTCCAACACTCGGCCTTGGGTAGAATGGGTAGATCACTTTCCGAGAGCGTAACCTGAATAGATGTCCGTACTTTGTACTTTTGCTACTCTACAAATATCCTATTTGCTAACGGTGTAGTTATAGGCATATATGAGCCATTACCAAGCGTAGGGAAGCGAAACGTGAGAACACTTAGGATTTGACTGTTTGTGACATGTGTCCTGCTCACATGTCAGTTTCAGTATAAATATGTGCTCAAAGATAACGTTTAGCAGCAGTAAATCCTTTCCGAATTTAGATTTTAGCCGTAGTGTTGTGCTATTATTTTCAAAAAGGGTATTCTAGACTAAATTTCCTACGAATTTCCAACTCTAGAATGGCGATTACACGTAACAATGGTGAGGACTCGTCCAACAGAACCAACGGTAACCCTGACTTCACATAACTCGTTCAAGCCTTCATTGCTGCACTCAACGCGAACCGACCCCCACCAAACAACCAGCACTGGAGGAGGAATGATTCCAAGCAAGGATCATCCAAAAATTCTGGACGGGGTAGCACAATAGCCCGATGCTATAATTGCTCAAGTATTGGACATTTCAATCGTAACCGTCCCCACCCGAGGAAGGAGGAGACCAACACCAGGGTGATACGCCAAGGAAATAGTTCGAGAGGACCTATCAAGACTGTGCATAACAACAACGATCGCGGGCCCTACCCAGCCAAACTTAACCCTGCTCAGATTAACACCTAGCCTTGGAAAAGGGGTGACCGAAGGCAAGGACCATCGGGATCAACACACAATAACCCAACAATCTGATGCTTTAACTGTCAAGCCTTTGGGCATATCAGCCGTAATTGACCTAGGACAGTAGGACCCATAGATTTTGGATATCAGCAGCCCCAGCAATATCAACAGATTGACTTTGCCAATCCGAGCTTTGGGAAGCAACCTATACAATAGAATACTAGGCCAGAAAAGAAAGCATATCGAGAATGTATTTCCCTTGAATGCTCCGAATGAAGTTGACCAGATGACCGAGAAGATTAGAACCTAGCCATAGTTAGGTTTTTAAATAAAATGTTGTTTTCACTTCTAGTATGAGAGGTTAACCTTTTGCTGTATTATAAGTAAACCTCGGTTGTAAGCAAACCTACAAGTCTGTCGGTTGTAGCAATAAAGCGAGTATTTAGTAAACCTTGTTGTACTTCCTTTAGCACCATTCTCACTTAACACCACAACACAATTTCACACAAGGACTTGCTTTCTCTTAGCTTATGACTATGCCGATGAGCCGCCTTTTCCACCGTCCTGGCACGCTACCACCTCGACTGCCGCACAACCATCACTACCGGTACCTTCTCCAGGACCATACGCTAGACTCTACCCTATTATTGTTTAGTACCTGTGTTCAAACTTTATTTGACACTGGAGCATCGTGTTCGTTTATATCAGCTGCATGCGTATCTGCACTAGGATTAGACACTGAACCCCTAGAGAACCAGATGACAATAGCATCACCTTTGGGCATTAGTTTACGAGTTAATCTAATCTGTAGAGGCTGCGAGTTAGAAGTAAGTAATATCCGACTAAGCTGTGATTTACGCGTGATCGAGATGGTTGACTTCGACTTAATTTTTGGAGATGGATTGGCTGTCAACTCATCGAGCTGTCGTTGATTGCCATCAAAAGATAGTAACAGCTTTCACCCTGATGGGACATGCTTTCGTTTTAAGGGGGATAGACAGGTTGTGAATTCGGCAACTCGACGCTCGTAATGGCAGAACCAACTGTTCGGATGGCTAGCTAGTCTCCAGTTGGAAGAATCTGACCGAGAAGAGTTAGGACTGCCACACATCGTCCGTGACTATGCTGACGTGTTTTCTAACAATCTACCTGGATTAACCGCCACAAAGATAGATCAATTTTACCATCAAGCTTCAACCTAGAACCGCCCTAATTTCGATAGCCCCATACCATATAGCGCCGACAGAACTGAAGGAATTGAAGACCCAACTACAAGAGTCGTCAGAGAAATGATACATCAAACCGAGTACTTCACCATGAGGAGCACCTGCACTGTTCGTGAAGAAGAAAGAAGGAACCTTACGGCCACCCTTGTCGATCACAAGTTGTTGGATTGACGCCGGAAAGATAGGATTACTAGAACCTGAAATGGTTAGAGACACGACCGAGAAGATTAAGCCTATCTAACAAAGACTGCTTACTGCGCAGAGCCAACAGAAGAGTTATGACCCTTGTCGTTCAAAGAGGGAGACCACATGTTTCTAAAAAAAAAAAAAAAATTTCGGCCCCGAAGAGGAGTAATTAGATTCGGGAAGAAAGGGAAGCTTTCTCCGCGATATATCGGCCCATTTGAGATTTTGGAGAAAATCGAACAAGTGGCCTACCGATTAGCACTCCCGCCACAGATACCGAGTGCATAACGTTTTTCACGACTTCATGTTAAGGAAGTATCTCGCCCTGCCAAAACACGTGTTAAATTAGGAATATCTCGACATAGACGAGGATGCAACTTTTGAGGAAGAACCAATTGAAATCCGGGACAGCATGGAGAAGCGTATCCGCAACAAAACCATTAAGTTAGTACAAATATTATGGAAAGATCGAGAAATAGAGGAAAAACCTTGGGAACGAGAAGAAGCCATGAGAGCCAACTATCCACAATTGTTTCCATCCGTTGAGTAATTCGAATTTCGAGGACGAAATTTGTTAAGGGGGATAGGTTGTAATAACCCGAAATTTCGTAAATAAAAATTTCGGTTTATTAATTCGATTAGTTATTTTTAATATCGCTGAATAAAATAATTTATTATTTAGTTTAAATAATTTGAATGAAACTAGATCTAGTTTGTTTATTTCCTTTTATTTATTTTTCCGCGCCGTAAAATCAACGCGTGCACACCGAGTATTTCCTTACATAGCATCCGGAAGGCCTACTAATTTTCCCAACTCTTATGTTGTCCTATTTTGACTAGCCTTAGCCTATTTAAAACCCTAATTAGACATGTGCTCAATTTTGTCTTCCTACCAATGTTGACTTTACTAAACCTAATTTGTATTTTTTTTAATTAATGAGAAGAAAGAAAATTTGACTACTTAACAAGGTAGGCTACTTACCCAATTACAATCTTCTATAAATAGCTCACTCACCTTGCTTCATTTCTCACACCAAAATCTCCCAACTTCTCCACTTTGTGCTTTCTAGTGTTCTTGAATGAGTTCTTGAGTGTTCTTCTTGAAACTCATCCTAAACCACCACACTCCACCACTCTCGACCACCCTTAGATCTTAGAAAGGTAAAATAAGTTAGCTAGAAAGCGTTTGAACGGAGGTCAACTAGTCGTTACGCCACCGGAATTCAACTAGCTTATCGGCTTCCGACTAATCATCGGAATTAAGGTAGATACTTTATCTTAACCTTAGATTAGTATTTACTAGTTCATATTAATTATGTTATTATTTTGCTTAAACGTGCTTAATTATGATTAAATGTGATTATGTTGGTGATTAGTGATTTTATGAACAATTAGACTTTGAAAAACACACTTAGTCGTTACTATGCACGATTTGAAATTGACTTATCAAAATGCACCGTTATAATGCCCGATGGACTTTTGGAAACCTAAAATATCCAGTTATAATGCTCGAATGAAAATCGACTTTTCAAATTTACGCTGTTATGCTGCCCAATTGATTTTTGGAAAATAGCCGACTAAACTTTTCTTAAAGCGACTTCAAAGTGTTTTGACTGTACTTGGACTGTTGAGATTAACCCAAGGCTAACACCCTTGAGGGTCTGTCAAAAAAGATATGCCTAGCGCTGTCTAAGAAAGGAATGGTGCCAGTAACTGCATTCGTGCGGCCATCCAGCCTGGGACTCTCCTGGTTATCTCATTTGTCTAAAGAAAGTCACCAGCCAGATTTTATACCTAAAAGTAACACGGTTATCGAGAAATATTTCTAAACGAAAAGTTTATCGTGAAACGATTTCTAAACGGAAGATTTTTATGTAATATGGCATGTGCATGTTTTTCGAGACGGTACGACACGATACGTTTTTCAAGAAAATGATCGATTGTTTTTACAACAAGAAATAGAGATGAGAATGAAAATACTGTTGTAAATAAAATACTGCCATTGGAGTCCCGCCTCAGTTCCCCGGTGTGAACTGGTGGTCAAAGCTCAATGGAACTATACTATAAACAATACTGCCATTAGAGTCCCGCCTCAGTTCCCCGGTGTGAACTGGTGGTCAAAGCTCAATGGAACTATACTATAAACAATACTGCCATTGGAGTCCCGCCTCAGTTCCCCGGTGTGAACTGGTGGTCAAAGCTCAATGGAACTATACTATAAACAATACTGCCATTGGAGTCCCGCCTCAGTTCCCCGGGGTGAACTGGTGGTCAAAGCTCAATGGAACTATACGGTAGTGCTGTTTATAGTTCTCCTCAAATTCCGCGGGTGAATTTGACGGTCAGAACTTACTCAGTACAACACATAGTAAACGGATCTTATAAACAGGCTGTTAAGTTCGGTGATATAAGAAAACCGGGACTATGTCGTGTGTGACGCGGAGATAGCGGAACTCATACTGCAGGAGTCAGTCTATGGGTGGCCGAACCTTCGAACGGAAAGGTTGGTGACCGTTAGAACGAGGTTGTAGAACGGGCCAATAACTTTCGAGAGATGTGAGATGTTGACATGGTTGAAATTTGAGAAGAATATTGTTAAGAGAAAGTGATACGAGATGTTGATACTGTACTCTGATTTTTATTAAAGGAAACGAGATACTGATACTATACTCTGATTTTTCTTAAAAGAAACAAGATACTGATTTTATTAAAGCTGCACTCTGATTTGAAAAGAAATGGGATACTGATTTTATTAAAGCTGCACTCTGACTCTTTTTAAAGAAATGGGATACTGATTTTATTAAAGCTGCACTCTGATTTGGATGTGATACTGATGCATTGACACGCATGAACTTACTGTTTTGATAAATGGTTTTCAACTATTTACCTGCCAACTTTATTGTTCTAGAATTGCTAGTTTAAAGTTGGGGTAGGGTATCTATTGAGCGTCCTCGCTCACGGTTTCGCCCTGGCATAATACCACGATGTTGCTTCGCGACTCTGACGTATTATGCTAGATTATCACGTTGGACAGGAATACCTTTACGGAGAACACGGAGCCGAAGGAGCTGCCGGAATGGAGATCCACCAGGCGGAGGAATTTGCGGAGCCGTAGAACCCACCCAGTCTACCTTTTTGTAATCTGTGAAGGATAGACCATCTATATGTATTTTGGTTATTATTATTACTGTTTAGACCGACTTTAAATTGTAATAATAATCCATAACGCTTTTCCCAAAATGCGGGGCGTTACACTTTAGAAGTTAAATCCCGAAAGTTGTTGAAAATTACGGGAGTTAATTGTCGAAAACAATGTTGAATTTTGGTGGATAATTCCCGTTTGATCATTGCCCAAACAACTGGTATTGAAGTTTTCGACAACTAACTCCCGAAATTTAGATCGTTTTTCGGGAATTCTATACCGAATTCCTTCGATGTCAATGGCGGTTCAACTGACAAAATTTCAGTCCAAGCAGCTTCCGATCAACCAATCTCACTTGAAATTAACAACTATAAAGCAATTTTTCAGGAACCTTACAAAGATCTATACGATAAATGTATATATATATACATATACATTTAGATATACACATATATACATATATATATATATATATATATATATATATATATATATATATATATATATATACACCTAGTAAATGAACACACCTTTTAGTTTCGGGTCGGATCTGAGCCGTTTGGTCATCGTCGTGACAGTGGTGGTGGTCGCCGGTCGGAGGGGCAGTGGGTGGTGATGGGTAATGGGTGTTGGGTGTTTCGGTGTAGTGGTGGAGTATGGGAGAGGAGAGGCCGTGGGTTATGAGAAGGGGAGGAGGGAGGAGAAGAGGGAGAGTTTTTTCAAAATTTGGAGAAAAATTAAAGGAAGGGTATTTTGGGAACTTTACCGGGATATTTGAAGCAAAAATGAAAAATTTCCACGTCAGCTGGGTTGCATGTAGAAATCGGGTGGTATGAAGTAATAAATGGGAGCTATATAGAATCACCCTAATTGTGCCTGATGGAGCACTGGTCCCTCCGCTGAGGACATACCACTTGCAAAGGAGCTCCAAAATATTTACTGTCCCAATTTGTTGTGTTTATTTTTTTTTTTTGGACTTCTAAAAAATTGTCTACATTTCATTATCTATAATTTTTTTATAATTTCAAAATATTTGTTTAACAAAATTAATTGAAATCTATTCAAAATGATTCATATTGAATACAAAAAAATATTATAAATTAGAAGATGTAGGTAATGTTTTGAGACGTTTGAAAAAGAAAAACAGGCACAACAAATTAGGACGGAGGAAGTAACAAGAATATGATGGGAGCCAGTTGGCAAAGTGACAGTCACGTTTGAAGCAAAACGGCTCATTAACCGATTTACATTTTTTTAAAAAACTTTATTAATTAAAATGGAAGTTTTTGAACTTTATTCCAAACAACGTGAAAACGTGTTTGCAACACACGCTTTCTGAAAAACATGTTTGCACATGTTTTACGCTTTTATGGTGGTTTTAGATGAATTAACTAAAACAATTAAGTTTAAAAAAACGTAAATCGGTTAATGAGCTTTTGAAAGGACTATCAAAATCGTTGCCGACAATGGTAATGCTGCTTCAAATCATGGGTCCCAGAACGACAAGGATTTCCTACCCACTCACGAGGGACAACTTCATTAAAGACAAAAATGATCTAAATTTTTATGGGTTTTTGGATTATTTTTGTGCTAATTCACAAAATTTTAAGTTTAGTCAATAATTTTATATTTTTTTAGATTTCTCTTGTCGAGACGAATCAAGAAATCATAAAAAATCGATGCAAAACTAACAAATTCAAAAAAATATTGAATAAAGCCACAAAAAAAAATACCCAAACTTTTTTTTTGTACCCAAAGTACCCTTACTATCACTTTCATGGACTCAATTTCTCGCTTCGCCCCGGATGCAACCAAGTCACCAACCCATTTGTAATTGGGTTTAGTAAGTGAGATACATTGCTTTATTTTTTCTTTCCTTTTGTCAGCCTTGCTAGGGTACACTGTTTAGTGCATATTAAATGTACACTATATTGTTTGGAATCTATTTTGGAGTTTTACACAAATAATCGGAGCTGCTCAACTTATTCAAAACATGTTTTTAAGGATTCCTATAAAAAGTTAGCTCAATCGGATATTGGTAAAAACTTGATCAATTCTTTGCTCAATTTCCTGTCAGAGAAAATTGAGTATAGAATTGATCAAGCCTCTACCGATATTCGATCGAGCTAATTTTTTACAGGAATCCTTAAAAAAACATTTTAAATAAATTAAGCGGCTTCGATCACTTGTGTAGAATCTCAAGAGGGGTTACACACGATGTACATTTGATGTACACCTATATGATATACCCATACGTTTTTTACTTCTTCTATGGACTTTGTTAATCTAAAATCTAAACCTTCTTCTCATTGCCTACGTAGTCATATTAGTAAAAGAAAGTAGCTAGAGATACGTACAGAAGTTAAGTTCAGTTGCTTTAGGTATTCAGTGCCATATCACAACAAACACAGATTTCATTCACATTTATATCCTTGGGTAATTAATTTTGACACTCCACTTTGATAACCATATTTCAATATTTGTCTTTTACGGTTGAAAACACACAAAACATGAACGCAAAAAGACAAAAATTAAAGTGTGGTTATCAAAATTTGGAGTGCTAAAATCATTTCCCTTGTCATTACACACAAGTTCACATATACTTTTACAAATATAGTTTTCGGTGTAGCTATTTCTGATAGAACTCACGAAAAATTTTACGAAGATCAACGAACAAGTTTACGATCAGAATCAAACTCGCTTAGAAATACCGAAGCAAATTGTTGATTGAAGCCCAAAACACAAACTTATTGGAAATTAGAGTACATTCTCCTTCTCACGTGCCTAACACAGAAAGCATCACCATCACCTTCACTATCAAATGATGTTTCAATTGAATAAAAGGAACGAGAAGTTTTGCCCTTGGATCCAACACATTATCGTGTCCCCAGCATCTAGAATTCGCCCTAACTTCCTGAACATTTCTTACAAGACTAGATTTTTGGACTAACAGCAGCTTACACAGGACTCATTACCGAATAATACTACCAACTTATAAGTCCCAAGTTCAAAGGAAGATGTAATCCACTTAGCGCGCGACAGGATATTTACATGTTCCCAAAAAGCCAACAAGTGCTAAATATAACTTCAACATTTCCAACAGTATCATTACTCAGAATTTCAATACCATTCATAAGTCTCTTCTACCGTCTTTGTTGAAGATGAGCACATGTATCACCTTATCGTAACCTGATTTCGTGGTGAGAATAACTTCTTCCAGTCCATGTGGCTCCAAGTGGTCATTAGTTTCATCAGGTAACAGCTAAATTAACAAAGATATCAAGCCAGCCAAATTAACAAAGATATGAAGTGGTTTAAAAAGAAACTCAAAGTCAAGATACAGGAAGTAGAATTAAACTATTAATGTAAATGCAGATCTTACCATTGCTTGCAGATCAGAAACAACCGGCACTTCGTAAAATCTGACCTCAGAATCAAGCCCATGAAAGAGACATGGCATGCAAGATGTGCGAATTACAGCTTTAACATGCAGCATTATGTTAGATATATCAACTGCGGATATAATTATAAGCATAAAACAAATTTCTACATAATATAATAATACTTACAACGCTTAATGTCGCATAGTGCTGCCATTGGATCCCAATTAGGAAGGAAGATAAGTTCCTTAGCAGCAGACCATGGGTAGTTGATTTGCATACCATTTTTATCGAGCACAAATATCAAAAGCTACATGCCCAATCGATGCAATGAGAACAACGTACTTTTTTCGAAGGCTATGATGAAATGAAAACCCTGCCCAACCAAGTGTAAGTATATCATACTGGATTTTAACACACAACCTCATCCCCACTACTGTAATGCAACACCTTCAGTTGGCGCAGTACCAAGCGACTAAACGGGTCAGAAACTTGGCCTTGTTACAAAAAAAATGAGTTCTAGTGACAACCTAGTGACAATAACGTGTCACTAAAAATGTGTTGTGACAACTTTTCGTACTTAAGCTATCACTAATTACAGGATTAGTGACTGAATATTCTTTAGCAATACACTTTTAGGGACAAAATCGTTGCCACTAACGACCAATTTTTTTGTAGATGTTGAATGAGACCCAACTAGAGGAATTTTTCTTCATGGATGATTGGTGAAATCTGTAAGCTAGAACTTAGAATCGTTCGATTATGCTACTTTCCCAACTGATTGAACTACAGGTATCAAACTCTCTCTCTCTCTCTCTCTCTCTCTCTCTCTCTCTCTGTTTGTAAATATTTGCGAGACTAGTTTTATGGCCCATGGTCGAAAACATCCAAATTGGGTAACTATGAAAGTCTTAACTGGAAGGTGCAAAAGAGAGAATACAGAGTGAGATTGAGAGATACGGAGAGCACGAGAGAAGGAATTAGTTGTTTGAGAAAGGAGAGAAGAAGTGTGAGAGGAAGAGAATGATGCTGTAATTTCGTATTGTGATCTAATAAAGTAGTGAGTTTGCGTGTGTGTAATACCGCAAAAGCATTGGAGCAAACGAATTCCAATCAACTTGTCCAATTCATCTCTTAACTCCACGATTTCCTGATGCACTGTTTCTGAAAACAGAAAACATAACACACGAAAAACTTAAGAGTTTATTTAAGAAGAAAAAATACTGCCCATTGCAACGGGATAAGAAAACAATGATGAGTACATATTTCTAGCTATCAATTACCTAAAACTGTTTCTAATCTACTGGATGTGTTAAAATTATGCTGAGCTATCTTTTGATTATATCCCAACAAAGAACTTAAGTTGATGCTGTTGACATCGCTTCTGAAGAATTTTTGCTGCAGCCACAACCGAGTATCAATGGCCTTCTTGTGCATCCACACACTACTCTCCTTGCCCTTCCACTCGGACCACACGCTTCTCTCATCACCCTGGAAGTTAAGCTTGGAGCATTTTTTTTTGTGCATGTAAATTAATTTGGGAAATAATATCATCAGTTTGCTCCAATCTATCTCTAATGCATCCAAGTACTTCAAACGCAATATCTCAACATTCCAGTGCTCCCCTTGGTTTTCCTTAATTGCCCCAAATCACGTAAGTTCCCTCCTCTAATATAGAGTTTCCTTAGTTGCTTCAAATTCGGAGGACATAGCCAACAGGGTAGACTCCTCATAGGGAAACCTTGAAGGTCTAATTTTTGCAGTCCGAGATGAAGAGTCTCTTCACCTTCTTCTTGAGAAGCTGAGGCTGCAGTGTCGCCAGATTTTCTGGTTGAAGAGCATCCTCCCCATGATATTGTCAACTTTAGCAGGCCTTCAAATTCTGTTAATGCATTAAGGTCCGACCTTGTAGGAAACTTTTCCGCACTCGTGTAGATGTTAAGTTTTCTGAACTCCGACAGTCTTGACAAATTGGAAAGAGTACAAGATTGTTTGTTGTTCTTGGAATCTCCAATGAAGAATCCCTTAAGGACTTCGAGTTTTGATAGTTGAGCAAGACTCTTGGGCATGTGTTCCAAAAAGTAACACTCGGACATGTCCAAATGTGTCAATTTCTTTAGTGAGCTAATCTCATCGGGAATCCCCTCAAGATTATGACAAGCTCTGAGATCTAAGATCTTCAAATCATTGAGTTCTGAAATGAAGTTGGGAAGATCCGTAATCAAGGAAATTCCTCGAAGGCTAAGAAAAGTTAAGTTCTTCAGCTTACTCATTCCATGGAGAATTTTTGTGTCCGCTAGTTCAATGTGGTGTGTAGCCAAGCTCTGCCACCTTCCAAGATAAAGACTTTGAATATGCTCCATGTTCTCAAATATTTCAGGCTTGCGGTCAATAACGGCCTCACCAACATTGATTAGACATGAGTGTCCAATTGGTTTGCCACGAACAGATTCTGCATCTAGATCACGAGTACCATTTGACGTAAATCCTTTATCTTCAGCCTCTTTGTATAAAGATGATCGAGCAGAAGGGCTCATCCTGCAACTGTTTGGCTCCAAGGAGCAACGCACAATGAAGCCATTTGTAATAAGCTCATCAAAGATCTTTTTGCCAACATCCTCTTCTAGGGAAAGAAGTTCTTCTTCCTTTCTTGATGGATATTTTTGCTGCAAATGCTGGAGAATATATCTTTGGCCTATCCACAGGTAAATCATGGTCGTCCTCCTTATAAATTCCTTTGGTGGAAACTTGAAGAAACATAGCAAACAATAACGCACAGGCTCGGTGAGTCCGTTGAACTTGTCCGTCATTTTATCACCGTCGACCCCGTCTGTATTAGGCTCATTTGGCTCCTGGAAGAAGAAGTCCATCCTTCCTTCACCGACACCGTTTATATCAGGCCACTCATAAGGATGTCGGTTGGAATCAGTAGAACGGATTTCACCATAGGGGCGGATCAGGACTCTTAGCTTCCCGATGTCCTTTCGTAGTTTGGAGGATTCACCCTTTTGTTGTTTTTCAGAGTAGGCCTTTTGAAGCTCGTTGGACTTCGCACGGGCCTGGTTGATTTCCCCTTCTGTACTTTCCATGAACTTCTGTGCCTCTTCAAAGGCCGAAACCAAGAGATTGAGTTCACTACCGATCGTTTGCGAAAGATCTTCACCGTCGTGGTCGTCTTCATTGGAGGTCAATGGGATCTGCCACTCTTTGACATGCGACTTCAGCTTCTTGATGGCCTTCTGGAGTTTGTCAAAGTCTGTTTTCTTGAATTCCTCACTGGGCATGTTGATTTGCGCATTCATATGGTCTGGGTACTTCCTTCGTAGCCTCTTGAATTCCTTACTGGCCACGGAGAATTTCGCATTCATCTGGTCCATGTACTTCTTCCAGGCCGAATTCATGAGGCGGAAATCATTAGGGATCATTTCAGAAGAGGGGGGAAGAGCTTCCCCATGCGGATTTTTTTTGGTGGTTGCACTGCTGGAAGCTGCATTTTGGTGGTTGTTCTCAAGTTGTTTGGGTTTAGAGGAAAAATATTTGGCCATGTAGTTTGCTGCCAAGGATGGTTTTGAGCTCTTGTCTTTGGTCTTGGTAGGTGAAACGATATTCACCTGTGAAGGGATCCGAGGGATCTGCAGGTTTGCGATGGCCTTCCGGAGTTCGTCAAAGTCTTTTTCAGTGCTCCCTAAGTTTCGTAGCCTCTTGAATTCCTTACCGGCCACGTAGATTTTCGCATTCATATGGGCCGTGTACTTCTTCCAAGCCAGGCGGAGATCATTACAGATGGTTTCGAAAGAGGGGGGAGGAGCTTCCACATGCTGATCATTTTCGTTGTCGGTTGCACTGCTGGAAGCTGCATTTTGGTGGTGGTTCGCACTAGGTGATGAACGAAGAGCTTTAGTAGAATCACTACTTGCCCTGACCTCTTCAATAGAATCACTACTTGCCGTGATCTCTTCAATAATCTCTTCAATAGAATCACTACTTGCCGTGATCTCTTCAATAATCTCACTATTGGCCATGCTCTGTGAAGGAGAGAGATGGAAATCTGAGGGTTAAAAATCTCACGAGAAAATCAAGCATACGGTTAAGGCGCACCGCTTCTACAGTTCTACTAGGTGGTGGTGGAGGGGGCCCCGTGGTGGAGATGTATGTTTTGGAATTGGGGTGTGTGAGATTTTAAAGCTCAGCGGTAAGTGCATATTTTATGATAGACAGAGATGAAACATGCGTATTCCTGTAATGCAGGTTTTCTTTAGATTTTTAGACATCAAAAACAATAGGTCAAGTTGCTACAAGCAAAATTGTCAAAACAAAATACTAATTGTGTCAGTGTCATTTCTTTTTGTATATCGTGTCCATGGTCCACTCTTTCAAATTTACAACGCATGATTTCTCATAAGTCAGCCCACGACTTTTTAGTGAAGCAAATTGATAATACCGAAACAATTTTTATTAATAACAAAATTTTATTTTATACGAATCCTTTATCGGCATGTGGTACAAGTCTTTATTGAACTATAAATTTTGTCATTTTCAGCATTCTTTAGCAAATTTTAGAAGGATATTTTTAAACAAAGATTTGGTATTAAATCTGCATAAATATTTTCGTTCACAAAAAACCTCCATAAATAACCGTAGTTATAATTCATTGGGGCTCCAACTTGCATATGCTCCCAATGAACTCAACGAATTATATAAACCAAGCCACGAACGAAAATTCTTAAGTTACTTTTATTAAGCATATCAATTAAATAATGGTCAAATGAGTAAACGAGACTTCAGTCAATACAAATTTAAGTAATGAATGATGCCAAATTGCAACTAAAAAATTACTCAACAATCGTACCTCTAGCTAGGCAGTAAATATTACGGAAGACATTGGGCTTCATGACGTTTTTTATTTCCAATGTACTCAACGAGTGTAGGTCTCTAACGTACAGCTAATAATAGAGAAACCCAATTGTTTCTCTCTCTCCTTAGTTCTCTTGCCTTCAGTCACATTCAACTTGTAGCGCCCTTAATTTTGAGAGCGTTATTATTATTACAAATAATAAACTTAAAAGTAATCATAAGTCTAGATACATCAAATTCTCCCCTAATAAGTACATTTATTTCAATAGGGTGGGGTCTACGACTTCTCCTAGTCCTCAGTCTAGTAAAAGAAAATAGGGTTTTAGGTAGATGGAATAGGGTTGGGTTTTAATGGGAGAGATCTAGTAGGGTTATATGCATAGTAGTATAGATATAATAGGACACATGAATTAATTTGAGCAGAGCATATCTAGTAAGGGCTCCCTTCCATAGGCTATGGTGGGGGATTTTTTGTTCGGAATCGAATTTTGACGATCCGAATCGTTAGATGTGTTTAAAACGTGTTTTTAAGGTCCAACGTAAGGATTTCTATAAAAAAAAAATACCTGGAAGGGCTTGATTAGAGCAGTTTTTGACAAAGCCCTTTCTGGGTATTTTTTTTTTTTATAAATCCTCGCGGTGGACCTTAAAAAATATTTGAAATACATCTAACGGTTCGGATCATCAAAATTCAATCCCAAACAAAAAATCCCGCACCGTAGAGTTTAAGTGAGCCCTTATTGGATATTTGTTGTTAATTTTAGTACATGCATACCTGATAAATGAACATATTTAATAATTCACCAAGAAAATAATTAAAAAAAAAAAAGAATTATTGAATTAAATAAACTAATTTTTATTTACTAAAAGTAGGGTTATTACACAACTCAGCTATTAAAAAACTATTGTACTGCTAAGATCCATCTCATTTCCTTCTCCCTTTACTCTTTGTCCCTTTCCACTGCCACCGCAAGACCCATATTTATCCTGTCAATAGATAACAACCCCCAACAGTCCTAGTGACAATGTAACGCGCCTTGAAGGAACCATTTATTCTCTCCAGTTTTATGGACTTCGATTGATCATACGATGTGTACACCAACAAATCTCAAATCCAGCAAAGCAGTAAATGACTTAATAAGTTGGATTTACGAAGTAATACACTTAAAAAGGGACGGAGGGAGTACTTTATTTGAGAGAGAGAGAGAGAGAGAGAAGCCGTGAAGAAGAAGATGGAAAAATGGGGGGAAAATCTAGGAGAGACCTATTGAGTTGAATAGAAGCTTACTTGGGTAATTATTATGCTTTTGTTCTTTAATCTCTTTCATCTAGTGGATTAATTTCTAGTTGAGTTGATTTGGGGTTGAGTTTGCTGAAACTCAAGAACCCTAGCCCTTGAATCTCATGATTTGGGTGTTTTGAGTTTGCATTGAACCATGATTTCTTGGTATTTAAAGTAGTTTATGATTGAAAGATGTTTAGGCATGAGTTTTGCAAGTTTTGGGTGAGTTTGGAGGTGGTTGTGTAGAGTTTTGGGGTTAGAATTGAATTTGAGATTTTTGTGAAATTTCCAGGTGATACCAGTATTGAGGTTTTGTTGATACCGTGTTGAGCCATCGATGGGTTTTGATACTAGTAGGAGGGTTTTGTTAATACCAGTATTGAAGGCCTATTTTGGAATTTTTTGTAACTTCTACTGTTGGCCTCACACACCTATAGGACTTCATTTTAGGCATGTTTACACTCATTTGGCATCTTCTAACCATATTTTGCTTAATGATATGAACTCCATAAATATCCAATGAAATGTGGATATGTTTTGTATCTATTAATGGCATCTCTAACGTCTGAGCTTGCTAGGAGACATTGCTAAAAGGCTAGCAAGATATGAATACGATATGTTGTGGGATAATGCGAAAACGTCTAATCTTATCCACACCAGGGACTCTCGGTGCTATAAAATGATATGAATAGAGGGATGTGTATTATAAATCATATGTTTCTATATGTGACGAGGTTTTTGGGAGATATGAAAAACTTCAGTTTACCTGAAACATACGTTATCTTTATGATACGAGTTGTTTTTTTTTTTTAACATGAAAAGATATGAGTTATTTCCTGTGAAAGGTCTTTTGATAATATCCATGGAAAGTATGTAAATTATGTATTGGTCATTTATACGAGGTTCAGTTTATGAAAATGTTTCACCTTCAGGTAATGAAGAATAAGATGATGTGTTTGTGGGCTTGAAGCATATGTTAGGGAAATCCGTACTTGTAAGGTTTATAGTGCTCAAGCTACCGTTTAACGTTCTTGTATAATTACGATTCCTTGTTACATGTCATATATGCACAACTCTAAGGTATAATCCTTTTATATGTATGCAAGTTCATAACTTGGTTTCCATTGATTACGCATTCCGGCCTTTCTTAATTACTCCCTCCGTCTCATAAAGTTTGGTCCCTACGAAACTACGTGCAATTTTCAAACTAAAAAATAATGTACTTACGAAAATAATTTTTTAGCCAATATAGATCTTGTTTAATAGATTTCATTGAGAACATTTATACAGTGCAAAAAAAAATTCAAAAATTATTTTGGTAAATATAATATTTTTTTAGTTTGAAAATTGCAAGTAGTTTAGGAAGCAAATTTGATGGGACGGAGGGAGTATATGATTACATGATGTTGTGTGTATTAATTAGCCTGGGTGATGATTTCATGGGCACTCTGTTGTGACTAATACATACAGGGGTGAGTCAGGGCTGTGACATAGGTAGGCTGAATTTTTTTTTAAATCATAGAGTGTTTGAGCTACTTTACATACATATCAATTAATCTATAAGAGATTAATCTCATAATTTGGAGAAAAATTTAAGTGTCAGATGGGTACCATGTGGCGATACCCGTTGCGAATCTCGGCCATTTAAATATTTTGAATGGCCCAGATTTATGCTCGCACACCACATTATCCCTATACGCACACAAATTCTTCCCCATAATTTGCTAGCTAGAGTTTGATTAGAGCAAGGGCACCAGACACGGCAAACCTCTGCTTTTGAGTATTTTACCTCCCCAAATCACAAAATCTATGCTACAATAGACACAACAAAATGCAAGGTAAAATCGGAAAGATTCCCCATCTGTACGCAATGCACAGATGGGGCATCTGTACCCATAGAAGCGTTCAGGCAAAATACCTTTGGCGGCGTAGGCTCAGCATGAATGGCAAGGCAATGTTGAGAACCTTGTTTGTTTCATGATTTTAGTTTAATTTTAGTTTATTTGTTTTGTAATCATTACTCTCATTTCTCTCTCTATCTCTCTCCACTCATTACCATTTACCCCTATCTCCAAAACTGAACTAAATCAAAACTACTAAATGAACAAAGCCTAAATAATAATAATTTTTTACTCTCTCTCTCTCACTCCAAGACACCCAGATCTATGGGGCCTACCTGACACATGCTTACTTTCTAATGGAGAGGAAAGTAAAAAGCATTGGTGCTATGTGGGAAAAAATATGGATAGGTAAAATAAAAAATGAGTACTATTTACTACTTCCTTCATCCCTATTTAAGTGTGTTATTTCGTAAATCTAACTTATTAAAAAAACCATTATCATTGCACCTTTCACATCAATTTTTACCTCTACTTTACACTTTTTACATCAACTTTAACTCTACTTTCCAAAATTATTCTTCATTTTTACACACTAACTTTTCAAGAGGGCAAAATGATAATTATACCAACTTTTACCCATTAACGATTCAAAACACTCACTTATTACAAAATAGTCCAAAATGAAAATCTAAACACGAAAAAAAAGGGACGGAGGAAGTTGCAGTTTTTGCTAGTGACTGGTGCACATGCCCTCACGGTCGAAAAACAGCCGTTTGAACTAGTTCTCAGTTCTCACGAAAATTCTCACTCCGTACTACAAACCAGCATTGTTGTTGAAAGACACGTGACACAGCTTATGGAAGTGGTCCCTCGACTGAGGAGAAGGACGGCCCATTTGGAAAGGAGTTTCAAAAATATCTAGGCCAAGACTTTAAAGAAAGTCTTTAATAGAGCAAGGGCCGACAATGCTCAATTATTGTTAAAAGCGGTACCCCACGAAAAAGCTCCAAAGACTTTACTTTTTTTTTTTTCTTTTCTTTCCTCTCAATTATTGACCTAGATTTCTAGTACTCGCTCTGTCCCTTTTAAATGTGTAACTTCATAAATTTAATATATTAAAGAAATATCATCATTACATCTTTCACATCAACATTTTCTCCACTTTACACTTTTCACATTAATTTTTACCTTTGCTTTTCAAAATTATCTCCTCTTTTACTCAGGTGATTTGGCTAAAAAGAAAAAACTGGTTTTTTGGTTTTTTTTTTTCGTTTTGTCTTTATTCAAATTTTTTTTGCATTTGTTAGTTTTCAGTCGATGTTTTTTGGTTTCTTGGCTTGTCTCAACGAGAGGAATTTAAAAAGTATAAAATTATTAGCTAAACTTAAAGTTTTGTGAATAAAGACGAAAAATAATCCAAAAAAATGGTTTATTTTGGTTTATTTTCGGTTTTATTCAAAAAACTATTACTTTTGACTATAATTTTATACTCTTTGTATTCGTCTCGAAGAGATAAATCTAGAAACCACAAAATCTTGACGCAAAACTAACAAATGCAAAAAAAAAATTGAATAAAGACAAAACGGAAAAAACCAAAAAACCAATTTTGCCTTTTTAGCCAAATCAATAACTCGTTATCCACTAACTTTTCAAAAGGGTAAAATGATAATTGTACAAACTTTTACCCATTAACTTTTCAAACTACACACTTATTTAGAAACAGCCCAAAACGAAAATGTCTACATTTAAAATTGGATGGATGGAGTACCATCTAATTCTTGAAATGACTGATTAATTTGTGAAGGTCTGCATTTCGGTGAAGATATTTATTCATTAGGGGGTGTTCCACTAATTAGTGTTTTAGTTTTTCCCAAAAATCGAGACAAGTCATCCTCTCATAATAGTACAACACATAAAAAGGTGTGAACACAAAAACTAAGACAATTTTAAAACAAAACTCCCTTAATGAAACACCTCCTCAGTTATATTTGCGGAGTAAATTGCTTTTGGTTTTGGTTTTTGAGTAACGTTGTCTGAATATCAAAATGAAACTACAGTGGCGTCATCTCTAATCAAATCAAGTTCACCAGAAGTATATATGGATAGGCTCCCAAAAGCCTAGAACCGGCGCATTATTTTAGGCACTTAAATATTAATTGGTCCTCAGAAACAGTAAACTTCTGTTTTCATTCCAGTCATTTTTCGAGGTTATGTTTTCATTCCTGAATTCAAATAAACTCAATTTTTCCCTCATATATATGTATGCTCTATATGGGGACAGGTGTGTGGGACCAATTCATAAATTTATTTGGGACTAAACCGAATGCCCAAAATAAGGATAGATTTTTTGGACCAATTCATAAGTTTATTTGGGACTAAGCGGAATGTTCCATAAATGGACAGATTTTTTGGACAAATTCAAGAGTTGGGCTAAATGCCTAGATTTATAGGACCAATTCATATGTTATTTGAGACTAAAACGAATGCTTTATGTAGGGCTAGATTTTTTAGAGCAATTCTTAAACTAATTATGGACTAAACCGAATCCTCTATGTAAGGACAAATTTTCCGGCAGAACAATGGACATGGTAATATTTGTTGATTTACTAACTTTTTTTTTTTATTTGTCAATCGATAGAAGAGAGACCAATTACATTACATGTAACGTACAAAGTATCAACCCGTAACACTACATAAATTGTGAGGGTTCACAAGACAACCAAGCCCAATAACTTAATCAATACAAGAAATAAGCCCGTTACAGGATAGAAACAAAGAAAGGAACAAAGAAAGGAAAAGCCCCTGTATGCAGGCACGAAATTTGAACTCCTGACATCCTAGTGAGATGGAAGAGCCTTGACCAACTGAGCTAGCCACAGTTGGTTGTTGATTTACTAACTTGAACCATGGTGAAAATATGGCCACAACATCTCTGAATTATCATGGTAAAAATCAAATAAAGAAAAGTAAATATGGTAAATTTAGTTGAGCTTTTTAATTAGAGCATGGTCAAATATATGTTGTCAACATTTTCCAATGATCATGGTAAAAGTATTAAACTCACAGACATGTTGAAGGTGTCATGATAAATTTACCATGAACACTAGTAGGACTTTACTTTTAATCATAATAAGATTATGTGATAAATTTACCATAATTCTTAAGTTATTAGTAATTAGTTTTGAAACAGTATTGTCCTCCACTAATTTAGGAAACAGTAATTAGGTGACGTTTTAGATTCCCCCACTGTTTCAAATTACCCATAATTATCGATAATTAGCTTCCACTAATTTAGCAAATAGTATTAATTTTTATATTTATGTATAAACATCTATGTATATCACAATAAAATGGTGAAAAAGGTAAATCACATCAAAAAAGGATGAGCACATAACCCCAAAAAGTGGGCAGGATGAAAATTTCAAAAAATAAAAATAAAAAAATCCTGACCTTTGCACTCAATGTCTCATAAGCATATGTATTTCAATAAACGTCAATTAGACCCCTAGCCTTGTCAATCCCTTACGTCTATTAATTTGTCGTCCTATACTTAACGAAGACGGCTTACATGGACATTTGCTGCAGGTGTTGCCCCCCCAAATGACGTCGTTTCGAGGGTTAGTCATGAACTTCCAAATCTGTTTGTTACAAATCGTCTTATGCGGCTAACTTTGGGGTTCCACACAAACAATTTGAATCGAACAATAATTTTAAAATGTAGTGGTCTTGAAAAAAATCAAGACCATCAGACATTGAGAAGTATTGATCTAAAGTTCAATTTTTCATTCAGAATCAGGACCCTATAATCTAAAAGAATTTTGAAAGAAATTATACAAATTCGATCAATTAGTTATAAATATCCGATGTACTTGATTTTTTACAGGACCACTCGATTAATTATTTTGAAATTACTAAAGGGTTTAGATCGTTTGTGTGGGGACCCCGAAGTTGGCCCATAAGATGACATGTAATGAATAGAATTGGAAGTCCATGACGACGTCGTTTTGGGGGCTACACTTGCATCAAATGTCCACTAAGCAGTCTCCGTTAAGTATTGGGCGATAAATGGACGTAGGGAGAATTCATGGCGGAGTGATAAGGTTTAGGGTCTGATTAATCTTTATTGAAGTACAGGTGCTTATGAGACATTGAGTGCAAAAGTCAGGGTATTTTTTTAATTTTCCCTTTCCATACAGACTATGGGCGTTCTAATAGGTACTTAATTACTTCTGCAAAAAATGACCTGAAATAGCTAAAAACTAACATATAAAGAAGCACTCATGATTTAGTGCAGATCTTTCCTCTTATTGTATAAACAAATAACCTTCACCAGAACCTCAGCATTTTCCAAACCATACATACAGATTACGAGTGTTCTAATACGTACCATCTGCATTTAGCAACCAGGTGTTTGTGTTTTCCTCTGTGAGAGAATTAGTGGGGAGTGGGTTTGCACAAGATGGGGATGGTAGCAAGGTGGAAGTTGCGCTGGCAAACGTGGGATCTCCGGGTAGTGATCCTCGTTAGTCTCGGCCTACAAATCCTTTTGATATTCGTTGCACCTTTGAGAAAACGAGTATCAAGGGCTTGGATAACCATGCCCATATGGAGTGCATACTTGCTTGCAGACGTCATGGCTAACTTTGCGGTGGGACTCATTTCCAATAGCCAGGGTGACAAATCTGGCCCATTCGCTGATCCGACCATTTTGGCATTCTGGGCTCCCTTCCTCTTGCTACACCTTGGGGGTCCCGACACCATTACTGCTTTTTCCCTTGAGGACAATGAGCTCTGGCTCAGGCATTTACTTGGTCTGGGATTCCAGTGCTGGGCTGTCGGAT
This sequence comes from Vaccinium darrowii, assembly GCA_020921065.1. Taxonomy (NCBI): domain Eukaryota; kingdom Viridiplantae; phylum Streptophyta; class Magnoliopsida; order Ericales; family Ericaceae; genus Vaccinium; species Vaccinium darrowii. The sequence continues at coordinate 42,596,870 of CM037161.1, forward strand.
ATGCCTTCGTTCAATCATATCCCAATCACAAGTTTTGGATTCCCACATTGCTCATGTTTCTCGTTGGAGTCATCAAGTACTCTGAGCGGACACGGGCTCTCTATCTTGCTAGCTCCCGTATATTCCAAGACTCACTGCTTGAAGATCCTGATCCTGGGCCTAACTATGCGAAGTTCATGGATGAGTACACTTCCAAGAATAACGCAAAACTTCCCACATCGATACAGATGATTCCGGAACCTAGTAAGAGAAACAAACCAGGAACTGAAGAAGCCGAGGAAGGACTGTCTGATTTGGAGGTGGTGCAAGTAGCTCATAAATATTATCTCACTTTCAGAGGACTGATTGCAGATTTGATCTTCAGCTCCGCCCAGCGCAACGAGAGCCGAGATTTTTTCCTCAAGCAAACGGCAAGAGATGCTTTCAAAATTGTTGAGGTAGAACTTAATTTCTTCTATGAAATTCTCTACACTAAGGCCAAGGTGATGCAAGGTAAGTATCTTGGATACCCTCTTCGGGTACTTTCGTTCATTTTGACTTGCGCAGCCCTTGTGCTCTTCTATTTAATCGAAAAGAAGAAATTTCACAAGTTCGATATTGTAGTTTCCTACATTTTGCTTGTTGGTGCTATTGCCCTTGATTTAATAGCTTCTTTGATGATCCTTTACTCTGATTGGATTGCTATTGCCCTCACTAAGTCAGACCCCCCTAATTGGTTTATTAAGAAACTGCAGTGCTTGCTCAATGTTAAAAGGAAAAGGTGGCCTGAAAACCCTAAGCCCCAATGGTTTTTGCACAGGAAGATCATGCAAATTGTGCGCCTTAGGTGGTCTGAATCTCTCTCACAGTATAACTTGATAAATTATTGTTTGCACCCACGTATGGGATGCTGGGAAAAAACTATTGGTTTTTTTGGTCTAACCATCATGCTAGATGGGATAAAATATGTAAACACTGAAGATTTCACCAGTCACTTGAGAGATCTTATTTTCACGGAGCTGAAAATGAAATCTGATCTAGCAGATGACTTACAAAAGGCCAAGGAGATATTTTCTGCCAGAGGGGATTGGATTCTTAAGCATGAAGGTCACATCAACTTGCTCGATTGGATCAGCAAGATCGAATTTGATGAGAGCCTTATTTTGTGGCACATTGCCACTGAACTCTGCTACTACACTAATCATAGTAAGGATGAAAAAACCTCGGGGAACTCATATGACGACAATACAAAACTTAACCGCGAGTTGTCTAAGGTCCTTTCGGATTACATGTTATACCTGCTAATCATGCAGTCCCCAATGTTGTCCTCTATTGCAGGTATTGGGAAGATGAGGTTCAGAGATACATGTGCTGAGGCTAAGAAATTTTTTCGTGGAAGAAAAATCTTAAACGAAGGTGTCAACTTTCGCAAAATTTTCACCTCCAGCAAATGCCTTAGTTGCTGCTTTAGTAAATATTTTTTCAACGAGGAGAAGGGTGAAGATAAAAAATTACAAGAGGCTTGCGAAAGTATCCTTAAGGTTAATACCGAAGTTTCACCTGTCACTGTTAAGGGAGACAGAAGCAAATCTGTGTTGTTTGACGCATGTAGATTGGCCAAAGAGCTACAGAAGTTAAAAAGGAAGCAAATATGGAAGATAATTAGCAAAGTTTGGGTCGAATTGATGTCCTATGCAGCGGGTCATTGCAGAGTCAATGCACACATGGCACAACTCAGTAAGGGTGGACAACTTCTCACTTTGGTTTGGTTGTTGATGGCTCATCTTGGCTTGGGTGATCAATTTCAGATACGTGAAGGGCATGCAAGGGCAAAACTGATTGTGAGCAAGTAGGCCAATGAATTTGTTGCATCAATAAGTTGAAGATGTGTGCCTTTGTAATTGTTATTTGTGTTTCAAATTTGGTTATAATAGTCAATGTTTTTTTTTTTTGATCAGTTATAATAGTCAATGTTCAATAGTAGTACTACTAGTTGCAGACCCTTGTGCACGTTTTGTTAAACGATGAGGCCATGATCTTTCATTCTTTTGCTTTTGTTCTATCTAGTTTTACACTTTCTATGTTTGCATCCTCTATTGACCGTTCAGCTACGAGGAAGCAAACGAAATGAGAGACTAACATTGTCTTGAATTCGTGCTTTAGCCCGATTGAAGCGGTCCGCGTTGCTAACTTACGAGTGGTATCCTTGTCCTTCTAACATTGTGCTTGGGATCGAATTGGAGCGGTCCATACAAAGATACAAAGAGGTCAAGTGTATTTTGTTAGTTTCATATGGTTGGGAGCTATCGCCCTTATGAATCGAAGGGGTAGTTTTGGTTACGGTCGTTACCTCCAAGGTCCCAAAATTAGTTGAGATACGCACAAACTAACTAGCCCAAATATCCGGTTATCACAAAAAAAAAAAAAAAAAAGATACATGCATAATACATTATGCAATAAGAATAACGTTTGGCAATATGTGTAGAATATATTTTGTAGGTCTTTTATGTTAATCAAAATGAAAAAAGTGAAAAGTAAAGTAAAAAAGCCCCCTACTTTTGGCTTTTGTTCTCTACATCAAAAAAAATGAAAATGCATTTTCATGGAATGCATCATGGGTGAGGACATCTTAACAAGTGGAAAATGCAAAAATGAAGATTGGAAAAAGTAGTAATTTTGGAACATCCAAACACCGCTGAATTATTTTCGAGAATATCCTCACCTATGAACTACTTTTGTTTCTTGTCTTTTGTTTTTATCCTTGTTACAACTGCTCTTCTATTTTAGGGCAAAAACCCTACAACCCTTTAACCCTCCCATGGCCCACCAATCAATACTTCGCCGAATCAACAAAGGCTATGGTGGAGAAACTTGATTGTACAAGTTTAATTAGTACATTTACAGCAAAAAAACACAAGAGTAATTTTTAAATGACAGTTTTTGATGAATTGTAACTGTCATAGATTCTGGGTACTTATGATCTCAAATGATTGTAATGACTTCCATATGAAAGTTTTTTTTTTATTAAATATTTTTAAACATGCAAAATAGATCGAGGGTCCATTTAAAAATCTTCACTTTAAGCCTCACAAAATTCAGAGTTGGCCCTGAATATATGCATCGTTCTAGACCTTATAGGATGAATGGTCATTTTCATTGAAGTTTGAACAAGTGTTGTGGCGTCCACAAATTGAGGTAACCTCAATACTTGGGGGATGGATGTAGGCCGAATGAATGAAACTGAAAAAAGTCCAGTAGCTTTAAGCTTTCAAGTTTGTATGATGTAATCATTGTTAGCCCAAATGATTTTTTAGAAAAACCTTATTGATTTTGATGATAACAAACATATTCAGTTAAAAGTGAAATATAATTAATATTACGAGATTTGATGCTCATTTGAATATTTATTTATTTTGTAGGATTTGGTTGAGATGCATGAGGAGAGATTTTATGTCAAATCCTATCTCTGATAGCCAAGATCTTATTGAAAGAAAAAGATTGAGGACAAATCTTTTTTTTATTCTTGTATTGGCTCAAGCACTCCAAATGACAAAGAAAGTATTGGAGGAAATTCAAAGATAATGGAAATATAGACCAACTCTTATTTTGGGAAGCTCCTCACAATTCAAATGGCAAAGCTTGACAAAGTAAATCCGTAATTTGATAATCAAGGGAGTCAAATTCAAACGGCTATTGAAGAATTGGAAGTTCTTGTATTTGCTTCAATCAAGGCAAATGAGAATTACATTGGCTGCCTCATCAAGCCCAACGGCTAATGCTATACAAGGCATGGATTACAATTGTCTTGTATCAAGACAATATATTTTGGCAAATACCATATTTGAAATGGACCTCCCAACGGACACTTGTTCATGCTTATAAAGTGAAGGCAATTTGATGGTAAAAAAAAAAAAGAGAGAGAGAACTCTAGAAGAAAATATTTGAGAAGCTTCATCTTGCATATTCTACACTAGTTTGAGTGTTCTATATTTGAGTTATCATTGTAAAAGGGATTGTACACCCTTGTGAGAATTTATCTTTTGCGAGTAATTTTCGTGTGAGAAAAAATTACTCGGGTAGGTGTGACTAGCACCGGAGTCAAAAATAGTCGGAGCGATTGGGGACATTGCTGCTTTATTTATTGTCATATAATTACTGCTTGTGTGCTTAAAAATATAACTTTATTGGGTGTTGCATTTAGTTTTTTAATTCCGCATTATATTTTGAGATACACAATTCACACCCCCCCCCCCCCCCCTCTCTCTCTCTCTCGTGTTGCTATCTAGGCCAACAATTGGTATCAGAGCTACGGCTCTAGTATTTTTTTTGACTTTACCGTCTTAGGGTAAGATCTATGGCAACCCATTTTGGCACTTTCCTTCCCGGAGGCCAATCGACCAATAAACCTCCTTTGTTTAGCGGGTCTAACTATAATTATTGGAAGGCTAGGATGCGTATTTATATTCAAGCATCAAATTACGAGTTGTGGAAATTATTGTTGATGGGCCGCACCGTCCTACTAAACCTGTGAATAAGGTTGTAGTTCCTTAGGAGGAAAATGAATGGGATGAGAATGATTTGAATGGGATTCAATTGAATGCCAAAGCCATGAACTTGTTATATCATGCACTTGATCCTACTGAATTTAATAGAATATTTGCATGTGATTCTGCTAAAGAGATTTGGGATAAGTTAGAAGTCACGCATGAAGGAACTAGTCAAGTGAAGGAATCGAAAATCAATATGCTTGTGCATAAATATGAGTTGTTTAAAATGATGCCTGATGAATCGATTTCAAACATGTTTACACGTTTTACTGATATTGTTAATGGCTTGAAATCTCTTGGAAAACCATATTCTAATGTTGATCTTGTGAGAAAGATTCTCAAGTCACTACCAAAGCAATGGGAGCCAAAGGTGACTACAATTATTGAAGCAAAAGAAGATCTCACAAATTATAGCTTGGATGAGCATTTGGGTTCTCTAATGACGCATGAAATCACGATGAACTTGGAAGAAAATCAAGGCCAGAAAAGGAAGGATTTAGCCCTCAAATGTTCTGGTTCGAGTTCAAAGGATGATTTAGATGATTTGGCGACAAGCGGCAGTGATGAGGAAATAGTTGTGTTCACTAGAAAATTCAAAAGATTTATGAGAAAGAAAAAAGAAAATGGAAAAAGGTTTTTTAAGAGGGATGGAGCAAAAAATGAGAACAAGAGAGATCCTATAATTTGCTATGAGTGTAAAAAACCAGGCCATGTTAAGTCCGAATGCCCCCAAGCCAAAGAATCTAGCAAGAAGGCAAAAAGAAGAGAAATGCTTGCAGCATGGGGTAACAGCAGTGATGACAGTAGTTCCGAAGAAGACAGTGACCAAGCCAACCTATGCTTAATGGCTAATGAAAACATTGAGGTAAACTCGTTTGATGATTCGGATGATAAATATGATTATGATGAACTGTTAGATGCATATGAAGAATTGCATTCCGAGTTTAAAAAATTGAGTTCCAAAATTAGTTCTTTCAAAAAGACTAATTCTTTGCTCCTTGTTGAAAATGAATTTTTGAAAAATGAGAATAATTCTTTGAAAGAAAAAATTGAGCAAGTTTCTTCTCCAAAAGAAACTAAAAATGATTTGATTCTTGAAAATGATTTGAGACATGAAAATGATATTTTGAAAAAAGAAGTTGAAGATTTGAAAATATCTCTTTCTAAGTTTATCCAAGGAAAAGATAATTTGGATATGATTCGTGGAAAACAAAGATGTGTTTTTGACAAAGCGGACATCGCTTTTAATCCTAGCAAAAAGCAAAAGTTTTACCAAAATTTGTTTGTGAAATCAAGTTCTTCTAGTCATCCCCACACTACTTGCAATTATTGTGGCATGAAAGGTCATTTATCATATTCATGTGCTATTCGTAGAAACACTTATGTTGGAACTAAAAAAATTTGGGTTCCTCAGCATCTTGTTACTAATCCTCATGGACCCAAGCAAATGTGGATACCAAAAAACCACCTATGAGATATTTTTGCAGATGGATGTGCGCTCAATAGTGAATGTTGAGATATATACTTTATAGATAGCGAGAAAGGTGACTTTTTGCGATGGAGTTAGCTCAACATATTGGTCAAGTAATCTCAAATATTAATTCACGTGGCGTGGTTACAAATTAGCAATTTTTTTTTTGAACAAAGTTTTTTATAAATTCAGAGGTACTGATTTTGATGAATTCTCAAAGCTTATTTACTCTTGCGAATTTGAAAAGTTTTTTTTTAGACTTGCTCTAAATCTTTTCGTGGAAATATCTTTCCTAAATATTTTGTTTTCAAATGGAGAATTTTTTTTTTTTTGATATTCTGTCATTATTAATTCTCCTAATGTTTATTACAATATTGTTATTATGCTCTTATGGCTAACAAGTTTTTTTAAGTGGGATAGCTTATAAATTTGTGATGCTTGAAGGTTTAGTGGTACGAAGAACGCTCAAGAGCTGTGGAATTGGCACGTTCACTTATTTGTTTTGATCTGCCATGCAATTCCGCACATGCAAAGACTGCTAAAGAGTTCCAAACTGTATAATGAGGATTGTTATGGAATACTATGAGCAAAAGTGTTCCCCTACTTTTAGTTGATGATAAAGGGGGAGAAATATTGTGGAAGGCAAAGGGGGGAGAAAAAGCTCAAGCAAAAGGATGCACCAATTAAGGGGGAGTATCTTATTTCTTTTGCTCTAATTATATTTCTGAATTTTATTTGATTAAAATTATTTATGGTTTATCATCATCAAAAAGGGGGAGATTGTTAGCCCAGATGATTTTTTAGAAAAACAATATTGATTTTGATGATAACAAACATATTTAGTTAAAAGTGAAATATAATTAATATTATGAGATTTGATGCTCATTTGAATATTTATTTATTTTGTAGGCTTTGGTTGAGATGCATAAGGAGAGATTTTATATCAAATCCCATCTCCAATAGCCAAGATCTTATTGAAAGAAAAAGATTGAGGACAAATCTTTTTTGTATTTTTGTATTGGCTCAAGCACTCCAATGACAGAAAGTATTGGAGGAAATTCAAAGATAATGGAAATATAGACCAACTCTTATTTTGGGAAGCTCCTCACAATTCAAAGGGCAAAGCTTGACCAAGTAAATCCGTAATTTGATAATCAAGGGAGTCAAATTCAAACGGCTATTGAAGAATTGGAAGTTCCTGTATTTGCTTCAATCAAGGCAATTGAGAATTACATTGGCTGCCTCATCAAGCCCAACGGCTAATGCTATACAAGGCATGGATTACAATTGTCTCGTATCAAGACAATATATTTTGGCAAATACCATATTTGAAATGGACCTCCCAACGGACACTTGTTAATGCTTATAAAGTGAAGGCAATTTGATGGTAAAAAAAAAAAAGAAGAGAGAGAGAACTCTAGAAGAAAATATTTGAGAAGCTTCATCTTGCATATTCTATACTAGTTTGAGTGTTTCATATTTGAGCTATCATTGTAAAAGGGATTGTACACCCTTGTGAGAATTTATCTTTTGCGAGTAATTTTTTTGTGAGAAAAAATTACTCAGGTAGGTGTGATTAGCACCGGAGTCAAAACTAGTTGGTTAGGTGTGACTTGCACCGGAGTCAAAAATAGTCGGAGCGATTGGGGACATTGCTCGTTGTAAGGGTTTCTTTGACACCCGTGAAGCTAGAAAGTGTTACTATTGGAGATTGTGCAGCAAATCCCAAGTTGGACACTTGGGGAGTGGATTAGGCCGTGAAATTGCGGACCGAACCACGATAAATCTCTGTGTTTGATTTCTCTCTTCTCTCTACCCTTTATTTATTGTCGTATAATTACTGCGTGCGTGCTTAAAAATATTTAACTTTATTGGGTGTTGCATTTAGTTTTTTAATTCCGCATTATTTTTTGAGATACACAATTCACCCCCCTTCTTGTGTTGCTATCTGGGCCAACAATATTCTTTATGCTATCAAGAGGTTCTATTCTCTAGCTAGTTGGGAACATGTTCCTTGTTCGATGAGAATAAGGTTCCAAAACCTTGGTTTTGGCTTGGGAGAACAGAGCGAGGTTGTGGGGCTGAATTGGTCTATTTGTCAGAGAGATCCTGCAATTAAGCCACAAAGGTGGATCGACAAAAGCTAGAGAATTTTCGAAATAAAACTTAAGAACTAGATGACCTTGCCATACTTTATTGTATCGAACGTGATTTCGAATTTCTGATACCATTATATACTCACGTGTTGATCAGTTGATCAATACAGTCCAGTATCGACGATATACGACATGCGGTTCCAACTTGCATTTGGGATTGATCGATACGAATATGCGATCCGATAGTCTTTCAACTTCCACATGCTCCCAAGTTTATTTTTGTAACAACGGACATATAGGGAAGTGATATTGGCACTCCCTTTTTTGTCTTTATTAGTTAAAATTACTCTTGTACTTTGTAAATAAAGACAAAAAAGGAGTGCCAATATTAATTTCCATTATACAAGCCAAGCCATCGAATAAAATTGTTAAGTAAGAGCTCCATTATACAAGCCAAGCCATTGAATGAAATTATTAAGTAATAACACTCATTAACAGACAATGGTGGCTCCAGAAATTTTGAATAGGGTGTCTAAAAATTACCTTAACCCTATTAGCTTCAGTAAGTAGCCATATATACACAAATTTTTATAAATTAGTGTGAATAATTAATGCATCTATTAATACAAAAATACATAAGATGTCGCAATTGTATGTTTGGCCAATTCTATATTTTAGGCCAAGCAAAATTAAACGGGCGTAACCAACGGGGGCTAGCTCAGTTGGTCAGGGCTCTTGCATCTCACTAGGAGGTCAAGAGTTCGAATCTCCTTGTTTGGGTGCAGGGGTTTTTCCTTTCTTTGTTTCTACCCTGTAACAAGCTTATTTCTTGTATTGATCATTAAGTTGTTAGGCTTGGTTGTCTCGTAGACTCTCACAATTCATGTATTGTCTCGGGTTGGTACTTTGTACTTCATATGCGATGTAATTTATCTCTCTTCTATCGATTGACAAAAAAAAAATTAAATGGGCGCATAGACACATTAGTTTTTATTCTAGAAACTTTTGCAACGAATAGGTCTACCCAGATTTTTTTTTTTTTTTTGACATATGCTCTTATTTTTGGAGATGTAGAGTTGATTGTTGTTCAAAGAAAAGCTAGAACACGATATCGATATCATAGATACTTTTTTCTCTCCTAATTTTTAAAATTTTTGTCGTTTGGTGTGTATACTTTGTTTTGAGGTAATATATTAGGTGTACATCTGTAAGGACCCGTAAAATGGTATTATTTATTTATTTTTTTTTTTCATTAATATCAAGTAATGTGAGAAATTGTGAAAAAAAAAAATAATAATAAATAAATAATAATTAAGTGTTGGGACATTTTGTGTTAAGTGTTGATTGGGGTTTATTTGGTTTACACATGTAAAGTTTGGACTTGAGGTGTAATTTTGTGAGGTGCATATATGTGTAGTGTGTGAGAGAGGAGAGAATCACTTCTCCCCCTCTTTCTTCCTGTTTACATATAAAATTAACAAATCCAATAATCGATTGACACGTAATTGAAAATGCCAAACGTTGGCAATTACCTGTTGATAAAGAAACACTGGATTAAAGGAATATAAATGGCTCAATACGATGTCGTATTATGGTTAAAGATGAAAAAAACAGTTATTGGCAGTTACAAGCCATTACTGACGTGAAGAGTGGTTTCGAAGCCATGATTTTTAACTTCTAAACATATGAACTCCACGTGTGAACTTGGGAAACAAAGCAAATTGGCAGTTATAACACGTGGAGTGCTCATTAAGAGGCAGTTATTCACTTTAACGTACAAGTCATTCGAGTTTGTTTAAATAAACTGCACAGACTCAAAATCAGAGCTTCTGGAGGAAGAATTAGAAAGATTCAAGTTCAAACGTGGAGGAGAAAGCAACTGCCAATGGAAGTTGGGATTCGAAACAAGCCAATGTTCAAATTCATTGAGCGGGAAGTTCAAATTGCAAGCAGCGCCTATAAATAGAAGAAATTGAAGAGTGAAAACCCCCGGACAAATCTTCAACAAACAGCTATCAAAAAACTGATGCTTGGTTTGTTCATTGGCAAAGTAGTTTAGGAATTCGAACTCAGTTCGAAGTAGTTTTAGGATCTCGAACTCAGTTCGAAGTAGATTAGGAAGTAGTTTAGGGTTAATCTCGATTGTTCCTGTAACAATCACCAGTTTGAAGTTCTTGTATCTGAAGTTGGAGACAATTTCGAATTAAGTTTACCTTTGATTCATTGATCGAAGTATCTTGTTTCTTTTTGTTCTTCGATTTCCTAAGTTTGTTGGTTTCATTTCTTCAATTGTTGAAAAAATCCTCTTAATTGAGGTAATTGAACCAATAAAACACAATCGCCTGATTAGATTTGGTTTTTCCAAAGTTAATCTGAGGGAGGAGATTGAAACTCTCTCTGGCACGCTCGCACACAATTATTTTCATTGCAAAGAAGTAAAAAGAACCAAACACATTTTTTGGCACGCCCGGTGGGACACCTGAAAGTGTTGAACGGCTCCAAAACTTAGGAAGCAAGCGGATGATTCTCAGGTTGGCCAAATGCCAGAAGACGAGAACAATGTTAATTCTAGAGAGAATGAACAAGTCGAAGGCCTACAATTAGGACCAGAGACTCGTACTGGTCAAGACTTAAATACAGGGATTGGCCAGAGTTCTCGAGTGAATACTAGGAGTAACAGAACTGTACATGTGGATGACCCAAAGAATCCAGAAGTTGGAGGAAGTGTGTCATCTAATCAGTTTGCTGAAATGATTGCCATATTTAAAGAACTGGCTCAAACCCAGAAACTTATGTTACAAAAGTTAGAAGAGCAATCAGTAACTAGGCATGATCCTTTGCCCTCGTTTGAGAAGGATAAAGGAGAAGCTAGTACAAGCAAATTTAAGTCAAGGCCTGGAAAAGAGCCTATAAATGTAGATGATATACCAGAATCTTGGTATGAACCTGCAAAAACTCATGATTATCAAGCTCCTAAACCTAAAAAAGTGTTCAAACAGAACACTAATGTCCCATTCGAACCAAACTTTGATGGTTTAAATGAGGATAAGGGTTTTAGAAACAATGATTACGGGTTTGATGAGTATGTATTCACCCCTGGAAGTCATTTTAATGAGAAAGATAGGACCAGTGCAAAAAGGTTTAATCCAGAAATCGGAATTCCTAAGTATGCAGGGATACCAGAGATGGGTAGGATACATTCGAACCACTTATATGAACCTCTTGCAAAGCAAGAAGAGGGTTTTAAGCAACATAGGCTTTTTGATGATCCTTTTCAGAGGTTTCCAGAAGATAATATGCCTAGAAATGCTACTTGGGAGCCACCTGTTAATACAAGAGTGCCTCTAGGAGAACGTCCAGCCCTTCGAGATGAAATATTAGGCCTTATGCAAGGGGTATATGGACCTTTGAACCGAGGAGTACAAACCTAAATTTATAGAAAGCCCTATCCAGAATGGATAGATAGGCAGTTCGAAGTCCCTAGGGGGTTCAAAATCCCAGATTTTACTTTGTTCCATGGAGATGGAAAACAATCAACAACAGAGCATATTGCCAGATTTACGGCTCAATGTAAAGAATTAGGCAATAATGGGTTCGTTAAGTTGAAATTGTTTTCTAATTCTTTGACAGGAACAGCCTTCGAATGGTACTCTAATTTAACACCAGAGTCAGTTCCAAATTGGCAAAGGATGGAAGAATTATTCCATGCACAATTTTATCAAACTGAGCCTGAAGTCACTATGGCTGATTTAGCAAGATTAAAGCAAAAGCCTGATGAAAAGGCTGCTCACTTTATTGCTAGGTTTAAAAAGGCTAGGAACAAATGTAAACTGCAACTACCAGAAGTTGAATTTGTGAGAATAGCACAAGATGGTTTGAGTAGAGAACTTAGGAAGAAGTTCGATTCTACAGAGTTTAGAGATTTGGTTGACTTAACTTACAAAGCTTCTAGATATGAGTCTTTATTAGAAGAAGATGTCGACAGGAACAACTCTTCTTATTCAACCTATTATAAAGACTCTACTTATGAAATTGATGCTGCTGAAATTGTTGAGCATGACCCTTGTGTGTGTGAATGTTTAGTTCGAAAGGATTCTTCTATAGCACCAAGGACTAATAAGAAAGCAGTTAGCAAAGTATACTCATTCGATGTCTCTAAAGCAGATGAAATTTTTGATTACCTTTTGAAGAAAAAGTTTATCAAACTTCCTGAAAATGTTAAACTTCCAACTTTGGAAGAAACGAAAGGGAAGAACTATTGCAAATGGCATGCTTCCTGGACTCATTCAACTAAGAATTGTAATGTTTTTCGTGACAGGGTTCAGGAGCAAATTAAGAAAGGAAGGATTATGTTTCCAGAAAAGACCATGGGAATAGACACAGATCCATTCCCAAAGATTGAAGAAGTAACTGCTAATACCAATGTGCCAACTTCTTTGGCTAAAACAGTTCAAGAGGTATGGCAAAACAGACGAGTTCATGTTGAGATGAATTCTATCCAGTTTGGAAGAGGAAAGCCAAAAATTGGCCAACTTCGAGGTAATGATGGAAAGGCTCACCGGCAAGATTATGCAACAGGAAGTTCTTCTAAAAAGGGTTTTAAGCAATCTCATCTTCCCATGCTTGAAGCATCCTTTCTGGAATGCTTATGTATGGAATACAGGGCTAATTATCTGATTTTCAAAGATTTGGATCGACAGGGGGTTGTTTTTTTCCAAAAAGGATGGAAGGGAAGGCTCTGGATCAAAATAATGAAAGAAAACCATGGATAAGCCCAAATCATGGAAGAAATGAGAAGCCTTGGCCGGTGTCAAAGAGAAATGTGCCTTCGAGTCCAGTTCCACCAGCTTCGAAGAGGGATTATCCTCCTTTGAAGAAGGTTAACACTGGAAAGGCTCTAATGGACCAGGAAACTGAAGAAGGGGAACAATTCACCTTGGTAAAAGGAGTTCCTGATTGGTTTTTAAAGAAAGTTAAACCAGAACTCTTCCAGGGATATAAAACCCCTTCTAAAGTTGGAAACAAGATGGTTAAACCTCCAAACACTCCTGCTGGTCAATGGGTGGTGGTCAGAGATCCAAAGACTAAAACACCTCAAATGATCCCTATGTTAACAAGAACTCAAAAGAGGAAGCTGCAAAGGAGGTATACTAGTTTCCAAATGGAAGAATATGCCACCAAGGATAATCATAATGGGGGTGATAAGTTTAACCCAAGGTTTAACAGAATTCGAAGGGAAAATTCTGAAGAATCTCTTCGAAGGGGGTTTACTCAATCAGAGAGGGAGACACTGGAAAGTCTGGCTGCAAGAATGGACAGTGAAGTACCTCGAAATAGTCCAGCTTCACCAAATTCCTTGGCAAGCTATCAATCTGGCTTATTAGAGGCCATGATAGTGGAACAGGAAGAAGGTGGAGGTATGAATTCATCTCCTGTTGAAACATTATCCCCCATGGAAACTTCTGCAGTGGAGTTTCCTGAAAAGATGGACACAATAGAGGATGGATCAAAATTACCAATACAGGAAAAAAGGACCATTCAGTTTGGGACTTTGCCTGAAGTTCAAATTAATATGGTTGCTCCTTCATTTGATTTTGGACCTTTTGGACCAGACTGCTCACCAGTTCGAAGGGCACTACAACCAGCAGTTGCTCCTATGGAGATTATTGATGTATCAAGTGATGAAGAGTATAACCTTACATATGATAATGGTTGGAATGAAGGTTGGGGAGCTTTGGTTTCTAAGATTCAAAAGGAAGAAGAAGAAGAGGAGTGTATGATTATGGTTAATGCTATGGAAGAGCCAGAAGTGACCTCTAAGGAAAGAGCAGTTTTTGTCCCAGATACAGAAACAAATTCTGAGTATCCTTTGATAGTGGATTTGAATTGTGCTGATCTTTCTTATCCTTTCAAATCACCTTCGAATGATATGAGGCACCATTTGAAGCCATTATACATATCTGCATTGTTTGATGGGATTTTGTTAAACAGAGTATTGGTTGATAATGGTGCAGCAGTGAACATTTTACCTTCCAGGACTTTGAAGAAGTTGGGAAAAGAAAAGGTTCGATTGATCCCAACAAGCACATCCATTGCTGGGTTTACTGGTGAAAGTAAAAATCCCAAAGGAATTGTTTCTATACGCCTGAAAGTTGGCCAAGTAGAAACTGATACAGCATTTTTTGTGGTGGATACTTTTACAAGTAAGTATAATGCTTTACTTGGTAGGGATTGGATTCATGTCAATGGTTGTATTCCATCTTCGATGCATCAAGCCCTGATGATTGTGAAGTATGAAAATGGGAAAGAAGTGGGGGTCGAAGAGGTAAAGGCAGATCCCCATCCCTTCAGTACTTCAGCAAATTGTGCAGAGGCTGAAATGTATAAGCCTGAGATCATTCCTCTAAGTGAAATTGCACAACCTGCCACCCCTCCATCCAGTGTATTGGAAATTGGAGAATTGGCAGAGTTAAAGTCTAAGCTTAAACAAGCAGTTGATTATGAATCAGACAACTCACCAAATGAGGCTGCTTGGATGTGAGTCCAAGACAGGGTTCGAAGAGGCCAACTCATTGGCCTTAGTCAAATTCATGGCTCTAGAAGTAGAGCAAAAGTTACAAAAAACAAATGATTGGGAGGAATTATTGGCTGAAAAATCTGACTGGGGGTTGAAGCCAACAGGATTCGAAGAAGCTTTTTTAAACTATATTGATTCCCAAGATCCTTTAGAGGAAGTGGAATTGGGAGATGGAATTGTTCCGAACACTGTACAGATCAACAGAGAGCTCGATGCTACTTCGAAGGCCAAATTGATCACAGTGCTCAAAGAGAACAAAGAATGCTTTGCTTGGAGTTATAAAGAATTAACAGGTTTGAGTAGAGATTTGGTTGAACATAAGTTGCCTATTAAATCTAATTGCAAACCTTTTCAAACAACTTCCAAGAAAAATGTCTCCTGAAACCATTTTATTGGTAAAAAAGGAGATTCAAAACCTTTTAAATGCAGGTTTTATCAGAACAGCAAGATACGTGGAATGGTTATCAAACATTGTTCCTGTTATCAAGAAAAATGGGAAAATTAGGGTGTGCATTGACTTTAGAAATTTGAACACTGCAACCCCTAAAGATGAATACCCAATGCCTGTAGTAGACATGTTGGTGGACAGTTCTGCAGGCCACAAAATTATGTCTATTATGGATGGTCATTCAGGGTATAATCAAATTTGTATAGCCGAAGAAGATGTTCATAAAACTGCATTTAGAGCCCCTGGTAATCTTGGGACCTTTGAGTGGGTCAAAATGCCTTTTGGGCTGAAAAATGCTGGTGCAACTTATCAAAGGGCTATGAACACTATCTTCCATGAAATAGTTGGGGGTTTTTTAGAATGCTACATAGATGACATTATTGTCAAATCAGAATCTATTGATGATCATGTAGAACATTTAAAGATAGCCTTTTCAAAGATGAAGCATTATCAATTGAAGTTGAATCCTGCTAAATGTGCTTTTGGAGTAATGGCAGGAAACTTTCTAGGGTATTTAGTCCATAGCAAAGGTATTCAAGTTGATAAAAACAAAGCTAAAGCTATCATAGAAGCTAAACCTCCTTCAAACAAGAAAGAGCTTCAAAAATTTCTTGGTCAATTGAATTTTCTTCAAAGGTTTATATCTAACACTGCAGGGAAAACTAAAGTATTTTCTTCTTTGTTGAAATTGAAGGATGGAGAGGACTTCGAATGGACAAAAGAGCATGATGATGCTTTCAAGGCCATCAAGGAGTACTTGATCAATCCACCAGTTCTTGTTCCACCTAAAAAGGGAGAGCCTGTTAAATTATATTTGGCAGCAAACCATGACTCAATTGGAGTTTTGTTGGCTCAAGATAATGAAGAAGGGAAGGAACAAGCTATCTATTATCTAAGTAGGTTTCTTAATGATTGTGAAAGTAGGTATTCTGCAGTAGAAAAGTTATGTTTAACTTTGTTTTTTGCTTCGAAGAAACTCAGGTACTATATGATGCCTAGAGTGACTTATGTAATTTCCCAGACTGATGTTATGAAGTATATGTTATCTCAACCTGTACTTAGTGGCAGAATTGGGAAATGGATTGTATCTTTAATTGAATTCAATCTAGAGTATGTTCCTCAAAAATCAGTGAAAGGACAAGCTTTAGCTAATTTTTTAGCTGATCATCCGAACGGTATTGAGACTCCTGAAATAGCAGATGTTGATACCGTAACAATTAAGCCATGGAAGATGTGGTTTGATGGTTCGAAAACATCCCAAACGGCTGGAATTGGAGTTGTTTTAGAGTCTCCTCAAGGTTTGAAAACCAAGTTTGGATTTCAAATAAGTGAAGGGGAATGTACCAATAATCAAGCAGAATATGAAGCCTTAATCATGGGGTTAGAACTATTGATTGCTTTGAAGGTTGATATAGTTGAGGTGTTTGGAGACTCTCAGTTAGTTATAAACCAAGTGAAGGGAGATTTTGGTTGCCATAGTGTTGGTTTAAAACCTTATCATCAATACGTAAAATTGTTAATTAATCAATTCTATATGATTACCTTCACTTATGTGCCAAGATTTTTAAATGGAGAGGCAGATGCAATAGCACAAAGAGCATCAGGATTTAAGTTTATCACTGATAAAGATAGAGAATTTTGTCAGTTGACTCTGAGAAAATCCTTATCAATGCTTAAACATAGATATACTGACCTCGAAGTATGTGAAATTACTACTTCTCCTAGTTTGAACGAATGGAAACAACCATTGATTGATTATCTAACAAAACCTGATGCTAAAACAGACAGAGCAACAAGGTTGAGATCTGTTAATTACATTATGTACAATGGAGAATTGTTCAAAAGAGGAACAGATGGTTTATTGCTTAAATGTTTAGGCAAGATTGATGCCTTTAGAATTATGGCAGAAGTCCATGAAGGTATTTGTGGGGCTCATCAAGCAGGAATCAAGATGAGATGGTTAATTCGAAGGTATGAATATTATTGGCCTACTATCCTTAAGGATTGTATTGATTATGCAAAGGGATGCCAAGCCTGTCAAAAGACAGGACCTCTTAAAAGATTACCTGTTACTGAATTACAATATGTAGTTAAGCCTTGGCCATTTAGGGGTTGGGCAATGGATATGATTGGCATGATCTATCCTGCCTCTAGAAGTGGTGACAAGTTCATTCTAGTTGCCACTGATTACTTTACTAAATGGGTGGAGGCTCAAGCTTTTGAGAGTGTATCTCAAGAACAAGTAATTGAGTTCATTAAGAACATTATTTACAGATTTGGATCTCCAGAAACTATAACAGTAGACAATGGATCCATTTTCGAAGGGAGAGCAGTGAAAGCTTTTGCAGCTTCTCATGGAGTTTCTTTGATTAACTCCACTCCTTATTATGCTCAGTCGAATGGCCAAGCAGAATCAACCAATAAGATTATCAAAAGAGGTATTCAAAGAATGGTTGATAGAAATCCAGAAGAATGGCCAAGCTTACTCTTAAATGTATTATGGGCATATCGAACCACTAAAAGAACCAGTACAGATACTACTCCTTTTGCCTTAACTTATGGGCATGATGCTGTTTTACCAATGGAAATTGTGGTGAGATCACAAAGAGTTGCTTCCCAAAATGACTTAAACATTGGAGCATACCACCAAGCAATGTATATGGAGCTCGAAGGGATAGATGAAGAAAGGATTAAAGCTCTGAATCAAATTTTGTTGCAAAAGTCAAGAGTGGCTAGAAGTTACAACAAAAAAGTGGCTGTTCGAAGCTTTGATATAGGTGATTTAGTATGGAAAGTGATATTGCCTATCAAAGAAAGAAAGCAAGGACTTGGAAAATGGGCCCCAAATTGGGAAGGGCCTTTCCTAATTCATAGGGTTCTTAAAAGAGGGGCATACCATTTGAAAGACTTAAATGGTTATGTTCATAGAAGAAAGATTAATGGAAGGTATCTAAAGGCTTATTTCCCAACTATTTGGGAGTCCTTTAGTAGAAGGTAAAGCTACGTGTGATTTATCTTCTGTTTTGCTTGTGTTGTTCAGGGTAAATCATAAGGAACAAGCAAAGATTATGGTTTGAGCTCAAATTCTAATCAATGAGATCAACATTCCAAGCAGTTATAAAGTAATGCAATTGAGAGAAAACAAGTATTTCATTCATTACTTAGAAACTGTACAATGATATCCTTTAAGTCACTCCATACATGAGCACCTCTGCTACAAATAAAGTCATAAATTTCCTTTTGGTCAGAGGTTTGTTGCAGTTGACTTTTAAGATCTTTAATAGTTACAACTGATTGAGAAGCTTTGTTCATAGAGGCTTGCATGTTGGAGGTAGTCTGATCAATTTTTCCTCTAACTTGAAGCAAGGCTTCTTCCAGTCGAGTTTCTTCTTCTCTCAGATGATGAAGTTTGATAGCATCTTGATCATAAGAAGAAATTACACTTCGAGCTTCATCATTTGCACTAGATAATGTTGCCTTCAAGCTTTCTCTCAGAATGTGCTTCTCTTGAACTTCACACAGTTGATGAGCTTTTTCTTGAAAATCAGAGGCTCTATTCAGAAGTTGTTTATGAAGCTCTTGAGAAGCAGGTTTCAACACCCATGCAGCTTGACAACATATATCCAAATGCACCTTTGAGTCTCCCTCAGCTAGGTTTTCGAAGTTTAGCTCTGAGAGTTGTTGAAGGATCTCCTTTAGATCTTGAATCTCTTCTGGGGTAAAAGTAGGCTTAACCAACTCAGACGAGGATAAGCTATATTGAACCTTGAGTTGGTTGATAGGAGATTCAGAAGAGGGAATTGGAGCTTTGGGATTAGTGATTCTCTGACAAAAATCACTCACTCGTAGCTTGAACTGCTCCAACGTAGAAAGATCACCAACAGAGGTGCTAGTAGAAGCACCAATCTCCTGCTAAGAAGATGTATAAGCATATTCAGGCTTGATTTTTTTTAGAAAAGGTGTGATTGTCATGAGTTTGAAATACAAATAGTTCACAGTACCTCAGTCCTGGAAGTAACAATGCTGGAGACTGGATCAGGTCCTGCTTCCTCAAGCACCATCTCAGGTTGATCAGTGATTTTGACAGTTGGGAAACTTGGTGTAATTTCAGGGAATAGGCTCCTGTCATCTTTTGGAGATGAAATACTAACTTCTGATTGAACAGGCATATTAACCTCAGAGGATTTATCAATGCCAATGCTCAGAGACTCTTCAGGAATAGTTTGATTAGCTTTAGCTACAGGTGGACCAGCAGTATGCTGTTCAAATGCAGCTTCAGGTTCAGAAGTTGGCTCCTGCAGGGGGTCTTTGGTCATCGAAGTAGGGAATCCTACAGCAGAGCCTGTATGAGCTGGTAATGATGCTTTAATACTCTCTGAAACCAACGCCTGTGCAATGACATGTCTTATGGGAGCAGTTAAATCTTGTAATATACCTTCTAGGGGAATGACTGGAGTGCAAACTTCAGTTATCCTAGTGGATGAAGCAAGTTTTGATTTAGGCTTTGCAGCTTGAGGATCAAATGTGGGTACAGATGTTTTTAAAACCTCAGCATGCTTAGGTTTTGTTCTCCTTTCTGAAAAGAGATTAGTGCTCAGCATTAATAAATATGAAAATAAGTTCAAAACGCCTGATGAAATTCAAGTCACAACGGCTCACCCTTCACAAATTGGCCTATTGTAATATCTTCTAGTTCTTCTTCTCCTCTGGCTCTTCAATTAAAATTTTCCTTCTTTGCTTCGAAGCCTTGTAAACTTTAGCAAATTTGGTTCCTTCTTGGCTAAGTTTCTTTTCTGATGCTAAAGTTTCTCTTTGCCTCTTGGCTTCTAAAAGGACAAAGGAAAATAGTTATAAGTAAGAGCCAAGGATAAATAGATTTAGAGGAGAGAGAAGGAGATATTTGTCTTCAAACCTAGAGAAGCAGAAGTTTGGGCAGGTTCTTTCTCTCTTCTTGCCCTTTTCTTGGGTGTAGATTCTGCAAAATGAATCATAAATAAGGAACAGAAGAGAATTGAAGCAGCAAAAAGTTACACAAACATTTAGAAGCTCACCTGCTGGAGAAAGAGGAGGGGTTCTTTGTTGTTGAGATCTAGTCACAATCTGTGGTACTGATCGAAGTGGTTGGACATTTAAAGCAACAGGTACCAAAGCAGAAGATTGTATGTCTGGTGTTGTTTCTCTTTGGTTTTGTTGAGATTTGTTTCTTCTCTCAACACCAAACCCATCGTCTGATACAGAAAGTGAACTAGAG
This sequence comes from Vaccinium darrowii, assembly GCA_020921065.1. Taxonomy (NCBI): domain Eukaryota; kingdom Viridiplantae; phylum Streptophyta; class Magnoliopsida; order Ericales; family Ericaceae; genus Vaccinium; species Vaccinium darrowii. Next base: position 42,617,239 of record CM037161.1, read on the forward strand.
TGTGCCTCACCTTCATTTATAATAGGACATCCAATATGACTTGCAAAACTTTGTGCTGAAGGGGTTTGGTTGTATAAATCAATGAGGTTGTGCCACCAACGGGTAAAATTAGTGAAAATTGGACTGTCCATTGAAAATTGGGAGGGCTTGAAGGCGGCTCTAGAATTCCTGTACCCCACGTTTATACGTGAAAGTACATTCTTATCAACTTTCTGTCTGACATAAAGAGGAACATTAACTTCTCCTGGATAAGGACATGGAATGGCTTGTACCATACCAAACTGTCTGGCAAACTGGGCAGGGCAATAAGTCTCACAGTGAGTCTGTTTGCAGCCACCAATAATCCCACCTATAAAAAGCTCTCGTGGAAGAAGAATGCTTCCCCAAGCAGCAGCAAAAGTATTGGCACCTCTATTCTCCATCATTTCTTTTAACCAGGAGGGTCCAATACTCCAATCAGTGAAAAGTCGAAATTCTGTTTCTTCCTTATCTTCCCTCATATTGAGAAAATATCGCAGGTATTCAACCAATGTGAGGGGTTTAGAAGCCAAAACTCTGAATCTGTCCCCATGGATATTAATAGGTTCTGAAATGGCAACAGTGAAGACAGGGAATTAGGCCAAAATCCACAATTGCAAGAACCAAAGAGGGCCTCCTATATTGCAATTGAGTGGTTTTGATTGGCTATCAGATCCTATCTTGTAGACATAGCCCAAAAAGTATGAAGCCAGATCGAACTTCTCACCCTTAGAAAGACGATGTGCCAAAGGGGCAAATTCATGCATAATTTTCTTACCACTATGGCAGAATATCATTTTGCTTAAAGTATATAGGAGGTATGCAAAGAATTCCCTGTCAGATACTGGTTCACTAAGCTTGGCTTCAGCTTGAAGAAAATTCCCATATGATGCATATGAGCCAGAAGTTTTCATGGTTTTCAATAATGGGATATTAATGGAGGTCGAAATATCAAACATTGGACTAGACGGAGGAAGTCCAGTAAGAAATGACACATCTAAAACAGTGGGACCCATCTAAAACAGTGGGACCCATCATTCCACAGTTGAAACGAAAATAATTAAATGATGCATCCCAAAAGGCTAGGACAACATGTATGAGAGCAGGGTTCTGGTGGATACCATATCGAAGCAGCGAAATGATATGCCAAAGGCCAGTTTGCTCTAACTCCGTTTTCTTATGCTTCATCATGTGCTCAGTCCATTCACCCCAGTCCTTGTCTTGAACTGGCCAGCACGCAAAATTCTTAGCGGGCCAATTTACGAAATCCAGTTCTTGATCTTTTACAAGTTTACCTTCTCCTAAGATGGGATAGCATGAGGTAAATTTGAGAGGAAGTTCGAAGAATGCAGGCCCAAGAATGTGGGTATCAACTCTGTCGGGATTCGTAATAAAGGTTTGTTTATGCAACTCACCCTTGGGGTTTGACGTTTCCTCTTTAACATATCTTCTGAGAATGAGAGAAGAATTGCCCGTTGTTGTATCACTGCCAGAAGCCATGTTTGTAAGAGATTGGAAACCTAGGAGGGAAGGCGGAGTGTTTGAAGGTTTGAATGTATGATGAAAGCGGTTCAAGCCCTAGATTTATACTTTGTGGCGAAGCGATGTACCGATTCGGGTCAAGTATTCTATTTAAGCAATTGGGCTTATATTATTTTAGGCCCAAGTTTAAACTTTAACCCGTATATAATATCTCTTTGTGATTTTAAATCATTTAGAGTTTTCTAAACCATTTTTTATTGGTTTAATATCTTCCCGTTATGATTTTCAATAAGTTCGAACTGGTTTAAAGTACCTACAAATGCTTCGAGAGGCATTGAAAAGTACAAAATAAACCGTAAAAGAACTGAAATTGCATTAATATAGGAGAATTTACAAACTGCAAAGGAAAATCCTATTACATCAGAGAAAACTAAATATCTACTTTGATGGAGCAGCGGTTGGAGTAGGGATAACTTGGAGGTAGTGAGGAAAGCTCCAAGTCACCAAGGCATGAAATTTTGCCCAAGTGAAATCAAAAAATTCTTTTTCTTTTATCCTGACTTCAGCTTCTCCATCCAACTTGAGTTTTTTCTCAATCAGAGGCCTGATCTTCAGGACTAGAGCCTTGGCTTTAATTTCAAGCTTGGCCGGCTTTAAAGCATTTCTCTTGGCACAGCTTGTGAATCTCTTTCGAAGTCTTATGGAGATCCCAGATGGAATTTCGAAAGGTTTTCCTTTCAGATTTTCTATCTTATTATGAAGTTTGACAACCTGATCATGGACTATCTCATAGTCATGGAGGTCTTGACTGAAGACATGAGCAGCGCTGTTGTTTTTTATCCACATTCGAAGGAGGGGAAACTGGCTTAGAAAAGAATGAAGAAAAGAGCCAGTTAATGTAGAAACGGAGCATTGAATGGATTCACAAGCCCATAAGAAATTTTTGCAAGGGATTTCTTCTTCAAGAATCCCTATATCCAAAAATGCAAAAGCAGCCAATAGTTCTTTGGCTCTAACAGAATCAGATTGTGGGTAAAGTGAATAAGAGTAATCAGCTTGAAAGATAGTCGGATCGAAGTTGATACTCTTTAATTCCTGAAACCAATCTGGATTTTCAGGAAGGGTTCGAAGGGAAAGGTTGGAAGGATCAACAAATTTTCCCTCAAAATGAGGCCTTCGAACCTCATTTAACCAATAAATATATTGGCTTTTGGCTTTCTGTTTGAGTTCACCATAGCCAGCGAAGCCAGATTTTTCATCTTCACATACTTTGAAGAATGTAGGAGTAAGGGAGGTGGCAATGAGACTGTCGAGTACCATTATATTAGGGTCACGCCTAATAAGAGGAGATAAGTATCTACTCATAGCCAATGAGCGGTATTTACTCCAACCCTTGTAACCAGCAGGGTCATCCATTTTTACCACCACTATCTCAGATGGTAAACCCCACAGAAAGGGTTTGAAAGAAGGAGAAGTGGGAGGGTTCCATGGATCAGTAGGTTCAGAATCCTCTACTTGAACCAAAACAAAAAGAACGATCCCTTCGAATTTCACCAACAATTGGTGTAACAGCATTTCTGGTATTAGTAGGGTTTTGGTCTTGAATAACCAAGTGTTCGAAGGCATTTTGGGTGTCAGAAACATTGGCCATGGTTAAGTTTAGCTTAAGGAGATAAAAGCAAGTTCAGAGTGAAAATTGGTGATCCATTTTTTACCAGTAGTTGAGTGCTTTTATAAGCTTAAAATCTGAATTTGAAACGATTCAAATTTTGTAAGTGAAGAACGTGGGTGTTAACCGCCCATTTTCCATGAACCTCTCACAAGGACCATAGAAATCAATTCCAACTGCATCATTGGAAGTGGTGAGAACTGCCAATAACTTCTGCTTTGGAAGTTGACAGGAATTCGAAGCGGCAAAGGGCACCTTAACACTTATTCAAATCCCTTGAACAAAGATGTTAATGTGGGGGGTATGTTTACATATAAAATTAACAAATCCAATAATCGATTGACACGTAATTGAAAATGCCAAACGTTGGCAATTACCTGTTGATAAAGAAACACTGGATTAAAGGAATATAAATGGCTCAATACGATGTCGTATTATGGTTAAAGATGAAAAAAAACAGTTATTGGCAGTTACAAGCCATTACTGACGTGAAGAGTGGTTTCGAAGCCATGATTTTTAACTTCTAAACATATGAACTCCACGTGTGAACTTGGGAAACAAAGCAAATTGGCAGTTATAACACGTGGAGTGCTCATTAAGAGGCAGTTATTCACTTTAACGTACAAGTCATTCGAGTTTGTTTAAATAAACTGCACAGACTCAAAATCAGAGCTTCTGGAGGAAGAATTAGAAAGATTCAAGTTCAAACGTGGAGGAGAAAGCAACTGCCAATGGAAGTTGGGATTCGAAACAAGCCAATGTTCAAATTCATTGAGCGGGAAGTTCAAATTGCAAGCAGCGCCTATAAATAGAAGAAATTGAAGAGTGAAAACCCCCGGACAAATCTTCAACAAACAGCTATCAAAAAACTGATGCTTGGTTTGTTCATTGGCAAAGTAGTTTAGGAATTCGAACTCAGTTCGAAGTAGTTTTAGGATCTCGAACTCAGTTCGAAGTAGATTAGGAAGTAGTTTAGGGTTAATCTCGATTGTTCCTGTAACAATCACCAGTTTGAAGTTCTTGTATCTGAAGTTGGAGACAATTTCGAAGTAAGTTTACCTTTGATTCATTGATCGAAGTATCTTGTTTCTTTTTGTTCTTCGATTTCCTAAGTTTGTTGGTTTCATTTCTTCAATTGTTGAAAAAATCCTCTTAATTGAGGTAATTGAACCAATAAAACACAATCGCCTGATTAGATTTGGTTTTTCCAAAGTTAATCTGAGGGAGGAGATTAAAACTCTCTCTGGCACGCTCGCACACAATTATTTTCATTGCAAAGAAGTAAAAAGAACCAAACACTTCCACAGCCATCTTCTCCCTCTCTCTCCTTCCCTCCATTTTTGCTTCTTCTCCCAAGCAAAACCTCACCCATTCACCAAAAATCCTTCACAACCCTGCACTAAAATCAACCCCTCTACGCGTTTTCAAGCTTGGTTTGTGCTCGTTTCGCTCCGGGAGGTGGACATTTGCTTGGAGTTTGGAGTAGGAGAAGCTAGGGTTTTGAAATCTTCCATTGGGAGCCCAATCACTCTTGAGGTAGGGGATTTCTATCATTTCTAAGTGTATTAAGGTGTTTAGTGTGGGTGTTATAGCCCCATTTGGTCAACTCCTTCTCATCTTGCAACAAACTCATTTTTTTCTTGTTTCTTGATTGTGGTTGATGTTTGATCCATGATTTGACGATATTCAACGCGTATTAGTTGTTGATTAGTCCCATTGTATCACTTGTTGTCTAATTTTGGCCTTAGAAGTGTTTGGGTTGAGCCCCATTGTGATCCTCATGAGAAAAACCAGTCAAAAATCTGCTCGTAACACTCGGGTATCGATACTACCTTTTCTTGGTATCGATACCCATAGCTTCTGATTTCAAATCTGTGTAGCGGTATCGATACCACCTTTCCTTGGTATCGATACCCATGGTCCTAAAACAGAAAATTTTGTTTCTTGATCTCTAGTTGTGTTGTCTTGGCTTGTAACTCAATGTAATCGTGTTCTCCACTCTAAGACTCATTGATAAACGTGTCCGAAGCCTATCCGTGGTTAATTAGTGATATTGGCGCTTCCTTGGAATACGAAACACGCGTTTGACACATTGGTAACATTTGTTTGACACATGATACTAGGAATCGGGATTGACTAGTGGATGTTGGGTTATAAAGAACGTGAAATACTAACGAAAGACGGATGGAATGACACGGGACCCTCACAAGGGGTAAGCCCGGAATGACACGGGGCCCACACAAGGGGTATGCCCGGAATGACACGGGACCCTCACAAGGGGTATGCCCGGAATGACACGGGGCCCACACAAGGGGTATGCCCGGAATGACACGGGACCTATAAGGTGTGCCCGGAATTTGATAAAAGGATTAAATTAAGCAACACGTGGGTTGAGTAAGTAATTTGGATACACACGAAGTATCGGGTACGTATCGGACACAACGGCGTATTGGTAAATCTTGTTTGGACGTTATGGGATTCTAGAGGGTTTATTCCTTTCTTCGTGGCTTCCTAGGGTATATTTTCTTTGTAAACTCTTTCTTGTTGCATGCACTCCATTAGCATCTCATCACATTTAGACTTGATAGACGTTTTCCTACTGGGCTAGTGAGCCCAACCTAAAAATTTTCAGGTGATCAGCAAGGAGCATGAAGTCCGTAGCATGGGGTGTGAATGCATACATTTCAAGAGTATCAAAGGAGTTACTTCATCATCTTAGGTTGTATATTATTTTGTTAAGATGATCCTGTAACTTATTCATAGATTATCTTTTGACAAAAGGGTTTGTAATATTTCCAGATTCATTTATGTTATTTGGGGACATGGAGCAACCGTAGTTTGTCGTGATTTTAGACTTTGACTTGACTATGGAGTGTGTTGACCTCCACGTGGAACTTATAAATATTATATTTTTTGTGAAATTTTGAGGGCGTGACAACATCTAATATATTAAAGGAGTCATGTAACATGTTCAAATTTGTTTGAGGAGTCGTGCCCTGAACTTTGATGTATGTTCAGTGTAGGACTAAAGGGTGAGTTCTCCAATGGATTTTATCAAGATTTTGATAAAATCAACCCCTTGATTTTAACTATTCGTGAAGACATTTGATAAAATCTGTAGATTTTATAGATTTTTGAATGCAAAACTTCACAGATTTTATCACGTCTTCACGAATGGATAAAATCAGGAGGTTGATTTTATCAAATGTTGATAAAATTCATTAGAGAACTCAACCTAAGTGTTCAAATAAATCCGAGATAAAATTATTACATGTAAAGTTTAAGTTGTTCAATTGACAATGCATCTATTGGAAGCTATGGAGCCGCCTATGGATTATTGGCTTTCAATTGGGTTGTCTAGACGTTAGATTGGTTTGTTGACTAATTTTTTGGGACTAGTTCAAATTTTTTTGGGTCAAGTGTTCAAATATTTATGCATAGATGTTCAAATTATTTTGGATTGGGTGTTCAGAAAGAGCTAAACTATAAAAAAAAAAAAAATTGAAAGTATTACATGTATTAATTGCAGACCAAAAAAAATAAAATAAAATTGGGTGTTCATATATAGCAAAGTGTTGAGCAGCCTATGCTAACAAAATCAATTAAATAATGGTTAAATTAGTAAATTAAACTTCAGTCAACACAAACTAAGTAATCAATGATGCCAAATTGCAATTTAAAGTTGCCCGAAAATCTCAACTCCAGTCTCCAGCTAAGCAGCATATATTTGGGTAAGAAAGCAATAAATATTCATAATTTGGGGTGTCCAAGTTGCACATGCTCCCAATAAACTCATGGAATTATAAAGGCAAGCCATCGACAAAAATTCTTTAAGTTATACTTACAAAGCAAATCAGTCAACTAATGGTTAAACAAGTTCATGAAACTTCAATTTAAAAATTACTTGAGAATCTCAACTCTATCCAACAAAGCAATAAATATTTTGAAGAACATTAGGCTTCACAACCTTTTTAAACTTCCTATGTACTCATTGTTGTGTATTTAGTTTTTTAAAATTGTGTCGTCAGTTCACTCTTTCAAGACTATAACACATGACTTCTGATAACGTACCTCACGACTATTTAGTGAGGAAAATCATAATATCAAAATCGATTTTGTTAATTTCAAAATTTTAGTTACGACAATCTTGCGCCCGGCACATGGTAAAGGTTTTTTAATGCCCTACAAATTTTGACATTAATAAATGTTATTTTGACATTATCCGCCTACTTTAGCGAATTACTACCTCTGTCCGTATTGTTTGTCCACTTTCATGATACCACACTCCTAGAAAAATTATATATTTCTTTCAATACAAATCTCTAAAAATATGTAATATGAATTTTATTTGATCAATCTCAATTAGTTCTATCATACGAAATTTTCAAAATCATGAAACTCCTTGTAAATTGAACATAGCACGAATGACAAAAATAGACCAATAAGTATAGACGAAATGAGTATAAAAGATCATTGTTAAACAAAGACTTGGTATTCAACTCTCCATAATTATTATAAGTGCCTCCAACTTGCACATGCTCCTTTATTGGGCTGTCCAACTTGCACATTCTCCCAATAAACATTTTGAATTATATAAGGCAAGCCACCGACAAAAATTCTCCAGTTACACTTACCGAAGAAAATCAGTTAATTAATGGTTAAACAAGTACACAAAATACTAATTTGAGTACTCAGTGATGCCAAATTAGTATAATTTTAAAATTGTTTGATAACCTCAGCTCTGTTGAACTAAGCAATAAATATTTGGAGAACATCGAGCTTCAGAACCTTTTTAGACTTTCTATGTACTCAGTAGGTGTCTAATGTACCATTTGGATGATGCCAAATTATAATTTAAAAATTTCTTAAGAATCCCAACTCTATGCAATAAATAATTCAAATTACATTGGGCTTCATGACCTTTTTAATTTCAATTTATCTGTAAGTACCAGTCTCTTATTTACTATTTGTATGATGTCAAAATAGCGATTAAAAATTTTCTTGTGAATCTCAACTCAAATCCAACTGGGCATTAAATATGTTGGACATTGGGCTTCACAACCTTTTTAGACTTTCTATGTACCAAATGAATGTCTGTCCTAATGTGTTGATGCCAAAGTATAATTTAAAATTTTCTCAAAAATCTCAACTCCAGCTATGCAGAAATTAATTTAAATGACATTGGGCTTCAATCTTCATGATTTTTAAATTTCAATGTATCAATGAATATACCTTTTTAATTTCTAATTTATCGGCGAGTACTAGTCTCTTATTTACTGTTTGTTTGATGCCAAATTGCAATTAAAAATTTTCTTGAGAATCTCAACTTGGATCCAACTGGGCATTAAATATTTTGGACATTGAGCTTCACAACCTTTTTAGACTTTCTATGTACCAAACGAATGTTTGTCCTAATGTGTTGATGCCAAACTATAATTTAAAATTTTCTCAAGAATCTCAACTCCAACTATACAGAATTTAATTTAAATGACATTGGGCTTCAATCTTCATGATCTCTTTAAATTTCAATGTATCAACAAGTATACCTTTTTAATTTCCAATTTATCGGCAAGTACTAGTCTCTTATTTATTGTTTGTATGATGCCAAATTGCAATTAAAAATTTTCATGAGAATCTCAACTTGGATCCAACTAGGCATTAAATATTTTGGACATTGGGCTTCACAACCTTTTTAGACTTCCTATGTACTGATACCAAACTGTAATTTAAAATGTTCTCAAGAATCTCAACTCCAGCTATTTAGAAATTAGTTTAAAAGACATTGGGCTTCAATCTTCATGATCTTTTTAAATTCCAATGTATCAATGAGTACACCTTTTTAATTAATTTCCAATTTATCAGCGAATACCAGTCTCTTATTTACTGTTTGTATGATGCCAAATTGCAATTAAATATTTTGGACATTGGGCTTCACAACCTTTTTAGACTTCCTATGTACTCAACGAATGTCAGTCGTAGTGGGTTTGTTTGATGCCAAACTGCAATTTAAAATTTTCTCGAAAATTTCAACTCCAGCTATGCAGAAATTAATTTAAATGACATTGGGCTTCAATCTTAATGACCTTTTTAAATTCCAATTTATCAATGAGTACCAGTCTCCAACTTATTGTTTGTATGATGCCAAATTGCAATTCAAAAATTGCTTGGAAATCTCAACTAGATCCAACTAAGCAGTAAATACTTTGGAGGAGATTGGGCTTCACAGCATTTTTAAACTTCCTAAGTACTTAACGAGTGCCGGTGTCTAATGTACCGTTTGTATGATGCCAAAATGTAATTTAAAATTTTCTCAAGAATCTCAACTCCAGATTTGGCAAAACTAATTTAAATGACATTGCCTTTATGACCTTTTCAATTTCCAGTGTAATAATTGAGTACCGGTCTCTATTTTAACTTTTGTATGATGCCAATTGCAATCTAAAAATTGCTTGAGAATCTCAACTCCGATCTGACTAGACAGTAAATATTTTGGAGGACATTGGGCTTCACAACCTTTTTCAACTTCCTATGTACTCAAGGAGTGTCAGTCTCTAATGTATTGTTTGTAGGTTGTCAAATTTTAAATTTTAAATTTTAAATTTCTCAAGAATTTCAACTCCAACTAGTAAATATTTTAAATGACATTGGCTTCATGACCCTTTTAACTTCTAATATAATCAACTAGTACCGGTCTTTAATTTACCATTTGTATGATGCCAAATTGCAATCTAAAAATTGCTTGAGAATCTCAACTTGAGCTTAAGCTGTAAATACATATTTTTTTGATCGGCCTTAAGCTGTAAATATATTAGATGTCATTGGGCTTTAAAACTGCTTAATTTTCCAATGTATTAGATGAATACGAGTCTCTAACGTACCGTTTGGAGATATCTAGTTTTTCACTTTTGGAGTTTATGTTTAACATGTCTCCAGCATCATTTTCAATCTATGAATGGAGAACATTATTTTCAATATTGTATATATTCAATATGGATCTCATTTGATAATTCTCGATGAGTTCTATTAAACAACGTTTTCAAATTATAAAAAAAAAAAAAACATATAATAGATTAAAAGATATAAGCAATTGAAAATTGACACGCATGCACATAAAGGGACAAGAAAATCATGACGGAGGGAGTATAATGTCGTATGTAAAAATATATCGGACAAGGTTTAAGGCGGGTAATAAGGGCAGGGTAACATCAACCCGAACCGATGAACCCGACCCGACCCCAATCAAGTTATAACAAGCTAGATTTGCTGATTACCATAAAAATTTTAAAAAAAAAAAAAAAAAACCCTAGATTGCCTAATTCAAATGATCAATTTTATGGGAATATCCTAGTTGAGTTGGGTTCAGATCAACCCGATCCAATTCAAAATATTGCCAAGTCTTGTCCCCAAGCTCATGTCCACGGAATATGTTCACCAGTACCACTATAGACCCGTCAGCTTATGCAACAATATCCTCAGGTTTGATCACAAAAACCCAGGTTTCTCACCTGTGACCCCTCATGGACAATCTCATTACTCTTTAGCCCATTTTCAATCCATTTTTTTACTGGGCAGTAGGGATTTGATATTGTAATTTTGGTCCAAAAGTTGGCCCACCACTTTCGAAACCAAAAATACCTTTTAGGTCGCCCTAGTCCCGAAAGTGGAGATAAGGTGCATTAGCCCAACTTCCATTTATAAGAGTGAGTCCCCGAGTGTATGGTAGGATCCATGCCATTCCGCAATGCAACGACTGACTAAAGCCAAAATGATTTTACCACTTTAAGTCAGCTAAGTACAGGTCGTTCCACTAACTTTGAAAAAATTGTTTAGAACGACCCAACTTGCGAAAGTCATTTCACTTTCCCACCTAATTTGAGTTCGGAAAAACCGCTTTGAACAACCCGACCTAAGAATGTGCTCCAATTGTGGAATAGTCTATCTTTGTACGTCTTTGAGATTCTTAAGTTACGTGAACAGAACAGGGAACAGCCATTGACAGACTTGAATGGGGATCCATGTCGTGTTTCGACAGCCTCCATGGCCGTGCTTTTCAACAGTAACATCAAAGACACCTTTGAACCTACTACGATGGACTCCACCTAGTAGGGATTTGAGTTCAACCCACTCATTTTACCGCCACCAAGATTTGCGGTCTTAGGGATGTAATCAACCTTCTCGTTCACATTTACAGATGTGATCAAAACCAATGCAGTCAATGTGAATCCCATCCGATACAGCAAATGATTGCAGGTCCCTATTATGACATGATTGCAGGTCCCTCTTATGACTTGATTGCAGGTCCCTCTTCCTCCAACCGGGATCCCCTCCGCTTGAAAGCAACAAGTGTGCCATGCTATAGATGCCCATGCAAAGCAAGAATGCACTTATGACATGATTAGTTTTATGCAAGTTCCAAGCTTTACCAAAAGAACACAACCTTGTCCTAAAAAGTGGGTTCTGCTATGGTTTCCTGACATCTTGGTAGCATCTTTTCAACAGTTCAAAGTTTCGATTTTTGCGCCACATGCACAAGGGGCATTAACCAAATCTTATGGATTATCAACCAGTCATTGGTCTAGGAAAAATTAAAAATAGATGACAAAGATCTATATTTCATTCTCACAACAAACTACCAAAAAGCACTCACAATTTTATCCACAGATGGATTTTTAAACTTTTAATCAACGTAAACAAAACATTTGAGCAGATCAAACATGAATTTGCATCACCTCAAAAGATTGATATCAGCCAAAGAGACTAGCAGAAGCTGGATTAAATATCAAACAGATTTCTTGTCGCCAAAACGATATAAAAAGCCGATATGTTTTTCCCTTGTTATTTGGCTGCTTGCTGCTATAGCCATGTCCCTTTATGAAGTATTGACTCAAGCAATGAGAACCATTGTTTAAAATGTGCAAGCATCTAGAGAGAAGATTTATCCATAGAAGAATTGAAAATGAGCAAATAGCAGGTTCAGGTTCCGTCTTCGCTATCTGAAAGCAAGCAATCTTGTATTTGCTCCCTAAGAAAGAACAAATAGAATTTAGAGTACAAAGCAGTTACATGATGCACAGAAATAGGATAACAAAATCTTTGGACCATTTATCCATTTTCAGAAGTGGAAGAGCCTCAAATACGCGTGGTCTCTAGATAATCATTAAATCTACTCTTTTTAAAGAATTACAAAGTTCTGCATAGCCTCGAGCTATGTTACATGGACCTACGTTAACATAGCCCATCGTAAATGTATGAGTACTCGCATCGGACAATTGGACAAGGGAGTGAGATCCGTGTCTGACACATTTAGTTGGCCGTACACCCAGCAAGCATTTTTTGTAATGCAAAGTTATCCTGAGGCCTGAGATATGCGTGGAACTCCTATGTTGTGAACGAAACATAGTAATCTTAATTGTGTGGGGGGCATTTGTGAATTTGTTTGAGAGACAAAGAGGGAGAGGAGTATTAAGTGAGTGACAGCCTAATCCAACTAGCATTTCGGTGCATTTATCAGGGGTGGAGAATTAGGTGTGCTTGTGTGGCTGGAATTTACATTGTTTACGTATAAATGTATATATGTATGTAGTGTGCAAGTGTAGGGAGAGAGAGAGAGAGAGAGAGAGAGAGAGAGAGAGAGAGAGAGAGAGAGAGACATGGGAAACCCTTAGGGGTTCTCCCCCCACCTATGTAACACGGACTCTCGTAATGGTATAAAGTACCCATGTCGGACACTCAACACTCGGATAAGGGTGTGGGATATGTGTCCGATAAGTTTAGCAAGACACTTCTATAGAAAACCTAATTGTAATTCGAGTTTATCATGGAAGTATGCATAAACCTCTATTATTATCCATGAAATGCACTATAGAACCTTAAAGCACCATTTTACGTAAGAAAATACAAAAAAAAAAAAAAAAATAGAAACAAATTTGAATATTTGGATGTGTCCCCATGTCCTTGAAATGAGAAATAGTTGAATCCGACACCTAGATACATACCCGCACCCGACACCCGTACCCGAGTCCAAGTAACATAGCCCCCCACCAGTATATGTGTGCGGTTAAAGAAAGAGTGAGTAAGAATGAGATATGTGTGTTTGTATTAGTGTGAAAGATTAAATAAAATTTGAAAGTTCTAGTTTGTGTTGATTTCTCTTATTTCCCATCATTGGTATCACAACTAGGAGTTAGGCTTAGTTTTCCATTTGATTTTAGCAGCTCAGTTGCTAAAATCAACCATGATTTTAGCAAACGAGTTTAACAGGTGCTAAAATCATGATTTTGAAATCAAAAAATGAAGTGATTCCGTGTATCGTTTTTCGATTTTTTTCGCACCAAATTAAAGTACTCCTCGTGTACTTTAATTCGGTGTGAAAAAAAATCGAAAAACGATAAACAGAACCACTTAATTTTGTGATTTGAAATAGCTATGATTTTAGCACCTAAACTCATTTGCTAAAATCATGGTTGATTTTAGCAATTGAGTTGCTAAAATCAAACGAAAAACTAAGCCTTAGCCTTTTCCCAGTTGGTGTGTGAGACCATCTGGTGGAATTTGCCTTTGGTGTGCGCAAAGGGTTGCTGTGTTGACAAGAAGATGAGGATTGATGGTTCAAGCCATGTTCGGCCCAAATATTTGACGTGTTGACAAGATGACAAGTGGACGAGACTTTGATGGTTGTTAGAAATAGTAATCTTAGTTGTGTGTGGGGCATTTGGTTATTTATTTGAGAGACAAAGAGGGAGAGGAGTATTGAGTGAGTGAGAGCCAAAGCCAACTAGCATTTCGGTGCATTCATCACGGGTGGAGAAATCAGGTGTGCTTGTGTGGCTGGAATTTACATTGTTTATCTATAAATGTATGTCTATGTAGTGTGGAAGTGTAGGGAGTGGGAAGTAAAGAGGGGAGAGAGAGAAAGAGAGAGAGAGATGGGAACCCCTTAGGGGTTCTCCCCCCCAAGGTTATGAATACCGGGCCGTACCGGAAAATACCGGGCAAATATCGGACAGAACAGAACTGCCACCGTATTCCGGCCATAACTTTTTACTCCGAACTCCGATCAAGGCAAGTTATATATCAAAATTTAAGAAAATTTCAAGATCTACAACATTGTAGTTACACAGTTTTTCTAATTTGGTATCAGTGTGACCCAAAAACTATGATTTCTGAACGGGGAGATTATAAAAAAACAAGGTATGTTTTTTAAAAAGGGTTTGTGATGCATGGGTTCAACTTCTATCACTACCAAACATCAAATACAACAAGTATGTACTAAATATATATGGATTAAGTGGGTTTAAGGGGGGTACCTTGGTTTTTAAGAAAATGGGATTGAAAATGTCATATTCTGTGACAAATTTTGTGTCTCTTGAACCCTCTCTCTCAATATATATATTTATATATATATAGTTGCGGCAAATCCGATACGGTACCCGGTATTGACCGGTACCGGTACCGTACCAATAGGAAAACCGGTACTTAAGCCGATACGGTATTCAGAACCTTGCTCCCCCCACCTATGTTACACGGACTCTCGTAATGGTATAAAGTACCCATGTCGGACACTCGACACTTGGATAAGGGTGTGGGATATGTGTCCGATAAGTTTAGTTAGACACTTCTATAGAAAACCTAATTGTAATTTGAGTTTATCATGGAAGTATGCATAAACCTCTCTTATTATCCATGAAATGCACTATAGAACCTTAAAGCACCATTTTACGTAAGAAAATACAAAAAAAAAAAAAAAAATAGAAACAAATTTGAATATTTGGCTGTGTCCCCGTGTCCTTGAAATGAGAAATGGTTGAATCCGACACTTAGATACCTACCCGCACCCGACACCCGTACCCGAGTCCAAGTAACATAGCCCCCCACCAGTACATGTGTGTGGCTAAAGAAAGAGTGCGTAAGAATGAGATATGTGTTTTTGTATTAGTGTGAAAGATTAAATAAAATTTGAAAGTTTTAGTTTGTGTTGAATTCTCTTAGTTCCCATCATTGGTATCAGAGCTGGGAGTTAGCCTCTTCCCAGGTGGTGTGAGACCATCTGGTGGAATGAGCCTTTGGTGTTAGCAAAGGGTTGTTGTGTTGACAAGACAATGAGGATTGATCCGCCAAACGGTTCAAGCCATGTTCGGCCCAAATATTTGACGTGTTAACAAGACAAGCGGACGAGACTTTGACTTATTGACGAGAGAATTAAGATTAGGGGGGTGTGTTAGCAATAGTAATCTTAGTTGTGTGTGGGGCATTTGGGTATTTATTTGAGAGACAAAGGGGGAGAGGAGTATTAAGTGAGTGAGAGCCAAAGCCAACTAGCATTTCAGTGCATTCATCAGGGGTGGAGAAATCAGGTGTGCTTGTGTGGCTGGAATTTACATTGTTTATGTATAAATGTATGTCTATGTAGTGGGCAAGTATAGAGAGTGGGAAATAAACAGAAAAGAGAGAGTAAGAGGGAGCAGAGAGAGGAGACGTGGGAACCCCTTGGGGTTCTCTCCCCACCAGTACATTGAGCGGATACAGAAAGAGTGAGTAAGAATGAGATGTGTGTGCTTGTATTAGTGTGAAAGATTAAATAAAATTTGAGAGTTTTAAATTGCCTACTTATATAGATTGCACTGTCTGAATATTTTGTTTTGATGCTGGCTACAGTTAAAGCGTTACGATAACAGAATACTACATCAATTATGTGAAATCTGGTAGGACTTAATTAAGCTTAATAGATAACGACCCAATAGATAAGATAAACAAACCAGCAACAAAAGACTTCTATATAGGAGAACTAACGATCAATTCTTGTTTTCAGCATATAATGCACAAAAACTGGACAACTACATTTATCTTAATTGGAGCCCATACATTGTAAAATATAATTGATGTCATATGGCATTGTTGCCTTTTTGTACATGTAACAAGATGAAAATAATACACTAAGGTATGTTCTTCCCTATAACTAATCCAAAAAAACACGAATAATTAGAGTCAATAAAGTGATGCTGTATGTTCAAAAAAATAAACTAAAATCAAGTGATCCTGTGAAAACGGTAAAAAGGATTCTCCAGTGCATGCTTTCTCAAGGAAGACCAGGAAAAATATAATAAAATTAGTGATAGGCACACAACATTGCACATTTGGGTGCCTAACTCCCTTTGTTTTGGCACACTCACACACATATAATCTTTGTTTTGTCTTGATTTTGCGCGAAGGGTGTTTTTGGTTGAATTATAGGAAAATGGAGTAAATGGAGTAGCCGAACGCTCCCAATAATCCCCGGAAGTACCCGGAGGTACCTGAGTATGTTCAAGGCCAAGGGGAATCCTCCCCA
>CM037161.1:42633834-42738537 GCA_020921065.1 Vaccinium darrowii
AGTCATATTTGAAGTGATCAAGCCTTTGGAAGATGACCCGAGACACTCGAAGGGCGAAAAAAGACTCAAAATCAAGCCCAAGTCATTAGAGCTTACTGGTATTGATACCCAGAAATGGGGTATTGATACCAGGTGGTCAGAGGAAAAACAGAACGTCCTGGTATCGATACCCCTGCAATGGGGTATCGATACCAGCCTCCTCCGGGCAACTTTTGACAGACTTTTTCAGCATCTTGTGTAACTTTTGGGGGGACATATATATACCCCTTTTGTACATTTTTTAGGGTATTTTTGACTTTGACACTCTCTCTCTACCACCCTTTCATTTCTTTTGTGTTTTGCTCTAACTTCTCTCTAAGATCCAAGGTTATCTATTTAGATTCAAGGTATTTTGCTTTCATTAATGTTGTAGTACTCTCTCTAATCTATATAAGTCCGTGTTTTATTTTCGTTTTCATCATGATTGTCATTTTTCCACGTTTTTCCTTTTATGTCTCGGTTAATCATGTCTGAGTAGTTTTATAGGCTTGGAATGGGGTGATTTCTACTCCATGGCTTAGGGGATTTCACGATTTCTCATCATTTCGGGCTAAATATGGGTTTGTGAATGGATAGCTCTCTCTTATTTATGATCAAAACATAGGATTGTTTATCTCTTTTAGGGATGGCCATCTCGGCCAACCCTCCTAGATCCAACCCGTCCCCTCCCCAAATGGGTAGGAGATTCGGGGATTTTTTTGGGGATCGGGTAGGGTATGGGGATTTTTTTAAAAAAAAATTACAGGGATTGGGTAGGGGATGATATAGTCAGTCCCCTTCCCAATCCCCTCCCCAATCCCCGTTCCCCTCCCCGCCCCGCCCCGCCCCGCATCCCCATTCACATATATAGGTATATTATATTATAAGTTTATAAGGTTTTTTTTCCCCCCCGGATAAATTTATAACTTATAACTTGTTGGTTGGTTGTATAAGGAAGATTTTCTCCTTTACTTCTGTTTTATGTTGTACTTTTGACTGAAATTTTAATCTACCCAAAAACCAAAAACAAAAAAAGAACAAGAACAAGAACATCGGTAGCACTTTTGAGTGATTTAGTACGTTCTAATTATCTTTGGAACCACTTATGTCATTAGCTTTGGATTTTAATACAACTTCTTTAGTATTCACTTTAATAGTTTAAGTAAACTTTTGGATCCCCGATTCCCCGCGGGGATCCCCGTTCCCAGTGGAGATTGGGGAGGGGATGAGGATTGATATGGGTTTAGGGATTGGGGATGGAGGTAGTGGTATCCACCCGCTACCCTTCCCATGCCCATCCCTAATCTCTTTGATTGGGTGTAGACAAAATCTTAGCACACACAATGTTTAGAACCATGGCACACTATGTGTTTGATAAAATGCTTCAATGAGATTGCTTTCCATTACCAAACTCCATCTTATATTAAACTTGATTTTCACTGTTAAATATTCCGAGTGTGAGCGAGGAAATCGACTCTCATTTGAGTTATCTTTGAGAAACGTGATAGAAGCTAAGTCATGGGTGGTTTGAACCCCTAACCAAGCCCCCGTTTTACTTCTAGACAAATCTTATTTTCATCAAATTAGGAGGTAACGAGAGAATTCCACCTATTGAATCACACCAAGAGTTGGCCGTCTTAACGCCGAAAATTTCATCGCAAGTCAATCTCATGTTGGTTGCATTTGGTCCCTGTGGAAATCGACTCCGGTCTTGCCGGGTTACTATGCTCTTAACGACCTAGCCCTACACTTGGGGCGTCCTATTCTACAACAAAGCTAGGTCGCAAGCAATTAGAAAGGGAATTGCAAGCTTTTCATAGGGAAACATAAAGTTTTGGAACAAAATTGTAAAGATAAAGAGAAGGGGCCCAATATTGGGCCTGGTAGCGGTCCACAATGGGCCTGACAATAACGAAACCAGGCCCCCAAGTCCAATCAGACTGTAAGACCAATTTGGAATTGTAATCTATTAGCGCCTCACAAGTTTCAACCCCATTCAAGTTAGCAAATGTTATCCTCCACAAATTACAATTAACTTGGAAAATTATTAAAAGACTTGAATGCCCATATTCACATTACTACAGTGAAGATAGTCAGCTATATTTTCTTGATTTTGAGATTCAAAGCCAAAATAAATACATTGAAATATTTTTTATTTGTTATCTATTTTTGAAAATAAAAACAAGTAATGAATTATTGAAACATTGTCGTGTGAACAAGTAATGCAAACTTGATTTCGAAACGTAATGATCTTTAACAAGCATGGTTGGATTACAATTTGACCAGATTGAGCTCAAATCAACTCGATCACGAGCCGAGCTCAAGTTAACTTAAGTTTTTTATACAATACAAGCTTAATGAGCCAATAGTAACTTAATCTAGTTCAAAGTAAGTTTGCTCGTGTCCCGAGACAAACACCAGCCAAGCTTGAAAGTTTTGTTTCTTTTGTCGCTCTAAGAAACAAACGAAAAGAATGGAAAAAGTGCTTGAAAAAAAATCAACACATTTTACTTCGGGAAAATTTCAAAAAAAAACCCTGAACTTTCTGACAATTCGTAAAAAAACACCCGGACTTCAGCCGTCAACAAAACCACACCCGAACTTTATATTCCATCAACAAAAAAAACCCCTACCGTCCCATTCTGTTAATGTCTTTGACAGAGGGAGTTAACGGTGGTTAACTCTTAGTAGCCCTACCAGCCCTACTACCATTTTGGTTGTGCACTAGGATAAGTTTTCCAAAAATCTGGTCTATGATGTACCGATGAACAATCCAAACCGTTGATTATTTTTCAAGTAATTTTCCAAGCTAACTTGGAAAATTTCAACTCAATCAAATACATATAAATGCTTGATTGAATCGTCCAATTTTTCATTCAGAATGTAAGATCCTATAATGTTAATGAAACCTTAAACGATTGGATTGGGTGATTAACTGTATCTGATTGAGTTGAATTTTTCCGGATTAACTCAAAAAAGCATTTTCAAAATAATCAACGGTTTGGATCGTTCATGTGGGATCCCGGAATGGGACCCACACATGCTGTGGCCTCGGTAAAACTACTCTGTTTTCTTTTTGAATCATAACCATTTTTTGGAAGTCAATGGGTAGAGAGAGGATTATCAATTTAAATCATCCTCTCACACCTCCCAAATCAGCACCTCTTGGTTCTCTTCCCCTACATGACGTCTGTTGGGTTTACAATTTCAAAACAGTTGCACATGACTTTGATGGCTTCTCTTGGAAGTTAAATTTGTATTGGGGAACACACCATCAGAATTCTTGAGAAGAAAAAAACGAGAGATGCAGTGTGTGCTAGTGTTCTACCATGAGAACGAAGAAAATTGGGGCAGCCTCATTCCACATGACCTCGTGCGCCGACGAGTACCATTTCCGGCAAAGGCATCTCCCTAATTTCCAGAATTACAAACCCATTTCTAACTTTAAAAAAATTACAAACCCATTTTGAAGGGCAATTCTGATAGAAAGTCGTCGAGAGGAGAGATGCCGGAGATTGATTAGGAGAATCCGAGATTCGTTACAGAAAATTTGGAGCTCGTTGACTGCTCAATGATCAGCGTTGATTTTGTGGAGGATTTGGACGTCTTGGAGGTGGGACGAAGGATAGGTAGAGGAGAGAGAGGGGAGAGAGAGATTGCTAATTGCCCAACCTCAACCAAGGGCTGATGCTTAATGAAAAACACGCTGATTAGTGACTGCCCAAGATTTCACACGCAGAGAGAGAGAGAGAGAGAGAGTTTTTTTTTTTTTTTTTTGAATTCCGCCCAAAACGACGTCGTTTTGGGCATTTAACGGAACCCCAACGTCCAAAACCACGGTTAAGTCTATCCGTTAGGTATCCTCTGTTAAAAACTTGACGGAATTCAATGGCAGGGGCTTTTTTGTTGACGGAATATAAAGTTCGGGTGTGGTTTTGTTGACGGCTGAAGTCCAGGTGTTTTTTTTACGAATTGTCAGAAAGTTCAGACGCTTTTTTGAAATTTTCCTTTTTACTTCTTTTCTCCTTTATTTTATTGTCCCTCCACAAATTCAACATCCAACTATAAGCTTAGGGTTCTACCCAAGATATGATTTCCAAGTTACGCGTGTCAGCATAGCACAATGTTGTTAAGGAAGTGTAGTGGCCCTCTTCCCACAAAGGTCCTAACAAACCAACGTCCATACTAGCCTCAGCCGCTAGGACTCATCCGCAAGGCGCTAGGCGGACTCATCCGTTAGGCAGACTCTCTCTAGGCGCTAGGTGAATGAGTGCGCTAGGCGTATTGATTCGCTAGGCACTAGGCGCTAGGCGGATGAGTGCGCTAAGCGTACTGATTCGCTAGGAGCTAGGCGGACTCGCTCGATAGGCGCTAGGCGGACTAATTCGCTCGCAAGGCGCTAGGCGGATGAGTCCACTAGGCGCTAGGTGGATGAGTCCACTAGGCGCTAGGCGGGCTCATTAGCCAGGCCGAACCGGACGCCCTTTGCCGAACCTAACACTCTTTGCCGAACCGGACGCTCAGTGCCGAACTGGCACCCTTGTCGACCCGGGCGCTCCTTGCCGAATCGGACACTCTGTGCCAAACCCGGTGCTCTATGCCTAGCTGGACGTTCCTTGCCGAACCGGCGCTCTTGTCGATCCGGGCGCTCCTTGCAGAACTAGGCGCCCTTTGCTGAGCTAGGCACTCTTTGCCAAACCGGGCACTCTTTCCCGAAATGACCATCCCTTGCCGAGCCGATAGGTTCTAGGAAACTTGCAATGGCCGAACCAGTGGGTTCAGACCTAGCCGAGCCGACTTTGCCAAACTAATGGGTTCTAAGGGGTCCCTATCATGCGTGCTTGACATATCAGATTTGACGTTAGGTGGCGTGCTACAAAAGTCGTGACAAGTGACAGGAGCCACATGATTTGCCTAGGGAACCGATGGCGCGTGAGGCACGTGGAGAGCTCAGAGCCCAACCAACTCCTTGCCTATAAAAGGCAGACTCCCCCAACCTGAAAGGGGAGAGTTTTTTCACAATGCTCAACCCTTCTCTCTCACTTTCTCTCTCTAGAAACTCTGAAGCTCTTGCTTCCTTCATCTTCTTCCTTCTCTGACTTGAACGTCGGAATGCCTTCCCGGCCGGAATCCCCTGTCAGTTAGGCGCTAACGATGTTTGTCACCTGTGCAAGTCATCCTCTCAGGCGAACTTACTGGGTCTCAGGCAAGGCTAGGTGGAGTCCTCAGGCAAACCAGAGGCTAAGAGAAGGCCTCAAGAGGAAGAACCAAACGAGGGCGCTAGGCGAAGGCCCTAAGCGAGGTTCATCCTAGCCCCTCGGCTAGGCAAGAGCGCTAGGCGAAGGCCCTAGGCGAGATTCATCCTAGCCCCTCGGCTAGGCAAGTGTGCTAGGCGAAGTGGCTCAGGCGGAACCTCTATGCGCTTAGGTGAGGTTCATCCTAGCCCCTCGGCTAAGCAAGAGCGCTCGGACGGAGCGCTAGGAGAAGTGGCTCAGGCGGAGCCTCTATGCACCTAGGCGAGGTTCATCTTAGCCCCTCGGCTTGGCAAGTGCACTCGGATGGAGCGCTAGGCAAAAAGGTGAAGGTGAAGGTCCAATGTGCCTAGGCGAAGGCACTAGACAAGGTTCGTCCTAACCCGTTGGCCAGGCAAGAGCGCTCAGGCAGAGCGCTAGGCAAAAAGGCCCAGGCGGAGCCCTTAGGCAGCTCAAGAGGTTCATGGGAGGTTCACCCTAGAATCGACTTCCCCACAGGAGGCTTCTTCTAAAACAAGGATTCATAATCCCATTTGCCAACAAAACTTTAACCAACAAAATGTTCCTCTTAATGTTTCACTTAAGAGACACGAGTAATAAGTATAGAGAAAACTTATATTGGAAACCGTGTTGAGAGAGAGGGATTTTTGCAACCAAAAACCGAACATTGATGGTTGGTAAAACCCAAGTTCTAAAAGTTAGAACCCTCAAATCGAACTAATTTTATAGTCACTACGGAACTACCTTGAATTTAAGCCAAATCACATTCACATTTTGAGTTTTCCTTAACAGAGCCACCAAAACTAGTGTACCTCTTAGATCAGATAAACAGCATTTGTCCATCGTTAACCGCCAAATTCCCCTTGCTTCTTATTTCCCGATTTCAAACTAACTTATCTAGGGGGCTAATGCAACAAATCAATCAAGAACAACTGAAGATCTAGTACAAAAATCTTATTCTGAAAGTAGGTCCAAAGCATGACGCTTTCTATGTAAACAACCAAAGTTTCCTATATTGAGAGGAAAAGTCGTACCAGTTATGTTTCTGATAAGTAAAAGTCTGAGAGAAGTGGTACGTAGGTAGTCTGACCTCACTTTTTCGTGATTATGCCAACTCCTGTAAGTTGAACCCTCACCATGACAGGGCAAGCGGATAACACCTGTCATCGTACCAAGTCATAATGTTTAGAAGTTTCCCAAAGTCAATATGGCACGGACACTTTATAGGATATCGACACTCTCCGGACACGTGTCCAACACTCAAATTCATATTACATAGATACATCAATCAAATAGGAATACCAATATTGTTGAAAACAAAGAATAGCAACAATGCTTCTGCACTTTCTTTGCATTTTTTTTTACTTACATACTAGCAGACTACTGCAAACAAACACGAATGGCAAACTTTGATAAAAAGGGTAAACTTGCTTGCACCATCTCCTTAGCGTGCTTCCAGGTCCAATCGAAAGCAATCAGAACATGCTTGCTTATGTAAGAACCACGCAATGAGGATTGACACTTGCCGATATCAATTGCAGGCGATCAATCTGTACCCAAGAAAGAGAGATGATCGTCATCATTAAAGCGAGACCCTCAATCATCAGTGTCAACCGATCACCATAGTCCAACAATGTACATGTGATGACTATTAAACTGATTCGTTTATGCTTTTTATCTGAGGAAAGCAGAATCATTTTCAGGATCAAAGAATTTGGTATGTTAACTGTTGATTGGAACCAAACGTTAAAGAAAATGACAGAGAAACCAAAATTTTGGAAAACTCATACATGCTTTAGGTGTAAGCCTGCTGGAACTTACGAGCACACAGTTAGTAAACATAAACTCTCTGGGGTGATTCCCTAGTTCGCAAAATCAAATATGTACTTCTAGACATTAACGAAAAATGTTCAGGAATTATTAGAATAGGAGAAACCTTCAATCCAAAAGTTAAATTTGTGAAATGTGAATCTGGAAGTTTCACACCCATCCTGCCCCCGTGTACAATACTATTACAATTAGAATCCCATATATCTATCAAATTTTATGTCCAAATTTGTTCCCATGCATGGTCAATTGTCATCATTCAATGCGTAAAACTGCAAATTTCATTTCTCTTAAGTTCACAGCTGTCAAAACCTTCTTCCAAATCACTAGCTGAATTATCATCCAAATTCTTTACAATCACTGCAACGCCCTACTTTTGGATTCTAAACGCAACCTTTTTGAACTTCGCCCAACACTTCCGCAACTTCTCAATTCAAATCAAGCGCAAGTCGACCATCAGAATTTCTCTAGATCTCCCATGAGTAATATACTAGTGTAGACAAGTGGTAATAAGATCAAGCCCACATCTGTTAGGTATTTTTCTTTGTCTTCTCTTACATTTTGTTAGATTGAATTGGCCATTCGTCTTTACAATAGAAAATTCGATTCTTTTCTCACACACATGTTTCTGATTCCTTTGGTTGGTTGAGCCGAATGATTGCTTCTATACGAAAAATTACGAAAACGTAAATAATACCAAACAAAATACTAAAACAGTAATTTAGTAAAAACTACTAAAACAGAAGCCGCACCTGGAAACAGATACAATGCGTGAAATGGTTGGCTAGGGTTTTCAACGGCGGCATTGTAGAGAGAATCGAGGAGAGGCGAGTCGCCAAGGCGTAACCGTCGGCCAATTAGGGTTTGGCAGTTGCGGAGGCACTTGGAGAGTACAGGTACGGTGGCGAGCTTGTGGCGCTGCTCGTGGGGGTGGTGGAGGGTTACGACTTGGGTGAATGTTGAGATGGGTTCGGTTGGGATTTTGTCGCCGAGACACACGTTTATTGGCCTGTCGCAGCCTCCGCTGCAGAATCTCCACCGTGTGGTGGTGGCGGTTGGTGGGTCGGAGATGTGGAAGAGTGTGGTGAGTTCTTGGTCTGGTTCCATGGTTTAGCAAATTCGCAACGAGGATTTAGAAGAGATCGACTCGAGCTAGAAGATACCAGAAAACGACGTCACTTGCAGTTACTGCTGATTTGTTTTGTCTCTCCAACTTTAGTTTGCTATTTCAATATCAGCCCCCAGTTTTTGTTTCCTTCAATCTAAGCCATTATATAATGAACAGACATCAATCTAGGTATTTCATAATGCATTAGTAAAAAAATAAGGCACACACTCACGACAATATATATATATATATATATAAAAATGTTCTATGGGCATCGATATCCCCCTTGGACTTTTCTCTGAATGATAATCGATTGACTTAACAACTCCTAAAAGAAAATTTTACCAAAAAAAAAAACTCCTAAAAGAAAAGCATATCTCCACATAATCCGTGTTAACCTATTCGCCGCAACTTCACTCAAAAGTTAGAGAATTTATGTGCCAATTTAATCTTGTTTGGCTCACAATATAAAATTCATTGAGAAAAATTGTAAAATTCTAAGTGATTTAAGTATGTTTTTTTTATCGCGATATTTACCCTATATATTATTTTGTAAAATTCTAAGTGATTTTAGTAATTTTTTTATCGCAATATTTACGCTATATATTATTTCATAACAACTAGTTCAGAGCTCTAAAGAAAGCAAATCTGAAATGCAAGAGCAACCAAGTTACATTAGCAGCATGAGGGAGTCTTGTGCTAGATTAGATTTCAATTATTGTGTGAGTATTTCGTAGAGCTGTTCATTGAACTTTTTTTTCTCATCTGTTTTGTAATTAGTAGTGTGATTATCTAGTCTTAGTTACTTGATGGGAAGAAAAATGCAATTTTTTTTGGGTGCTGATTTTGGAGCTCCCTTTTTTTATGTAGGCACTCCAATATTTATTGAAGTTACAAAATTACCCTTTCTAAGATATAAAATTACTAAAGCACTCCACCCCCAAATTGGCTCCTCATTTACTAAGGCACTCCAAAAGGAAAAATGAAACAAAACCGAACCAAACATAAACATTAGGTTCTAAACATTAACATTACGCTCCAAACACTAAACATCCACAACATAAATATTAGGTTCCAAACATTAACATTACATCTATATGTCAGATTGTTTCACGCCATTTTGCACACACACACACACACCAAAAAATAAAAAATAAACATTGCTAGAATTCTCCAAAATAAACATCACACAATTGAAAATGTTGATGCTGCAAAATTTTCATAACGGCTGCGACACAAGAACTTTATATTTTCATACTCATTATCTACCATTTTTCCCTCAAAATCTTCATAACGGCCGCAAATTTACATTTTACAACTCATAGTGATTAGACAAACAAAGCACGTACATCACCAAAGAAGTGTGACAAAGATGAATCTCGGTAGAAAGGGTCTAATTTCCCTTTTTTTTTTTGGGTTTCCATCGAAACCCAAAAAGAAATGGGAAATAGGAAGGAAAAAATTATGCATTTCGTCACTAAGAGGGGTGAGGTCCTTGGTTGATCTTTAGCTTTCTTTTATCTTCCTTCCTTAGATGATTAGTACTGGGACAGATATATCAAAAGCTCAGTATGCAATTTGCATGAATTTTTTTTTTTTTTCAAATTAGTAATTGAGCTTCCAAAAAATTAGAGCCAAAAAAGAAGATAGTTGCAAAAGGAGTTGAGCAATTATATTGCCTTTTTTTCATTAAAAAAAAACTATTTGCTTTTTTGGAGTACTTGAAATAAAGGAGAAGAGTAAAGGATTTTTGGAGTGCCTGAAGTATAATCATGAAACTTGCAAAAGGGTAATTTTGGAAAACTATTGTAGCTTGGAGCCCCTGCATCAAAATTGGGAGTGCGAATATCAATTCCCTTTTTTTTTGGGTAAATGAAAAATCACTTAATTTAAGTGACTATCTAGCTAGTCTCACTTAGATTCAATTCATTCTCTAAATTTCCTTAACCGTCTCCACTGATATTCCTCATTGAGATTCACTTCTTTTTCCAATTTTTCTAAACTGCCTCCACCGCTGTTCCTTATTGATAATCTAGACCCTTCATTTCTCTTTCTTGGATATTTTCGTCGGAGAGAGAGAGAGAGAGAGAGAGAGAGAGAGAGAAAGAGAGAGAGTGGCTTAAAAATATACATAAATATATATATATATATATATATATATATATATATATATGTATATACACCAGATCTGAACATTTACGGTGATATTATTGCTTAGAAGTTAGATCTAGTGATTCAAGATTTTCTTAAACTAGATAAACCCAAATAAGAAGCAACTAACCTAATAACATTTTCTTGGTCACAATACTCCTTTCCATGAACAAACAAGACCAAAAAAAGTTATACACTGGATCTAAATATTTACAGAGATATATACATACATATATATCGCAGTCGGCGATGATGGACGGAGTTGATGATGGGTTGTCGTCAATTGGTTGATCTCGCAAATCGCGGTGAGAGGACGACGGGACGGCGACGACGACGGACTGCCATCTCAGTGTGAGAGAGAGTGGTAGAGAGAGAGAGGAGGGGGGTGGGAGTTGGTGGCTGGTGTTGTAACACCCCGACTTTTAATAACAAATAAAACAATACAAAAAAGAATTATAAAATGGGGTTAAAATTTGGTGACCCGCTTACCGTTAAGATTAGGAAATATATTTTTGTGTGGCTTAAAGCCTATAAAATAAAATAGTGTATTTTTTGGTATGTGTCAAGTTTTTAAGAACATTTTAAGATGTTATCTCAACCCTGCTAACAACATCAGAACACGAGAATGCGGCACAAGTCACTGCAAGGAGACTGGCCTTGATACCCAAGCAAAGAGCCTTTTGGAAATTAGGCGAGGTGGGATCCTATTATCTGATGCTTGTGGCCCAAGTAAGAGGCTTTCGGAAATTAGGTGAGGTGGCTTGCTATGAATGGATGAATCACCAAGGTATTTAATAGGATTTGATCCTCTTAGATTATACAATGCTTAGTAATTAATAGGATTTGATTCTCTTGGATTATACGATGCATAGTATGCATAGTAATTAATAGCATTCTCTTAGGCCTCGTTTGATTCGTGGATTAGGAGGGTGGGATAGGACTATTTTTGTCTAATCCTGCACTGTCCCTTGTTTGGTTTCCAAAAAATGGCATGGGATTAACAATACCGGGATAGTTATAATCCAATACGTGTGGTATTATGTAATATACTTTGGGGGGTGGGGGGAAGACTAATTTGTCCAGGGCAAAAAACACGCGTATGGGAGGCTCACATATTACAAAACTGCCATGGACAACATCTAACCTAAAACCATCGTCTCTTTCTCTCATCATTCTGCCGCCTCTCCCTCTCTCTCTCTAACCCAGATCTGCGATTGAAAGCTTGAACACAGCTACTCCTCTCTCTCTCTCTCTCTCTCTCTCTCTCTCTCTCTCTCTCGCTCTCTCTCTCTCTCTCTCTATCTCTATCTCGTTTTCTCCGATTGAATGAAGGAGACAAGTCGAAATTTATGTGTTTGTTTATGTGAAATTTCTGCCATTGATGGTGGGTTTTGAATGATGTTGGTTTTGGTAGAATGGGTTGTGAGACTTATTCAAATGCTAACAAAAAAAACACAACGCCTATCATCGCCAATGAGCACAATAGTAGTTTTTTTATAAAAAAAAAAAGTGTGAACGAGACTTTCTTCTTTGAAATGTTGCTTTTGTTTATGGTAAATAGAAAACTGTAAAATTCAATATGAAAAATGGGAACCATTATGAAAAATTCATGTTAAACTTTTTCAAGAATCATTGTATTTGATTTTGAAAAAAATAATTGGTTGAAATGGGTTTGAGAATTGGAGAGAGAGAGAGAGAGAGAGAGAGAGAGAGAGAGAGAGAAATAGATAGTCCTGATATTAATCCCGAAATTTGGTTTAGGAAACCAAACAAGGGATCGATTAGCCAAAACATGGGATATCCTGATGTTAATCCCACACGAATCAAACAGAGGATTGTGTGAGATTCATGACTAAATTAGTCCCAGGACAAAAAGTCCTGGACTACTAATCCCAGGATTATCAATCTTACCTATTTTAGTCCGCGAATCAAACGAGGCCTTAGATTATACAATGCATATGGACTAGATGATATTACTCTTTAGATAATTCTAGACTCAGGGTCCTTAGTAAAGATATGGCTTTTGATTCCCCACACTTAACACACACACGCACCCCCTACGGCAACAAAAAGAGAGGAAGGAGCAAAAGGGGCGAAAAAGAAAAGAAAGGAAAAAAAGGAAAGAGGAGGAAGAACAGTAGCCTTGAGAGGTGAGTTTCACTTCCTCCTTGCTGTTGACAACACTCACACTGGAACTTAGATCTATTAACTTCTATTAATTTGGGTAGTCGTGTCACTCAAACAATTGTCTATATCTCACAATTTATAACATTTTTTATAATTTAAAAAATTTTGTTTAATAAAACTAATTGAGATCTATTAAACAAGATCCATATTGAATATAAAAAGTATTATAAATTAGAATATATAGACATTTTTTGAGAGGTTCTAAATAAGGAAAGATAACCAGCAATTTGGAACGGAGGGAGTACATAACAAGCAGAAGTGGGAAAATGGCCGTGACATAAAGACATTAGTTTTACTTTTCCGTGATTCCTCTGGCAAATTAAAAAAGAAGCCAACTATAGGTCAAGATTGAAACTGTTCCCCTCTGATGTTAACTTCAAAAAATCACAATATTCGTGTTACACAGATTTATCAATAGCTCATGCATTAAGCTGTCCTTGTTTTTTTTAGGGGTTCAAGTGTAGTTGGAAAAAGTAAGATTAGTTAATAAAATAATGTGGGAGCAAATCGGTTCGTAGATGTGCAAAATTGATCATACATAATTATTGAGTTTGATGGGTTTGATTTAGGTCTAAAAATGAACCATGCTTCTCACGCAGCTAGTGGCTCGGCTCGGCTTGTTTTGAAGTTGGACCAAACCCGAGCTCTAGATATTGGACTCATTTTAATAATTTGAACACACGTAATATTTGCTTAAGTTAATGAATAAAAAAGAGAGAAATGAATGGTTGAAAGGATGCAATTTATGAACTTCACGTACAGTTAGAACTCGTCAATTAGTTGGTATAAACTTTAGCCTAATTTTGGTGGTAACAAAAGATGAATATTTTATGTTTAGGAACGATTTCTTTGGAGTAATTGTAAGTAGATTTCGACTGCAAAAAGGTGAGTTATGAATTATCCTTGTTCATGAGGTTTTTTGTAAAATTTTATTTTCTTATTAAATTATGATTATTTATATATGAACTTCTTTTGAATCAAATATACCATGAAATTATGATGTTTTGCTCAGTTTTTGAAAAAAAAGAAAGTATTATCGATACATCCGGACGATGTCCCTGAGTTTGGTGGACATTAAAAATACCAGTCAGAACGGTGTTATAAGGACAGAATGGATAGGGCACGGCCAAGTGTCCAACTGAATTGATCAATTCACTTTATGCGCATCGGGGGTCGCTCCCTCATAGCTGGCACAGAAATCGTCGAATGGTATATGGTATATGTTTATGGCATGTTATGTTATATACAAGCTCGTTTATGAATTTTGGTTATAGTTGAAGCCATGAAAAACTGATCAGGTCATGATTTTGGTTACAGGTTCATTGACGAAAGTTTGCTTTTAAAAAAATTCTATGGTAGATCATGTAACTCTGATAATTCATAAACTCACGCAAGCAATGACTTATGATATTGCAATTTTCCCTTTTTCAGGTGATCAAGAATAGAAGGACGGGTCGAGTATCGATATTTAGCTTATGATATGCCGTGTAATAAATAAGGGAAAATGTAACCAAGTTGCCGTTAGCATGATAGAGGAACTCTAGTAATTTATGATTAATCGGATAAAGCTTCCACGTATGCTGATAGTTATTTTTATTATTTTTAATGAAAAAAAAGAAGAAGAAGAAGAAGTCGATTGAGGCCCGAGACGAACTCACTGGCCGGTCACGATGTTCAAATCCGTTGGATTTGGGTCATGACAGGTGTGAGAGAAGAATCGCCTGTAAGAGGGGTGAAAACGTGAAATTTTGGGGTTTGGTTGATCCCTCTTTTTTCTACCATAGGCGATTCTCCTCTCACACTAGTCGCCACCGACTCCCACCCCCCTCTCTATCGCTCTCTCTCACTCACACTGTGATGGTAGTCCATCGTCTTCTCACCGCGATCTGCGAAATCTAGCAATCAACGCCGACCAATCGTTGACTCCGTCCATCATTGTCGACTGCGATATATATGTATGTATAAATCTTTGTAAATGTTTAGATCTGGTGTATAACTTTTTCTGGTCCTGTTTGTTCATGGAAAGGAGTATCCTGTGACCAAGAAAATGTTATTGGGTCAGTTGCTTCTTTGGGTTTATCTTGTTTAAGAAAACCTTGAATCACAAGATCTAAGCAACAACATCACCATAAATGTTTAGATCTGGTGTTTATACGTATATATTTATGTATGTTTTTTAGTTAGTCCCGATCTCTTCTCTCTCTCCGATGAACCAAACTGAACCGAACCGAACAGATCTCTAAACCGGTCCGTACTGAACCAACATCTAAAAAACCGGTTCCGATTCTATGGTTCTCCCAAACCGAGTTTTCCCGGTTCAGTCATATACATGGCAGAATCGGACCGAACCGAACCGAACCAATTTCACCCCTAATTCTAGATACAGTGAACTTTCCAACAGCATCTCCTCCATTAATGGAGTTGACAAGAAATATAAATTTTACAGGAACATAAATAACATTGATATCTTTTGATCAAATAAATGATAAAAATGACATTTTTAACAACTTTTGGGCTATCCACCTCGGCATTCTGTGCACCTCGACCTATCCTATTTTCAGGTAACAGTGTTAATTATTCCGTCCATTGTCAAAGTTTTGGACTACATCAGCTTGGTTCTAAGTTTTAGAGGGCCCAAAAAGAAGAAATTGAAATTGAGGGATGGGAATTGGCATGTTAAGCAAAGTTTGAGGGACAAAATGTGTATTAAGCCATCTTCAAAGGGAGGACCTTGTACGTGCACACCGGCGACCGCCTCTGGCCCACTGCCCACCCACTGCTGCAGTTATACTCTCCCCTCTCACCACTCTCCAGAAAAGCTCTTCGGAGAATATATATGTGTGTGTATATATCGAACTAGATATAAATGGCATCT
This sequence comes from Vaccinium darrowii, assembly GCA_020921065.1. NCBI lineage: Eukaryota > Viridiplantae > Streptophyta > Magnoliopsida > Ericales > Ericaceae > Vaccinium > Vaccinium darrowii. Next base: position 42,649,253 of record CM037161.1, read on the forward strand.
TTGAAATTGGATTCACCCTCAACAGCAACCAACGTTCCTCCTTTGGATGGCTCCCAATTTCATCATACTCCTTCCTACTGGTACTCTCTCTCTCTCTCTCTCTCTCTCTCTCTCCATATATATATAAATACACACACACACACACACATACATACATACATATTTCGCTTATCTTTTACCACCCACCAAATCTTATTTGGGTTTTCGCTCAAATGCCTCGGGCGTGTACCATTGTCGATCAGTTGATACCCAATTCATCTATTCTTGTGTTTATTACGGTTGGATTTTTGTGGGCTTTTGTAGTGGTTAAGATGAACCACCTTTACCTGTAATGATTTTGTTAGTCATACATCATCCGGATTCTCCTCAGTCTGTTGATCTAGTTCTCGTGTTCTAGTTTACTATGCACATTTTCCCCATACATGTAAGGACCTTTGAATAGAAGGGCGGCCCAGGTGCAACGCGGAACGTTTCCCCAATGTGACCTGGTGGTAACCGTTCGAGTCACAAAAACAGCCTCTCCGCTGGCGGTTTAAGGCAACTCACATCCAACCATTCACTCTGCATAGAGGGTGGCGGTGCCTCGTGCACTGAGTAGCCCTTTAAGCACTTACAAAAAGCACCTTTGAATGCTGAATTTAGTGGAGTATCCATCAAGCGTCTTATTTGAGTAGATTGCTTGTGTATATGGGAATTGCATGGTAATTGGTAAACATTTTAAAGTTATGAACCTAGACATATTAAATGGAAATATGGAAAATAAGGGATCAATGGTGTAGTTGCCTTCACATAGTTTGTGTTTTAATGTAACTTGTTTTCCTGTCATTACAAAACAAATACTCATCTTGTGTTAATAGGGGCTAACATTGATGGACACATCAACATAGTGGCATGTTGTTACACGGTCTTGGGTAGAATTCAACCCAATAAGCTAGCTCATGAAGTGAGGGTGCCCTCATGCTTATATATTTCATATTACTTCAGTACCCAGGTGATGTGAGACTTTGCTTCACACCCTCCCTCACACGCAGCGATGCTCACTCGGCAGCACCTGCCGCGAAACATGCACCCTCCCTATCTCTGGTACCCAGCTCTGATACCATGTTACACGGTCTTGGGTAGAACTGAACCCCAAAAGCTAGCTCATGAAGTGAGGGTGCCCTCACGCTTATATATTTCATATTACTTTGGTACTCAGGCGATATGGGACTTCGCTTCACAGTTAGCTATAAAATGCTTGATCTTGTTTCTGGTTTTTTGTGCTCTATTGTTCCAGACTTCCGGGTACTTTTTGAGTTGAGGCTATAGGTATGTGGAGGATTAAATGGGTTGTTGTAGAATGAAACGGCATTACTTTTTTAGCTTTGTTGTTGGGGAAATAGCTAGACATGTCTGGTAGCCACTAAGAACCAAGACACCTATGAGACTCTTAATATCTCGAGATGCACGACTTCCTGGTTGGTATATATAAGTCTGAAGTACCTTTTCCCTTTTTGGGAAACATATATTTTTGAAAGCCCCTGTTCCCCATGACTCTGCTTGTTTCCCCTCCCACCAAGAATTCAAGTCACTTTTTGGTTTGAAAGGATGTGTTTGAGATAATTATAAATCAGTACCAAAGAGCTCGCTGTATCAAAGATGAGGAGTCATTTCTCCCAACACATGTCTCTTGTAAAAGATATTGTAAAAGTGTTTCCAACTTTAAAAATACACTATTTTATCCTATGTGGTCTAATGATTAATTTACAGGAGTCGGATGGTAAAAAAGGACTTGTCTCCTTCCATAAAATGCAAGAATGGATGCTGGCTCCTAATCAAGTAAACAATGCTGAATTATCTTCATTCTTGTTTGGTTTTGCCTTTTTTTCAGTGAGGAGAATGTATATCTGCTTTGCAAAAAGCTATGAACAAGCGGGCTAGCTGATGCAGATGGATCTGACCTATATGTGGTTTTCATCTCCAATGAAAAGAAGCAGGTTTGTGACTGTATATTTTCAGTTATATGTATTTCCACTGGGTTTTGGATGATACATGAAATGTACGCCTAATTATTCCCACATACTGATGACATTGATTTCTATAATGGACCCCTCGTAAATCATTTTACATTGAGTGTTGTTTGTCAAAATGCTGGTTGAAAGCATCAAAGATGATACTTTAACTCTATTCACTATAAGAATTAATTTTTGGAACCAAGTTTTCACGACTTCTCGTGAGCTATGAGTTCTCTAAATCTTCATCGTGTTATTCTTCCTTATGCAGTTATGCTAGTTGAAAGCATCGAAGATGATACTTCTGTAGTATTGATTACAAAATCATACACAACTCAGCGTGCTTAATTACTAAGAGAGTTCTCCCACCCCTTGAATTTAGCCACCTTTACTGCGACATTACCCTGTCCTAATTTTGGTGTTTGACTTTTAGATTTTCCCTAAATTCACCCAAGGACCGAGGTGCACATAAGCCTGGGCGACTACCTTACCCATGTTTCAAGTTTTTACTAAAATTATAGGAGCAATAGTTATTTTCTCAATAACTTAAAATATATATAAGTTTGTCTGCCCAACACTGCTTTGAACAATCTAACACCTGCCAAACCAAGAGTTTTGAAAAAATAAAGTTATTTTAGCAATAATTTATTTTTTACAGTCATATTTTGCCTTTTAAAATGAAGAGGGATAGACAAGATTGTATGTGGTTATAATTTAAGATTATCATATTTTAGTACTTCATTAGATAGATCGAAAATATAAAGGATAATCTTTTTAGCAGTATTTTTACATTTTGTATTGTCAAAACTAATATCGGCTTTCAAATTTACAAACTTTGTCTTAGTCTTAAAATCCTTAAAATCCCATGCCTGTCCCTGTAATTCACAAGAAAATGTGACGGACTTCTTGAGTGTTTGAGATTATTTACAAAGACTTGCGGCTGGGTTGGTTTATGACGAGGAAATGCCACACCTGTCCTGTGGATGACTTCTCAATCAATGGGTCTCCATCACTGATCAAATTTTGACAATTTCGTTGCCATATTGCTTGAGCCAACCAGAAAAGGGATCCTTTTGCATGCATGTTTTTGCATAAATTGGATTGACTGGGGTAAAGGTCTTCTCAAATTGTTGACCACGGTACAGGTTCCACTGTGGCACCAGAATGCTAGTCACAGAGCTGATGGAGTAATCCTCTGGGACTATCATGTCATCTGCGTTCAGGTGAGAACAAAATCTCACGCCTGAGATAGGTTTTTCCTTTTTGCTTTCCGCTGTTCTGCATGAATCGTTGTTTGAAACACCATTGCCATTTCCTGAACCTTGCAATTGCAATTCTACTAACAGAGAAAGAAAGAAAGCCTCTCTTCGCCTCTCGTGTGGGATTTAGATTCAAGTCTTCCTTTTCCATCTTCTCTATCCTCCTATGTATCAGCAACCATCCGGCCATCTTTTCAACTTTTTGCTGATTTTCAAAGGTAATGTTTAGTTTGGTGCATTAGTCATCTTCTGTAAACAACTTTTTCTTGGCGAGTATACACCAAATTTTTTGGACATGGTATGCCCAACAATACATATGAATTATGATAACACCCAGGAGGCAAGATCACTACAATTAGGCAGATGAAGTTATGTCTTAACAAACTTTTTACCTTAGGATTGTTGGAAAGCCTCATTCAGATGTGGCATCTTGTTTTCATAGATGAAATGACAGTAGAAAGAGTGCGGGCTTCCCTTGTCTTTTGTTTGTGACTTAAAGCATAAAAGTATGAACATAGAAAAATAAAGGAAGGTAACAATTTGGCAAGAAGAAGTGATTTTTCGTGGTTCCCTTTGGTTGGCAGATAATTCTTACAGTAAAGAAACCAAAAACATGATTATACTTCTGAATCTATAGGAAATGAAGTATTGAACCTGTCTTAGTACTGTATCTAACGAAGACAAAGTCAAACTCTCACATAAGTAGTGTAACAGCAGAAAAGAATTGAGTGGTAATTTTAACCCCAAGGGTTGGCAAAGTGACCTTGGGACTCAGGGGTTTGCTCCCGCCTAAGGTCTTAGGTTCGATGCCCCTTGTCAGCTAACTCTTGGGTCCCCTGAGGGTTATGCCCGGTCGTTACCTCTAGGGCCCCGGAATTAGTTGAGGTGTGCGCAAGCTTGCCCGGACATCCGGTTACCAAAAAAAAAAAAAGGTTAAACTATCATTGTCTATCTTAGACAGGGACCAGTTGCCCCATATCACCAATTTTTTTTTTTTGGGTGGGTACATCACTAATTGCTAGAATTCTCTTAACACCAGTCTAAGGATCATGTAAGACCGTGCGATTTATGCCTAAAAATTCAATTTTTATTTCTTTAAGCAACCTGGTACGTTTTTTGTATCCTGGTGCATTAGTGTGGGGACTTCACTCATCTTATGGCAACTCTGTATAACAAAAGCTATGATAGGAAGTTTACACACATAATCGCATAACTTGAATCACTGGACTTGCTTGCTGGGCGCATGCCCAACCAGACATATTGGGCATATGATAACACGTCAATCTCCAGTTCTGGTTGAAAATTGGTATCTCATTCAAGAGGAGACCATTTTGGATACATGGCAGCGACACTTCAAGTATCCAGTTCTACTCTTGTAATTCTAAGTTTCTAACACCACATTATCCATTTCTTGATATTCCTTGTCGTGATTTATTTGTTGGTGATATTTCTCTTTCCATCTTGATGGCCAATTGATTATTGTTATGTAAATTGTTGGATTTCTTGAAACCCAACTGGAAAAGTATATGAATAGATTGGCTGCTTTGCAATCTCAGGTTCTTCCGTGTTGTGCATGCTCCAATTTTCCTTCGTTCCTTTGCATCTGATAGAAGACATATGAAGGATTCTCTAGGAAAATGGATTGCTAAACCACCTCCATATGAACCAATAGTTGCTGAAGGTAATTCAAGAAGCAGTTTGACTACAAATTTGTGCTCACTTAAATTGGATTTACAACTTCTGTTACGTTTGATAACTTTGTGATAGTCATGTGAATTGTGTTTGACATGCAGCATGCAATGCAATCTTTGCCTTTTCTATTTGGATATCGACTTTATCTTTAATGAAGTCTATTTTTAGTGCTGAAGGGCTTATGCTTGTTAGTAGGTTGCATATAGACTTTATCGTCTTGCTCCTGCAAGTTTTTGTTTGAAAATGATGTACATTTACAGCAATCCACTACTCGACTTGTATGTTACATAGTTTATGCTTGTGCCTGGATGAGTGCAGCTCAACATGCTTGATTTTATATTTTTTTATCACGGGGAGGATTATTGAAAGATTCCAATGTACACAGCCCTACTTGTTTGCCAGTTTTTTAGTACTCCCTTTGTCCCAAAATGTTAGTGCAACTTTGGGATTCCGACTTTTTTTTCAAGATGTAATCATTAAACTTTTTCATTTTTGTCTTTCCAATGTGGCCCATAATCATTACAACTTTGCATTGGAATGGTTCTTGCCATATTAAAAAAGGAAGGGTAAAATTGGAAAGTTATCAAATAAAGTATATTGATAAAGGGACAATCATTTCAAGACGGCCCAAAATGAAATACTGGACCAACATTTTGGGATGGAGGGAGTATTATCTTTCTTGACATGTCTTGTCACATGGTCTAAAGAAGGTACAGTAGCCTTTTATGTAGTTGCATAGCCCACGTTTGATGAATATGATGGCTACTTTATTCTCTAAACAGGCTATTGTTTACTGTTAGTTTTGGATGTTGTTATCTTTGATCACTAAACTTGTTAAACACGCACATGTTAAACACGCACATGTTCTGAAAATCGTTGTGGATGGGTTCTCCTTGGTATGTATGTGGGTCAGGAATGGATATGACACAAACAGAGATGCATGGATATATTGAGATTGTTGTGCATTATATGCATGTCTTGTTGGTACTTGTTAGTCTCCTAGAAACTTGAGTGGTTTCATCAACAATAATACAATATCCCTCCAGCAGGTCTAGAGATTGATCCATATTTCTCGATATGAAGAAACATGGATGATTTTCCTTTCGAGGGTTTCATTTATTTGTACAGGATCTATAGCCCAGGGTTTCATTTTAAGATTGCGACATAAGAGGAATGAAAGATGGTGTGCTCAGATGTCCCCCAGGGTATTGTGCGATTACATTTTTCTAAACTGCAGTTAAACTGAGACCTCAGGTTTTGATCTAGAAACTTTTAGGGCCTATTTGATTGGTCGTGGTGGATTATATTTCCCTCGGGATTGTATTATGGTCCTTGAATGCAGCAATTAGTTAACTGACTTCATTCATGCGATATTGTATACGTTGGGGCACATGATATTGGCAATCTCTGGCTATTAGTTCTGTGAGATTAATTATCCTATAGGTTTATATAACTGTATATCGTTTCAGTTGTACTTCAACCAACAAAACATGGCTTTAATAGTGAGGTTTTCTGAGATTCATTTGCGATTATGGTCTATGGTTGGTAGAACTTCCAACTTGTGTCACATTTGTTATTTACCCAGAATCCAATGAAGTGTGCATTTTTGCTACAGCAACCTAGTGTGTATATTCACTCCGGCCCTCGGATATGAATTATGAGCGTCGAATTGGACTATATATTCTAGAGGACTATATATTCGGTGTTTGATTAAAATCTTCACAGTCCGAATTACATATTCATCGGATATATAGTCCCAGGGAGTCTGGTATAACAAATAGCAGTACAATGCGGAGTGTAGTATATAATTGATCTCATCAATGTTAGTCCCATCCCATGTATTACTTGTCCAATGGTAAATTTGTGTACCCCCTCACTAATAGTTCCGTTAAATAAACTGTCGGCCGATCTAGTTATAGTATCACAAGAAATATTAATTGCACTTATACAGTCTGGTTCTCCGGAAAATTACCGCGAGCCTAGAGCGGTGATTGAGGGCGTGCAAGAACTGTAAAACTGTTCAACTTCGTATCAAGGCCTTCATACCTTGATCTGACTTCTTCTATGCGATTGTGTTCGGTCTAAGGGTGAGACCGAATAATGATTCGAGTTTGCCTACGTGCGAGGACTTAATATTTTCTATTCGCGTAAGAGCAAACGAACGACAAATAAACTAAAAGAACAACTTTATTAAATGACATTAACAAAGTTGGTAGAGTTACACGAAAGTGAAAGAACTCTAGGCTAGGCAGGCACAAGCATAAATCAATCTCGCAGGTGGCCCTCTTCGCTGACATGTGTCCCATGAATCTCGGCTTGCATCTCTTCCTCGAGATCATGGGTGGTTACTCTTCAACCCACTCCCCTTGAATTAAGGGATAAACTCGCTTTCCATCTTGAACAATTTAAATATGATCTTTATCTGTTAAAAACCGATTTAACTTTGAATTGCTAGCTATAATCCTAAACACTTGGCCCATAATTTACAACAAAAACATAATTAACAGGCCTAAAAATCATCCAACGCCAAGAATTACAAAGGCCCATTAACCTTGACAGTTGGCCCAGCCCATATCGGTCTAAAAGATCATATTTTTGGCCCTTGATGAAAAAATGCCAAATTTAGGTGTAAACACAATCATAAACTGTACATCCAATATGAATATCTCCTCTCTCTCACTCTCTCTCTCTCTCACACAGACACACACACACACAAAAGACAAACTCAATCGCATGAGCATTCAGAGTCATGAGTTGGGAAAAATTCTTGTTTTTTTTTTTGGGTAATAAACTTGGCAAATTCGATATCTAAAGAGATGCACTGGCTTTATTACTCAGTAAGACGTGATTTCTGCATTGACATGCTTTTTACTGCTCTTAATATCTCATATGCTCATGCAGATGGAGCTGTGCACAACCTGAACGAATACAACGAGATCATTGCTGCTAGGGCTGTAAATGAACTGAACCGTTCGTGAACTATTCGAGGCTCGACTCGGTAAAGGCTCGTTCGAGTTCGATTTGGTTACTAAACAAACTGAACCTGAACCTCAATTTTAGACTCGTTTAATAAACGAGCCGAACTTGAACTTGACAATATTAAGCTCGATTAGGCTCTCGAACTTAGAATATATACGTGTATCTCATAAGAATTTCATATGTAACCTTGAATATGTATAACTTTCACATATACATAATGAAAGTTTTAGAACTTGTACATGTATAAACTTATAAATGTATTGTAAACTTAAATTTTAATATGTTTCTATAATTTTATACATGGATAGGCTTCTTTATGTACAAAATAAAAAATTTATTTGTAGTTCTAGACTTATATAAGAGCATAAATATCTAGTATTTTTTACTCGCTAAGGCTCGTGAACAAGTTTGAGTTCGATTCAAACCTCAGCAAGCTTGACTCGAGTTCGTTAATAAACTTAATGAACGAACCTGAATATTTTAAAGCTCGGCTCGATTCGGCTCGTTTACAGCTCTAATTGCTGCAGATGTGAGTACTGTAGGAACTGATTCGCTCAATGCAGTTTGTAGGCAGAAACTTGGCATTTTGGTGAATGAAACTCAACTTGAAGAATTTTTCTCCATGGATGCTTCGTGAAACAATCTCTCTGTGAGCTACAACTCGCGTGTGTTGTAAACTGCATTTCCATTGTGCTACTTCCCAAATTGATTGAACCTCAGTCGTCAAATCTCCCTTTGTGGCACAGCTTTACGAGATCAGTATTTTTATTTTGCCATCCTTTGAGTGTTTCGGTGCGAAATGAGCTCTTAAAGTTGGGCTCTATGTAAGGTGCAAAAGAGATCCCGATGCTTGCTTCCTCGTCTAGCAAAGGCTGCTATGAAAAATGATTTAGACTTGTAACTTCCATACAGAACTTTTTATATGATTCAGCTAAACTCTTACGAAGATTCAATTAACATAAATTTTGGCATGAATTATTTAAATATCAAGTCCTAAAATAATATACCGCTCATCTCATCAAAATAGAACCGTGGTGGATTCTGCTTTTGATCCCAAAAGCATGGTAAGTACACATGGGGTATTTAAATTGGTTCTTTTCTAGCTTAATCTAGTGAAAGGCTTATAGCCACTTTTCTCTGTCGAGTAAATTGTAAAGCTTTCGTTAATGGAAGGCGATTGTGGGGCTTGCCTCGAGGCAAGGCATGAAAAAACGTACGTTCTTCAGTGTTGATTTTTTAGCTGAAACAAAGGCGCTCTCCCATCCGTTGGAGGCATACACTTTTACGCCTTCTCGCCAGAAATGTATCACAGGAGCCGGCTTTTTTTTAAATGAAAGTGAAGAGTCTGTACACTATGCATTGTTGGGGTGAAGCAAAGCGTTTTGGCCTATTTGCAAGATGAGATAGAGTGCTTTTAACATTTGTATCTACTAATGGCTTAATGCACTATGTTTTTATGCCCTATCATGTTTCTTTTCTCAAATTTGTTCACTATTTTCTTATTTATAAGTAAGGCGCATTTGTGTAACACAAACACTATCTCCCTTTTTTAATGGTACTTGTTATTGATGTTATTTCTTACACACAAAAAAATAGAAACTTCAAAAGCTTACACCTCAACACCTTGAGGCTTACATCTTGCCTTCTATGGGCTGTCAGCCGCCTCTCCTCTAGATTTCACATTAGAGAGATGCAAGAAGCACAGTTGTCCGGACACAACACTGAAAACAACCCCTCACATACACGTGGGTCGAGCATAATAAATGTGTGCTGAAGCTACGTCTATGTGAGGGGTTGTGTTCGGATCATAGAACTTGAGCTCATCGTTCTCTCCTGGTTCTGACTCTTCTGTCGTATTTCTGCATTATGTTTTTTTTTATAATTTTGTTCACTACTTTTTATATTTATTTTTATGCCATAAACACTATATTGTTTTTTTGGTATTTGTTACTGATTTATTTTATTTTCTACATACAAAAAATGAAAACTCAACAAGGCTTTAATTGAGACGTACCTCTGGATTTTCACAGTATGCGACATAGTCTAAGCTTGCACTATACTAAGTACAGCTGTTTCTTTCTACTGGACAAATGCCAGAATCATCCCTAGCTGAGGATGGACCAGAGCCCACCAACACAGAACTTGAGCTGTTCACGCCACTGGTTCTGAGGTATTTATGCAGCTGCACACGTGAGTATCAATGGTCTTCTTGTGCATCCACACGCCTCTCTCATCACACTAGAAATTAGTAACCTTGGGGCATTCTACTTGGTGCAAGTAAATTAATTTGGTAAATAATATCCTCATTTCACCCCATTCTATCTCTAGTTCACTCAAATATTTCAAACGCAATATCTCCACGTTCTAGTGCTTCCCTTTGCGTTTCCATAATTGGCCTAGATTACATAGATTCCCTCCTCTTATGTAGAGTTTCTTTAGGTCCTTCACTTTGTCAAGCCCTAGCCAACGGGGTAGACTTCTCGCAGTGAAACCTTGAAGGTCAAGTTTCTACAGTCTGGGAGGAAGAGTCCAAAGGCCTTTTTCTTGAGAAGCTAGCCAAAATGACTCTGTGTTGGTGCAAGTATATCCTTGTAAATGTCTTATATATGTTTGTTCAAGACCAGGGATATCTTCTTCAATTCTTCTTGGGGTTTCTTCTAGTAAAGAGCATCCTCCCCATGATATTGTCAACTTTTGCAGGCGTTCAAATGTTTTTAAAACATCAAGTTCCCACCATCAAGGAAAGTCTTTCACACTTGTATAGATATTTAATCAACTTCAACAGTTTTAACAAATCTAAAAGTGTACACGATTGCTTTTTGAATTCTCCAATGAAGAATCCCTTGAGGACTTCGAGGTTTGATAGTTGAGCAAGACTATCGGGCATGTGTTCTAAAAAGTAACACTCAAACATGTCCAAGTGTGTCAATTTCTTGAGCAAACCGATCTTGTCAGGAATCACCTCAAGATTATGACAAGCTCGGAGATCTAAGATCTTCAAATCATTGAGCTCTAAAATGGATGTGGGAAGCTTTGTAATCAAGGAAATTCCTTGAAGGCTAAGAAACATTAGGCTATTTAGCTTCTTCAGTCCAAGGAGAATTTTGGTGTCTGCTAGTTCAAAGTGGTGCATAGATGAGCTCTGCCATCTTCCGAGATAAAGACTTTGGATATGGTTCATATTCTCAAATATTTGAGGTTTGCAATTAATAATGGCGTCACCAACATTGATCAGACACGAGTGCCCAGGTCGATCACCACAAACAAATCTATGATCCAGATCAAGAGAACCATTTGAAGTAAATCCACTATTTTCAGCTTCTTTGTATAAAGAAGAACGAACATAAAGGCTCATCCTGCAACTGTCTGGTGTCAAGGAGCAATTTTGGTAGATAGGCTCGACGAAGCCCTTCTCAATAAGCTCATCAAAGATCTTAGTGCCAATGTTGGGAGCTTGTGCGATGCATCGATCCCGCCATCACTTCCGCTGCACCGGCGTGCACAAGGCCCAAACTTCTGGGAAGTTTCCACGGAGTCCACCACATTCGTTGGACCCAATATACATTAAATGACCCATATTCCCTTAAAAGGCTAATCCTTGTAAGTGGTGAGCCATCCAATTGTATATTAAGGTCCAACCCTTTTTCTATTTTTCCAATGTGGGACTCAACCTTCACACATGTTCTAACAAATCTCCTCCTCATGTGTGAACCGTTCATTGAGCCTTGTCCGTTTCTTTGCATCCAAGCTCCCCCTTGATTTTGATCTACTACTCTCAACCCAATCTTCCAAACTAGGCTTATGCTGCACCAACTCCAATAATTCAGATCCATCCATCAAATTCTCCATTGAGAGCCAATGTGCCCATTCACTAGCACCATGCTCCTCGACGAGTCAACGTGTAACACGCGTTCCATTCGCTTGCATCACCTTGCAACGGGCACACCGCATTACTTGCACTGTTGGATTTTTCTGTTTCCATCACTTGGAGTTCACCATGCAAGCCTATCCATGGCGCGCCGAGAGTCTGCCCATGGATCGTCAGCCATTGGCTCTGATACCACTTGGTGGAAGTTTGGTAAGATGCATCGATCCCGCCATCGCTTCTACTAAGCCGGCGTGCACAAGGCCCAAACTTTTGAGGAGTATCCACGGAATCCACCACATTCGTTGGGCCCAATATACATTAAATGACCCATATCCACTTAAAAGGCTAAGCCTTGTAAGTGGTGAGTCATCCAATTGTATATTAAGGTCCAACCCTTTTTCTATTTTTCCAATGTGGGACTCAACCTTCACACATGTTCTAACAAATCTCCTCCTCATGTGTGAACCGTTCATTGAGCCTTGTCCGTTTCTTTGCATCCAAGCTCCCCCTTGATTTTGATCTACTACTCTCAACCCAATCTTCCAAACTAGGCTTATGCTGCACCAACTCCAACAATTCAGATCCTTCCATCAAACTCTCCCTCGAAGCTAAACACCGAACTCCACCCTGGAGTTAATGGCCCAAACGAGCAACCATCTTTAAACGGGCACCTCTCACCCAACGCATCCATTACTGATGCAACAGAAGACTTGCTCAAACTCCCCACGGAGCAAATATGCGAAACCCGCATACGCCAAATAGTTGAACCGGATCCAAATCTCCACAGCGTACCCAACGTGAAGCACTACATAGCAGCCTCCATAACAGTATCCAAAAGGAGCATAAATAAAATAATCCGATTTAACTCATCAAAATAGTCTTTAATGGGCATACCTCCTTCATACGAAACACATAAAGGCGTTGCTTCAAATCTAAAATTCTCCCAAAATCACCTTCGCATAGAGATCCTCGAACAAACTATCCTGCATATCAGCAGGCTTTTTCAACTTCCCCCAACAAAGCCTTGTGAGTTCCTTGTTGCACCAAACTTCTCAACTTCGAAATGAGTCGCCATGAAGACGCACCAACGCACAACCTACGTAGCGGAAAAACGAAAGCCTCGGATTGAACCCGGAGCTCTGATACCAGTTTGTTGTGACAAAACCCGAAGTATGAGAATATAGCAAAGCAACAAAGAAAACGAGAAACAAGATTTACGTGGTTCCCCCCCCCCCCCCCCCCCCCCCCCCAAACACGAAGCTCTAGAGGTACGTCCACGGGTGAAGAGCAAGAAAGGATTCACTATGAATGTGGAGAAATACACAGAGCCGGCTATACCTGTAACTCTCAGTTGAAGCACCCAACAGATATCTAGGGACAAAGTCTCGAGAATACAAAAGAGACACACAAAACCCTAATATCTAATCCCATGAACTAAAGACTATCAATGGAATGACCAAGAAACCCTAACACACTACCGAAAACCCCATAGGGGCTCCCTCAGAGGGATTCACTCAAGAAGTCCAAAGCCTTAGGAGGCCACAAAGCTCCTATTTATAAGAAACACAATCAAAGCATTACCATAGAAGTCTAAACACAATAGGAAATCCTAAACGCAATAGGATTTCCTAAACGCTATAGGAAATCCTAAACGCAATAGAAAATCCTAAACACAATAGGAATTCTCCAAAATAAGGAAATTCAAGACACAATTTCAACAATTCTCCACCTTGACTTGAATTCCATTGAACTCAACACCATAGAGCAATTTTTCTTGCTCCATCAAGGCTCAAGCACAACTGCTTGACCTTGCAAACGCGACTCAAGAAACCTAGCCACACATGCCTCCAAAGTGAGCCTCCATCTTTGCTTGCCAGCTAGGTGCCGCACGCACCAGGAATTTTTCTTTCTCCATCAAGAGTACTCACTCCACCTTGCTACCAGCCACCTACTGCACGCACCAGGAATTTTCTTGCTCCATCGAGAGTTACAATGGATTTTTCATGCTCCTCCGAGAGTCTCCGAGCAAGCCCACAACCACCGATGCTTCCAAGAGAGTCCGCCCATAGATCGTCAGCCATCGGCTTTGATACCACTTGTTGGGAGTTTTTACGATGCATCGATCCCGCTATCGCTTCCGCTGCGCCGGCGTGCACAAGACCCAAACTTTTGGGGAGTATTCACGGAGTCCACCACATTCGTTGGGCCCAATATACATTAAATGATCCATATTCACTTAAAAGGCTAAGCCTTGTAAATAGTGAGTCATCCAATTGTATATTAAGGTCCAGCCTTTTTTTTGGTTTTCCAATGTGGGATTTAACCTTCACACATGTTCCAATAGTCAACATCCTCTTCTCGAGGAAGTTCTCTCTCTTTTGACGGATACTCTTCTCTACCCTGGCCACGGAGATGCCAGGAAATAAATCCCTGCCCTATCCACAGGTAAATGATCGTCGTTCGCTTTATGGTTGCAACTGGTGGGAATTTGAAGAAACATAACAAACAACAACGCAATGGCTCGGGGAGGTCATAAAAAGCTTTGAATTGGCCACCAACAGAACCACTGTGTGCAACCTGTGGCTCCTTGTAGAAGAAGTGTGTCATTCCATCCTCCGCCTCGTTTATATTAGGTCATTGGTTACGGCGTGGGTTGGAATCGATAGACCGCATTTTCGCATGTGAAGGGATCTGGAACTTTAGCTTCACGACGGTCTTCCGAAGTTCATCAAAATCTCTCTGATTGCTGCCTAATGTTTGTAGCTTCTCAAATTTCTCGTGGGCCTGCTTGAATTTCACATTTAAATGGTCCATATACTCCTTAGCCTCTGCAAAAGCCAAATCCACGAGGAGGAGATCACTACGGATCAGTTTAGAAGAGAGGGAAAGAGGTTCCACGTGGTCATCATCTTTGCTGGTGGTTGAAGCATCACTGTGGATGATGTTCTCTAGCGGTTTGGGTTTTGAGACTCTAAATTTGGCCTTGAAATTGGATTTAACATATATCTTATTGAGTATTTGGATTTGGTTTTGGTAGAATTGTTGTCGTTTGGGGTCTCACTAGGTGATGAGAGAGGGGCTTCACTGCTGGCCATGCTCTTTGGGTGTGAACGGTTTTCTAAGTTCAGAGGCAAGCGATGTGCCATTTATCCATACACTTCTGTTACAAGGAAATTAGTGTGGCTGACAATATTTTGACATTTCTTCATTTTCTCCTAGCTAGTTTGGTTGTATTTGGCTTCCTCGTAAAGGCGGGTTTTTGTCATTTCAGTTTTATTTTCTATGCCTTTGATTTTTTCATACGGCACTACATAAGTACGGTACGGAACTGTCCAACACAAGAAAATTCAAAAATCAGTTTTCCTGGGCAGTGATTGGTACAATATGTAATACCCGTTCCGGGTGTTCAGATTTTAATTCGCATTTTGGAGTAATTACGAGTTTTGGGCTTAAAGCTAATAGAAGCCAAGTTGGAGGGGTGAAGTGTAATTTGGCTTTAGATTTTTCTTCTCCTTTCCTTTTTTGTGTGCTGATGATAATCAGGCCCCGTTCCGCTAAAAAAAGACAATTTTGTTTAAACTCAAAAACTATCTCATTCCACTAACAAAAAACCACTTAGTTTTTGCAAAACTAAAAACCAAAAAAGCCAAAAAAAACTAGTTAGTGGAACAAGTTTGTTTTTTTTGCAAAACTAAACATACAAAAAACTAGTTTAATGGAACAAGTTAGTTTTTTTTGCAAAACTAAAAACCAAAAAACTAGTTAGTGGAACAAGATAGCTTTTTTGCAAAACTAAAACGTCCAAAAAAACCAAAAAAACCAAGTTAGTGGAACACCCCCTCAATCAGAGAGGTGAGAGAGAGAGAGAGAGAGAGAGAGAGAGAGAGAGAGAGAGACTGTAGGAAAAGAGAGAAGAAGAAGAAGAAGAAGGAAGAAGAAGAAGAAGAAGATAAATTGGGGAAAACCCAAAATTAAGGTACGGATTGGAGTTCAATTTCCAAAATTCTTGAGTTATGTTGTTTATTTACAAGTTAATTTGGTATTTTGCATCTCATAAGAGTGATTTGGGGTTGATTTTTATAAAAATTCGTGGAAGGGAGTGGAGGTGTTCACTGACAGATTTTAGGAAAACAAATCTGCCATGGTTTTTGGCAAATTTTAAGACATGGTTCTTGAAGTCAGGATTTTATGAGAATTTAACCGTAGGTATCCATAAGAGTTCTAGACTTTGTGTTAAATTTTAGTGATTTTATGGGAAGCACAGAAAATACGAAAATGTTTTACCGAGCTGCTGTCGTGGAATTTGCAGTGCAGACAGCACTGTCGCGTCTTACGGAAACGGCTATATCTTGGTCTAGGAATCTTGGAAATTCAATCCTCTTGTTGTGTTAGAAAGTAGACTCGTGAGGATTTCAGAATTGATAGGCCGTGTAGCTTGATTATTTTCCAGTGATAGCAGTTTTTGACTTGAAGTTGATCAGGAATCTGTTTGACAGGTTTTTGTTGTGAGTTTGGGTTCATTTGTTAATTGTTTAAAAATAGTTATAGGGTATAGAAAATTCTGATTTTTTAGTATGTTGTTTTTGCTTGTGTTTACGGCTACGGTTAAAATATTGGAACATTTGGATGGGTAGATTAATTCTATAAATTCGTAGTCCGCAAGGGTGTCGAGTTGTCTTAAGTGTGTTTAAGCGTTTTGTTTGCATATGAGCGTGAACCCTTGGCCGCCTTTGGTCTTAACTAGAGTGTTAGTATTGATTGTGAATGCTTTGAGCTAATCGAGGATATGTGTACAAAGGAAGGTACGGGCACATCCGGGATGTCGAAACAATAGTCGAATCTACCTTTATCTTTGGAGATCGAGGTGAGTGTTGATTCATATATGAAATTTCTTTTGGAATGACTTGCGATATGTAATTTTGGCATAAGTGCCGATAATGGGGCCTTCGGGCCGGAATTGGGTATAAGTGCCGATATGTGGAGGACGCACCGATAAAGTGGCCTTGGGTCGATGGCATAAGTGCCGATAAATGTGGCTTAGAGCCGATCTTTTGGGTTGATGTTGATTAATCAATTTTTAGTGATTATGTTGATGGTTAGAGTTTTACTCTTGTGCGTATTTGATTCATAGATATTTTTCATCCGGTCTTATCTTGTCATATATTATTATTGAGGCTGTGTGTCGAGGTTGTGTGTCGTGATTGGCTGTGTGCCATGGCTTTGAGTTGAGATAGCTGTGGGTCGTGGTTGTGTGTTGGGAAAGGGCGGAGTGCCGAGGATGGCTGTGTGTCGAGGGTGTGTGTTGGGAATGGTTGTGTGCCGAGGATGGCTGTGTGTTGTGGTTGTGTGTCGGGGTTAGCTGTGTGTCGAGATAGGCTGTGTGTTGTGGTTGTGTGACGGGTTTGACTGCGTGTCGAGATTGGTTGTATGACGTGGATATGTGTTGGGTATGGCTGTGTGCAGAGGATGGTTATGAGTCAGGAATGATTGCGAGTCGAGGTAGACTTTGTGTCGTGGTTGTGTGTCAAGTTTGGCTGTGCGTCGAGGTAGGCGGTGTGTTGCGACTGTGTGTTGAGATTGGTTGTGTGTCGGGGATGGCCATGTGTCGAGTTATTTACGCTTGTTTCTTTAGGGAATTGATTATAAAGTTTGTTTGATCTTCATCTATGTCTCACACACTCTCCTGGAACCCGTTTCGGGTTTCAGTTTGCAGGTTAATTTTAGGTGGAGTCCACTGCTTGTTCTGTGTTGCAGTCGTGATCTCGTATGAGGTCCTTTGTCAGGTCAAGGTTTGGACTCGCTGAAGTGCTAATCCAGGGCAGGCCGTTACAAATAACTTCTTACAAAATGTTCTTCCATTAATTCCATCTTTATTGTTTATATTAATTTCTGTCAATTATTTTTATTTGTTGTTTACATGAACTAAGTTTGGCAATAAAGTATTTTTCAAAATCCCCCTAGCATTCAGTAAAGACTAATTTCATATCGGGCGAGAGGGGTGCCTTAAAAATCTTCCTCTCTCGTAAACTGGCTCCAGAATTCAAAGAATACTCTGTTTTCAATAGATCAAATCCTTTTCTAAAAATGACGACATGAGAGTCAATTCAATTTTTTGACGATTTCTTGGGTAGCAAATCCATTTTTCAAAATAAAAACCCAGGTGACGACTCCAAAACTTTTTTTAACAAAAAGCGGAGTGGTATGTCCACTCTCACACTTCCGCTTAGTTATAGGTCACAACCTAGGTACCTCTGAGAGCATTCTTTTGAAGAAAGAACTCAACCTAGGTACCCCCACTGCTGTAGCTATCAATAATTCCTTTTATATGATTTAAAAAATTGGAGTGGAGGTATGCTACCCACCCCGTCTCCTCCGTCATGGAGTGTTACTATGCTCTCTCCCGTAAACGCCCCCCCAACCTGTTGTGCCAAAACTCGAAGTAGAGAATATAACAAAACCAACAAGAAACAAGAGACAAGGATTTACGTGGTTCCGCCCCAAGCACGGAGCTCTAGAGGTACGTCCACGAGAAAGAGCAAGAGGATTTACTGAAAACGGGGAGAAATACATAGAGCCGGCTATACTCGTAACTCTCACTTGAAGCATCCGCACAATATCTAGGGACAAATCTCAGAGGCGCGACCTACAATGCATCAAACGTCTTACACACAAGAAAGAGACACACACAAACCCTAGATATCTCAAATCCCAACTCAAGACTACACCAATGGAACAGCCAAAGAAACCCTAACACACTACAGGGAACCCCATGGGGGCTCTCTCAAAGGGATTCACTCAAGAAGTCCAAACTCTAATAGCCCCCAAAGCCTCTATTTATAAGAAAGTACAAAAAAATTAGGTCAAAACCCTCTTTAAAACGCACAGCCGCACAAAATCGCGCATCGGTGGTCCGGACCAAGATTCGCTGGTCCGGACTACCGAGGCAGAAACTCCACGAAACATCCCAGACCCGCTGGTCCGGACCAGGTCTGGTCCGGACCAAGGGTCCAGCAAACGGCTTTTCGCACCAAATTTTGCACTTTTCTTCGAATGTCTTCAATTCAATACATATCTACAACACAACCAACCTCAACCCTACAAAGTCAGACCAAGAGTCGCTGCAGGAGACCACCACCATCTCTTCAGGTACCCCATTACGGAACTGAAAAATTTGACCATTCTCTGCAAGATCTGTAGGAATCAACAGAGAAAAGGAAACAAATCCACCCTGTAATAAAAGGAAATCCCCGATCTGGGGATGGCGCCATTTTTCAATTTGCTTTTTGCCCCTGCTTTGTGATCCTATTTTGTTCTGTTGTTTTGGTCTTTTAGTCATTAACGTAATTTAGTTAAATCCTGGTGACTAACTATGGTATATTCGTAGTATCATAGTCTTTGTTGGTCATTGTCTTCTGCCCCAACGTGTTGAACTTGAATTTCTGAAGAGGGGAAAGTTATGATTGAAAAACCGAAAAATGGTTTGGGCTAAGGGCAGAAAACCAAATCCAAATAATATAGCCAAAATCATCAAGGACTCAATGCATGTCTTTGTCATTATCAAACGCATATTTCCCTCATTAACAATCAATCTCTTCCCACCTTGTTCTATTATCACACGTAGCAAAGCGTGGACTCTCCTTTCATCATCATCAAACAAATAATTTCTTTGATGCCGGACTGGATTGCTCCATTCTTGCTCTCATTAACTTCAATTGTAGAATGTCACTTGTTGCTGCATGATTTTTCTTGCGTTTCTTGTCATATGTTCGGACAGACGGAAAACTTGAGGAAAAGAGTAGTCTGATGAATTGGTGGAGAGGAGAATGCGATGAATGGAAAGCATGAACATTGTTTGGGGTAGGAGGAGTATTAAACAGAGGACACCCGATTCAAAAAGATATAGATAAAATCATCTATCAAATGCAAGAATCCCTCATTATCAAATGCATCTATCCCTAATTAAAACAAACTAGGTTTTCCTTCCTCAGTTATTGTCATACAATAACATCAACTGAAGCAATGTGTGGATATTTCTTCCGTTATCATCAATCAAATAATTCGATGGATTGCTCTCATTCTCCTCTTTAATCTTCATCTTTGTAGATGTTTTTATTTTCTCTAATTTTGTCCATTTTTAAATGCTAATTATAGAGATGGATGTTTTTATTTGGAAATGCTAATTTATGTTTTCCACTATATCTAATCTTGCGTTTATAACTCTTTAATTATAGAGATGGAGGGTGAAGCTGAATCTTGGCCTTGTTGTGAATCAAAGGCAAAGACTAAAAGAATTGTTACGGAGGAATCAAGTGCTATAGTTTGTGGAGTCGATGCTGAAATCTCCATGATTTAGTGAATGAGAAGGGATCGACTTCTTTTGACAAGCTCAAAGAACAAGAAATTACTAGTAATTACCCGGCATGTGTAGAGCACTGAATGGTATGTAGTTGAGAGCATTTGGAATGAAACCTCGGCTACCCTTTTACGAAAATAAAAAGGTCATGCTCGAAGAGCTGGAAATTGGGTGGATGTCATGCGGCTTAGATGGGTTGGTCGTTATTTTGTGAGTGTAATGGCTTGTAAACTAGTATAAATATGTAGAGTGAGATTGAGAGATTCAGAGAGCGGGAGAGAAGGCAGTTGTGTGAGAAAGGGAGAGCCACAATCTGATGCATTGTTTCCAAAAAAAGAAAACACTACAAAAGAAAATACTTAAAATCTTTCTCAAATGCTATGTTACAAATATTGTGGTGAAGACAGAAATAACCCTTGAGCAATATCCATATGATTAATTTAGAGTCAATGTAAGAAATAGCATATTGCAAATTGTCATGGGATAAAGAAAACTATGATGAGTAAATATTTCTAGGTACCAAATGTTTACTTGTGAAATAATCCAAGTTACAGAGAGAAAGAACAAGAAAGAAAATACAAGACAAAGAAACCATGGGAGAACCTACCTTGCTTGGGGAGGCTCCACTTGGAGTAGATTATAGCCAAGATTCTAACTCTTCCTGAAGTAATCTCGACTCTTAACTAAGCACTCAAGCTAGCACTATCTCATCTACTGGACCAACGTTACCATCATCCGAAGCTGAGGTTGAACCAGAGCCCAACATAGAACTTGAGCTGATGCCACTGTTTCTGAAGTACTTCTGCAGCTGCTCCTGAATATATGTGGCCTTCGAGTCCATCCACACACCACTCTCATCACACGGGAAGTCTTTAAGTTTGGGGCAATCTTCTTGGTGCAAGTAAATTAATTGGGGAAATAATCTCCTCAATTCGCCCCAATCTATCGCTAAATCGCTCAAGTACTTCAAACGTATTATCTTCACTTTCCACTGCCGCCCTTCACGGTCCCGTAACTGGCTTAGATCACGTAATTTCCCCCCTCTAATGTAGAGTTTCTGTAGTTTACATAGTTTTGCACTCGTTACCCAACATGGTAGAGTCGTCGAAGGGAAACCCCGAAGGTCTAGTTTCTCGAGTAAGAAAAAAGGTGTCCCAGAGCCTTGAAATTGATCTTGAATTTCAATGTTGCTTTGACCTTGTAAAGAGCATACTCCCCATGATATTGTCAACTTTTTTAGGTATTTGAACCTTTGTAAATTAGAAACGTCAGGTTCTCTTGGAAACTGTTTCACACTCGTGTAGATGTTAAGTTTTGTCAACGTGAACTGTTCAATGTCGCGTGACAAATCATAGAGGGTACACAATCCTGTGTTGTCATTGACATCTCCAATGAAGAATCCCTTAAGAACTTCAAGATGTGGTAGTTGATCAAGACTCTTGGGCATGTGTTCCAGAAAGTAACACTCTGACATGTCCAAGTGTTCCAAACGCTTGAGCAAACTGATTGTGTCAGGAATCACCTCAAGATCATGACAAGCTCGGAGATCTAAGATTTCCAAAATTTTGAGCTCTGAAATGGATGTGGGAAGCTCCGTAATCATAGATATCCCTCGAAGGCTAAGAAAAGTTAAGTTACACAGCATCTTCAGTCCATGGAGAATTCTGCCATCTACTAGTTCAATGTGGTGCTTAGCTGAGCTCTGCCACCTTCCAAGATAAAGACTTCGGATATGTTTCATATTCTCAAATATTGCAGGCCTACAATCAATAATGGCCTCACCAACATTGATGAGACATGAGTGCCCAGGTAGATCGTCACCTCTAACAAACCCAAGATCCAGATCGAGAGTACCATTTGAAGTAAATCCTCTTTTTTCAGCTTCTTCGAGTAATGAAGAACGAACAGAAAGCTTCATCCTGCAACTGTCTGGCACCAATGAGTATTTTTGGTTGACAGGCTCGATGAAGTCCTTTGCAATAAGCTCATCAAAGATCTCTTGGCCAAATATCTCTCCTGGGTCAAGTAGTTTGTGCTCTTTTGCACTGCCCCAGATAAAGAATTCCTGCCCCATCCATAGGTAAATCATTGTCGTTCTCTTTATAGTTGCCTCTGCTGGGAACTTGAAGAAACATAACAAACAACAACCAACATGTTCGGGGAGGTCACGGAAAGCTTTCAATTGGCCATCAAAATCACCAGCGTGTGCAACCTCTGGCTCCTTGTAGAAGAAGTGCCTCACTTCATCCTTCGCCTTATTTACATTAGGCCACGGATTTTTATGTGGTTTGTCATGTCGTTTGCAACCAGTAAAATCGAAAGCGATCTGGAGTCTTAGCATTTCAATTTCCTTATGTAGTACAAAAGCCTTTTGTAGTTCCGCAGGGTATCCCTTACTGCTCGATGTTGTTTGCAGCTCCTTGAATTTCTCACGGAGCTGGTTGATTTTCTCACGGACCTCCAAGTTGACTTTATTGATTTTATTGATTTTCTCATGGGACTCGTTCATATTCTTACTCGCCATCAAATCCAAGAAGCGGAGATCATCTTCTATTTTGGCTAGAGAGATGATATTCACCGGCTCACGGATGGGCTCACGGATTTGCAACTTCACCGGCTCAGGGTTGTGCAACTTCATGATGACCTTTTGGACTTCGTCAAAGTCTCTTTCACTGCTCCCTAAGTTTTGCATCTCCTTGAGCTTCTCACGGGCCTCACTGATTTGCACATTCATATAGTCGGTGTAATTCTTCAAGGCTGAATCCATGAGGAGTATATCATCAGGGATAATTTCAAAAGAGTGGGGTTGAGCTTCTCCGTGCTGGTCATCCTTCTTGATGGTTGAAGGGATATTCACTTCCGAAGGGATCTGCCGCTTCAGCTCCGCGATGGCCGTCTGGATGGCCCGTCGGAGTTCGTCAAAGTGACGTCCACTTCTTTTTAAGTTTTGTAGCTCCTTGAACTTCTCACGGGCCAGGTTGATTTGCACATTCGCATGGTACGTGTAGTTCTCCAAGGCTGGCTCCAGAAAGAGGAGATGATTACGGCTCCTTCTATAAGAGAGGGAAAGAGCTCCACCATGGTGGGTTTTTTTGCGGTTGTTTTCAACCGGTTTGTGTTTTGAGACACAGAATTTGGCTTTGAAATCGGCTGCCAAATATCTTATTGAGAACTTGGATTTGGTTTTGGTACAACTGTTGATGGTTGGAGTCTCTCTAGGTGGTGAGGCAGGGGCTTCACTAGAATCACTACCGGCCATGCTCTCTGAAAGAGGGTAGAAAAATTGAGGAGAAAATCAAGCACCCCGTGAAGGCGGAGATGTACTCCACAATAGCAAATTATCGAACAATTTGACAATAAACTCCGATCAAAACAAGAGATCTCTATAAGGCGATGATGATGAGGTCAGGCGTAGAGAGAGAGAGAGAGACTGAGAGAGAAAGAAGAGAGTTTCAGAGAGCTGGCAATATGGAGAGAGAAAGGAAGATGGATGGGTACAGTAAAGGAAGTAAAGTGAATAATTGCCGGTAATTGCCGGTCGGAGTCCCCCCCATCTCTCCACTAAGGTGATTTTTTTGGAAAAATTGGTTTTTTACGTGATGTATTATGAGAGAATAACCTGTCTCGATTTTTGAAAAAAATAATTTTTTGTTAGTGGAACACCACCCCCTTAGGCTTTTGAGATCAAAAATGTTTTTTAGGCTTTTAAGATAAAAAAATGATAGATGTTCAATAATTAGCTCCAACAAATCTCCAACACACTTACATGGTGTGTGGAGCCCACACATAACACCATACATATTTATGTGTGGGATCCACACACCATGTGAGTGTGTTAGAGACTTGTTGAAAATTTTTGTTATATATGTATCATTACTGTTTTGAGATTGGGAGAGAGAAATAGGAATTTTTGAAGTAATATGCAGAAATGGAGAAAAGAAGAAAAGGATGTTACGGGAAAATATAAATAGTTTTATAATGCCACTCAACAAAAAAACAGTTCTAATTATATATTTTACTTTCCTTGTTTTTGGAAAATAGATGAAACAATTATAGTGTTCATCGAGTACTTTTAATGGTTTGCACTTTGCAGGAAAATTGGTAAAAGAAAGAAAAAGGAAAAAATTTGTTGTTCGGATTTGAATTGGAAAATAATTTTTTGTTCTCAAAAAGAACATTTGTGATCGGATGCAAACTATAGCAGTAGCATGTGGGTCCCATTTTGGCTGGATTTTGCACACAGAGAGAGAGATAGCAACGGGTTATTATTGGGTTTTGGACTGGGGCCCACTGCCCAGTTTTGCATAGAGAGAGAGAGAGGAGGAAAAGTGTGTGTTTGGGGGGGGGGGGGGGGGGGACTAGTTGGGTTTTGCAGTCAGAAGTGTGCATATAGAGTACAAAAATGATAGATACACACCCTCTCAATCACTCCCCACCACACTCTCTCTCACATGTGTGGTGGCGCTCACCCGGTAGGTCCCAGTGGGCCCCACCACACATGTGAGAGAGGGTGTGGTGGGGAGTGGTTGAGAGGGTGTGTACCTATCATTGTTCTATAGAGTACACTTTTTCTTTGAAAGGTGGAGGAAAAGTCATATAAAAAAACAGGAGGAAAAGTCAATTTTTTAAACTTGTTAAAAGGGCAATGCTACCAACCACCCTTAGGGTGGTCCACAGTGCACTACACGCACCATTCAATTTCGGGACACAAGCTGCAGACGTAATTCAGCTGCAAACGTACAGTCCTAGCTAGTGCTCCTAGTCCTAGCACATGTTGTACTCCTCCTGCAAACGAATATGGGTAAAAAAAAATTGGCTACTCAAGAAATTTGTTCCACTTAACTAGTCTCTTGGTTTTTTTGGGTTTTAGTTTTGCAAAAAAATTAAGTGGTTTTTTGTTAGTAGAATGAGATAATTTTTGAGTTAAAACAGAACTTTTTTTTTTAGCGGAACGGGGCCTTAGTTCTCTTTTGATTTAGTATCATGTTGTACTCCTTCTGTCCCATTTTGATAGTTCCCTACAAAAAGAAATTTCAATCCAAAATAGCGTTTTCAAAAAATTTTAAAATTCCACTGTCCTCCCCCGCTAACTTTTTGCATGAAATGACCGTAACACCCTTGGTATATATTCTCCATCCTAAAAAAATCATTTTTTTAAAAAAAAGTAGAGTTAAAAAAGTTATCCAAAAAAATTAAATCATTTTTCATTTTGAAAAAATAGTTTTAAAACAAAAGGCATCAAAGAAATTATTTTCATTTTTTTTTTTCATTTTGAATTCTCTTTGTAGGAAAAAAATAGTTTTGAAAATAGTTTTTTAAACTTTTTTTTTCCAAATTTATTTTTCAGATTTAAAAAATAATATTTTCAAAACTTCATTTTTTAAAAATAATGGTTTACCAAAAACAAATTTTGAAATGCAAAATTTTTGAAAACGTTGCTTTGGATTGAAATTTCTTTTCATAGGGGACTATCAAAATGGGACAGAAAAAGTACATTGAAATGCAAAATTTTTGAAAACGTTGTTTTGGATTGAAATTTCTTTTCATAGGGGACTATCAAAATGGGACAGAAAAACTTCATTTTTTATTATCATGCTATACTTTTTCTTTTCGTAGGGAACTATCAAAATGGGACAGAAGAAGTACAACATGATACTAAATCAAAAGAGAACTAAGGCCCCGTTCCGCTAAAAAAAAAACAGTTTTGTTTTAACTCAAAAACTATCTCATTCCACTAACAAAAAATCACTTAATTTTTTTGCAAAACTAAAACTCAAAAAAGCCAAGAAACTAGTTAGTGGAACAAATTTCTTGAGTAGCCAATTTTTTTACCCTAAGGGTGGTTTGTAGCATTTCCCTTCGTAAAAGCTATCTGAACAATTTGAGATAAAAAATGATAGATGTTCAATAATTAGCTCCAACAAGTCTCCAACACACTCACATGGGGTGTGGAGCCCACACATAAGTATGTGTGGGCTCCACACCCCATGTGAGTGTGTTGGAGACTTGTTGAAAACTTTTGTTGTATATGTATCATTACTGTTTTGAGATTGGGAGATAGAAATAGGAATTCCTGAAGTAATATGCAGAAATGGAGAAAAGAAGAAAAAGATCTTATCGGAAAATATAAATCTGTATTATAAAAGGGCTCAGTTTTTTGAATCCCTTATATTTTCAGCCCTTGGATTCAATGAATGGTTGAGATTGATTTTCACACCAGCCCTCAAAGGCTCAGATCAAATAAGCTCTTAATAGACGGTCTGTAACACCCCACTCTGGCAAGATTTAGCCTACACAAGGTGACAGGACACCTGTCACCACCCATACGCCTTTCAGGCTACTCACAAAGAATATTACATAAAGTGCAAACTGCAACTCACAACGGAAGCAAACAAAAGATATTATTACACCAAACTCAACTGCCATAAACAAAACAGGTGTTCACACCCCCTCAACAACTGTACAACCACACCAACCTCACAGAAAAAAAATACAAATTATCCACCCTCTGACCGACAAAATAACAAAACACAACCTCTAGGAACACCTGACTGGCACTGTAGTGGACCGACGTCTAGCTAAACTGAAAATCTGCAACCAAAAAGGTTACAGGAGAATGTACCTTAGCAACATAATAAATAGAAATGCATAAGTATTTAGATGGATCGAAGTATAAACAACACACCAACACATTTGCTTAAACAATTTAGATGGTTCACAATTTTAAACATCACACCCACACTTTTATCTCAAAAACACAGCCCACCATATTTATTTCAAAAGTACAGCCCACCGGCTCATCTCAAAACACGGCCCACTGGCCCATCTAAAAAAACACAGCCTACCAGCTCATCTTAAAAACAAGGCCCACTGGCCCATTTCATCAACACATCTCTGCAAGTTTTGCAAAATTTTTCACATTTTCTTTCACAGTATAAAATAATATCATATCAATTTACCCAACGTGCCAATTGGGATCATTGAAGTATGCATTCGTGGTGCTACTCATTCACCACCTAAGCCTCAAAATGATGAATTTCTCACCAAGTTGTCTCATCTTGCTACTCAATCATCATACATTGTTGAAGAGATAAACAAGTTGTCTTTGCATGCTAAGAATTGGAATAGTGCTTCTTGTGTTCAAAACAAATCGAATCATGCTTGGAAGAAAGTTGATCATGCTTCACATGTCTCACAACCTCTAAATACTCTTAGGAAGTTTGGGGGTCCTTCTTCTCTTCATTGAGCTTGGTTGGGGTGCATGTCACTCTTGTGTGCTTCTTGTCATATTTGAGTCTAGAGTGTTCATGTGTTTTTCATTTAGTTTTTGCATTGTTCTCCATTTTGTCTTTTGTTTTTCATTAGTCGAATGCATTTAGGGTCATGTTTTGGTCTTTTTGTTTGTGTGCTTGCTTGTCGAATGCTTGTGTGCTTGTCGTGTGGATGCTTCTTTCATCATGCACGAGAATAAGTTTGATGCACTTGTTGGTTGGACATTGAGTTTTGAGCATAACAATTGGGATCATTGAAGTATGCATTCGTGTTGATATCATGTTGTGTTCATTGTCTCGGGTGAATCTCATGCTCTCCTCTATTTGCACACACTCTTTTGGGGTTTGATCTTTTTGGTGTTTAAGGGTACTCATCCTCATCTTGGTTAAACTCTACTTGACTGAACTTTTGATTGACCAATTGCTTGAGTTCACCTTTAGATGCTTTCCCCCATTGATTTTTCTCAAGAGCTACCGTCTAGGGAGTAGTGTGAAAGCTTCCTTGGTGCATATATAAAAGAGTGAGATCCTTGTTCAAAAGAAATCATGCTTGTTGAAAAGAATCCCACACAAATTCAAAAAAAGAAAAAAAAAGGTGCTCATTGTGTAGCTTTTATTGATCTCGCACCTAGGCGAATGGCTACCTATTCATTGCACCATCCTAGATTTGTGTGTACCTCTTGGGTCATGGAAATCAAAATGGGGTTTGTGCGTGAAGTCTTTAGGTCCAAATGCCTTATGGTTTGACTTCACTTGTCTATCTTGTGTGAGTTTCTCTCGGGATTTGGGTGAGTGTCCCTTGGCATTTTTGAAGTTCTTGCACCATTTTATAAGAGATCACCCACTCATTTTGATAGTAGAGAGCATGAAATTCTCTTGATTATCACTTGAATTCATGATATTGTCATGTCATGCATTGCTCTTGCTATCTTGGTTGTGTTCGAAAATCATGTCTCAAAGTAAGCTTGTTCATCTTGTTCTTGTTTATGATTAGTGGACGTGCAATTTGGTTTCGAAGTGCTTGAATTTTTGTGTCATTGTGTGCTTGAGAGTGTACATTCATGGGGAGATGCATTCGCATAGGGGGAGTGTTGCTTTTGAGTTCATGAGTGAATGCATTTATGAGGGGGAGTTTTAAAATTGCGTGAGGCTTTTCATTGGGAGAGAGTCTCCTAATTCGCATAATTTTTGTGGGAATGGATGATTTTAGAGTTGAGAGTGTACAGTGTTTTTGAGTGGTCATGCATTTGCTTAGGGGGAGTCACATTTGTATGATTTCACAGATTAATCCATCATTTGTGTCATCATTTAGATTTACATGCATCATGCATTTGCTTAGGGGGAGACCTTGATTATTCAGATTTTTGCTCAAAGGACTTTGTGAAATTTTCTCTGTGTCATGGATGATAATGTGTGTGTGGTAGCACTCTTGGTTGGAGAGTTGTTGTGCCTGTAGAAAGAGTATCAATGCCTTAGATTCTTTTCTTGGTCAGTGCTTGAGGGTGTTTCTCTGTCCCTTGCCTTAGAAAAATTTTGGGTTCAAAAAATGGGACTTTCACTAACAGGTCTAGTGTTATTTTCTTCACAAATTTGTTCTTGACCTGTGGGAAGTTTTTCACGTTGGTTTTGTGAGAGATTCAGAGAGTTAGCGTTCCCTTAGCGTTTCCACGCGTCAACCGACGCTACACCACATCTCGTGCACGTGCACTTTTTAAACCGGCTCATTTGGTTCGGGTCCTCACATTTCTTTTATCCCAACCGGGTTCATCTCTTACTCTGCCCATGTGTTACCATCTTGTGACACTATCTCTTATACCCACCGTTCATCTTAGGGTAGTATCTAATCCTCTCTCCCATGTTCACTCACAGCCCACCACAGTGCAAACTTCACTCTCTCTCTACCCGTTGTACACATCTGAGGCGATTTCCAACTTAGGGTTTCAAATCCTTCGTTTTTCGAGACAACTCAAGGCAATACTCGATCATTCTCGTCTTCTCTTCTTCCATGGGTTAGTTTTTTTTTTCCGAGAGTTACTCCTCTGTTCGAACCACAATCACTCGGATTCAGTTCTTGTTGGTGCCGATCGAGTAGTTAAAGAAGGGCTCGTAGCTTCTGGGTGTTGTTTGTCCCATGTCCGATCGAGAGCTCGATGTTATTGGGGTATTTTTCAAGGTCCGACGACTGCATCTATTCTCGAGTGTTTTGCTTTGTGATTCAGAAGCTGTAAGGGTGTTCTCAGTCAGGTGATTTACCAGGTTCTATCGTGCCGAGTGATTCTAAGCTGTAAGGATTATCACAGTCGGATTCTTCCTCCACCATATCTGTACCCCAACTAGTATGGTGATTTCAAACCGTAACATCTGGTTTCTAGATCTGAACCGAGCTGGGTCTGCTTATTTGGGGGTTTTCAAGCTTTTGGGTTTTCGAAGCCGTGTGTTTCCCTGTTTAACTCGAGATATGAGGCTGTTTGGAATCGAGGTACCTCCTCTCTAGATTTCTCTTTGCCCAGTTGGGGTTTTGTTTTTAATGAGCTACTCTGTTCTGTTGCTTCTTGTTCCTACAATTGGTTTTGGATTTCATGGTTTTCTAGAGTAGATGTTACTCTGCTTGTGTTGGGCCTTAGTCTATAGTGAGTTTGATCTGTTTTGGGCTTTATGTTCCTGCTATATCTGTTGTTTGTCGGTGTATTGGCTGTTTGTTTGTTTACTCAGTACTTGTCAGATTATCTTTACACTTTGTCTATCATGCCTAGAACTCATTTTTCCTTTCTCCGTGAAGTTCTATTCATAAAGTTGGTTCTGGTGTTGATTTCGTTGAGCATATTGTGGTTCTTGTCAGTTGGAGCCTTTTAGTATTCATACTCTGTTTGTTGCTTACTCTGTGCTTCGTGTGGCTACTCTGCTCAATATCTTTTGCTACCTGGTGTTGCTATTGCCCGTGGTTAGGGCTTTTGGATATGCTTGTGCATATGACAGGCTATGTAGGAGGTTGGATTGCTTTGCCTTCCCGAGACAAAAAGGGGGAGAAGTTGGTTGTTTTGAGGTGTTTGTTGCCTGCTTTTGGTGATGCCCATTTTCATGCTTTAGTTGACTATTCTTCTCTTGATGCATAGCTTAATATATGATAGCAAGTCTTTTTCTTTGATCTTCCGCTGCGCTCATTGATCATTGCTATCATTTGGTATCTATGCTTGTGGTTCTTGTGGATAATCTTTCTTTGCAGGGCTTCATCAAGTTTCAAGGAAGCTTCTCTCATCTAGTTAGATTAAGTTTTGAAGGTTCTTAATCTAGTTAGAATTTGTTTCCTTGTATTCTCCTTGTTTGAATGGTTTTGTCCCGGAAATGCCAAAGGGGGAGATTGTTAGGTTTATTGGCAATTTTCGGGTTTGTCAAACAATTTTGTTTGTAATGGGATTGGGTGGTAGAGTTCTAAGTGTTTGAGTCTAGATACTCCACTCTTGTGCTTTCAAGCTTCATTGACAAGATTGATGTTGCACCAAATCTTCTGTTGCTCTTCCGGGAAGGTATATTCATGCATCGAACATGTGCATATGTTTTCACAAATGCGGCTTTCAATTTTCATGATTCATGCTTCCATTTCATGTCTTAGGAGAGTGCATTGGCATTTGCATGAAATTCACACTTTTGGTTAAGGTATTGTATTGGCAGCATTCTAGCGTTTCCTAGCGTCTGCTGCTGTTTTTGTGTGATAGTCTTTATTGGGCATGTGTCTAGATCTTGACCGTTCATGTTTTTCAAAGAGCGCTGGACAAGCGTTAGCACGCGTCAGATGACGCTCCTGAGATTAAGACATGTGTACAAATCTTGACCGTCCATTTCTTAAAGAGGGCTGGACAAGCGTTAGCACGCGTCAGTTGACGCTCCTGTGTCCTCTTCTCATTGGTTATCTTTGGGAGCACGAAAATCACACATATAAAAGCCATTTTTCTCTCATTTTAGGGTAGACATTCATTTGGAAAAATCAGCCCCCTTTTTAGAGAGAGAGTGTCTCCTTCTTCTCTTTGTGGAACTTGATGTTCTTGGTGGGTTAAGCTTGCTCTTCTCATCTTTCTTCAATATAGAGTCTTCCTCTCCATGGATCTACTCTAGATTGATTTTGTTTTTCAAAAATCTTCATAAAAATCATATCTTTCATACATCATGTTGTGTTGCCTATATATCTACATGGCCGGATGATCCGAAGCCGTCTTTGATACGGAGATCGAGGGGTGTTGGACTCGTGGAGGCTATGGAATCAAGAAGGGGCTCGGGGAGCTAAGTCAAGGAGTGGAGTTAGGTGTAGCTTGGGGCAAGTTGGTAATTCCTACTCCTGTAACTCTTGAATTAACCTTTTGATTTATAGCAATTAGTAGATTAGGCCGTGGTTTTATGCTTAAGGTATTTAGACCGTAAGTAGTTTCCATGTATACCCTCGTGTTTTGTCTCTTTGCTTTATTTACTTTGCATTGAAATTGTTGGTTTGATTAAATAGCCATGGAATTGGGGTGAATGTGAATCACTTGGTGATATTGATTTTTTAATTGATAGTTCTATTCACCCCCCCTCCCCCCCTCTAGGACTTATTTCACATTTGCATAATTTCAGACTTAACCTCTATGCACGGGAGGCATAACCACGACCATCCTTACACTATCATCACCTAAAATAACAATTACATAACACCCATAAGACTCACTACCAAAATTCATGCTCAAAAGCAAGTGCAATGCATGAAAATGCATCCCACGACCCAATAGTTCTGCGCTCTACGAATTTTCAGAATTAATCTACTTATCCGATTCCCACGAAATTTTTACCACAAACTCCAGACTCATATTTAATCATCATATCAAAAATTGAGAATTTTCTGAGCTCTTTAACTATTTTTAATTAACCGTCAAACTGACCCAGAACTTGCTGAAAATTCCCCAAATCAGATTTTTCTCCAACTTCAAATTAAAAACTGCTATTCTCTGGAAATAATTAAGGCACAAACCTTACATCATTTCGAAGGTATACGAGTCTAGTTTCAGAATCAAAAGATGGTGTACCAATCGGATACCTGAGATAAAAGTTATGACCGTTTTTCCAAGACATGTCAGTGCTGCCTGCACAAACACGAACCTGATAGCAGATTGCTTCACGAATTTTCATATTTTCTGTACTTCGAATTAAACTCTGAAATGTTTACACAACACAAATAACATCCATGGGTAGTTACTGTAAAAATATCATTAATTTCATACTTCAGAAACTATATCTAAAAATTCGGCCAAGTCCATGTCTGATTTGATTTTCACCAGAAACCAGTCATTGGACACTCTTCTCCTCCATTCCACGAATTTTGTAAATACAAAACCCCAAATCACTCTTATGAGATGCAAAAGCAGTGATTAACTTATAAAAGAACAACATAATTCAAGAATTTCGGAAATTAAACTCCAATCCGTACCTTAATTTGATTTTTCCCAATTTTTTTCCTTATCTTCCTTCTTCTTCTTCTTCTTCTTCTTCTTCTTCTTCTTCTGCTTACGGTCCCTCCTCTCTCTCTCTCTCTCTCAAAGTGATGGCAGAGGAAGTGGGGAGTAAAAATCTTCTCCTTGGTAGACTTTTTTTTTTTTTTGGTACTTCCTTGGTAGACTTGTTATTGACTTGGAGTCAATAAAGAATGAGGTGTCCCATATACTCCAATTTTTCGACAACAATTGAATGAGAAACAAAGAGGGCTTATCCCCCAGCCTTCCACGTCCCCTCCTCTTGTTTTTTTTTTTTTTTTTACAAGTTAAACACATAAGTGAAACCCAAGCACATGGTTATTAAAACGGGGCGTCACACGGTCAAGATGGATTTTCGGGTTCAAATTTTTCCCGCCTAAATGTTTAGGCATACTTGGGAACCCAAAACGTTGCCTAATTATTTTGATACTCTCTGTTCCCCCTTCCTTTCTCATGATCACTGATTTGGAAACACAAATTTTCACTCCTCCTGACATGGGAACCCAATCGCCTAATTCTATCTTCTCTGGAAACCAATTCAATCAATAGAAGCTTTCCCACTTTTTCATCCAGCCTCTCTACAACGTTACTGAAATTGAGCGGATTCTACGTTCACAAGAAATCAATAGAAACTTTCCTACTTTTTCTGAGGTTATATTGTATTTTTTTGATTGGCGAAGTTTTTTTTTTGTTATTCCCACAATAATATTTTAATGTTGATACGTTTCAAGTTATTTCTTCAAACTTTTGATCATGGACAATCTAACCATCTATTTTATTCAAAAAAAAAAAAAAATCTAACCATCTATGGCTATGTGAGTTGATCCATTTCATTTATAGCTTGATCATAGGTTATCGATTTTTTTGTTTCATGTGCAGTTAATTTCATTCTACATTTTCTTACGCAGCTCGGTGTTGACTTGGAGAAAACTGTAAGATCAATGCACTCAATTTCTATGCTTAATACATATTTATTTATTGATTGTTATTCTCATTCTTTCAATTTTCTTATTTTTGGTATAAAGGTTAAGTTTTTTTGGACAAATAAATGTAATTGTGGTGATCCGCGATGAGCAAAAACTTAATCGAATTTGAATCCACGAGGTAAGCCTATCAG
Organism: Vaccinium darrowii; assembly: GCA_020921065.1. NCBI lineage: Eukaryota > Viridiplantae > Streptophyta > Magnoliopsida > Ericales > Ericaceae > Vaccinium > Vaccinium darrowii. Next base: position 42,683,278 of record CM037161.1, read on the forward strand.
TGTTGTCATTACATATTCCCTGAATTTTTTTCCAAATAATGTTATTTACCAAATCTCTTCAGGTAAAGCAAATTGTACGGAAAAGAAACTGCATTTCAAGTAGTATGATACTCTTTAAGTTTTAAGAAATTATTTTGCAAGTTGGTTTTGATACTAAACACTTAGAGAAAAGATTTGACTTTGTTATATATAGATCTTAAGTTCTCCAATGATACACATAGTCTCTTGTAAAAACTGTTTAAAGGGTCTTATCATAAATTTTTTCGTCTCATGTGTAATACTCATCAGGTGTAGTACATTCTGAGATTTCGTCAACCAATTGCTAATAGGGATCTGGTGCTACACAGATCTGATATTCATGTCAACGTGAAAGAACATGCTGAACTGAAATGTGTTAAATGTATTTACAAATATATCTATAAAGGTTATGATCGTACACCAATGGTGATGGTACGAATGTACGAGATTTAGGATGGTTGAAAGAGTGATGAAGACAAACTATTGGGCCAATGATCCGTTTGCTGAATACAACTAATGTAGAGCACCCCTTTTTTGTTACATTTTTGTATGGGCTTGACTTTTATTTAAAGTGTTTAGTGTCACGATTGAATTTGGATCCTACAATTGCAAAGTGGTATTAATTTAAAGATTTATGGGTCGGATTATAGTTCAATTTGGTCGTATTAATGTTGGTATCATTCTCAAACAGAAAAGTTACTATACCTGTGATGTATATCCGTGAACAATGTTATGTTTGTTCACGGTTGTTTTTTGGTTCATGAAATGTGTTTTTATTAGGTATTGTCTTGAGACCTCTTGAAAGGAGCCAAGTTTTATTGGTTGGATATGGGGCAAGGCTATATGATAAGGTTGTGTAGTGAGATTATATACGCAAGAAGTGCCTTTAGTCCATGCAATTATTCATGATCAGATTTCGTTCGCTGAGTGCCTTTAGGCACGGGTCATTCACTAGTAGTTTTATAATGCCACTCAGACAAAAAAACACTTCTAATTGTATATTTTACTTTCCTTGTTTGTGGAAAATAGATGAAACAATTATACGAATTTTTGTTCTCGGGTAAAGAAGAAGAGGAAAAAAAATAAAAAAAATATGAATGCAATTCATTTTCAATATTACATTTTCTTTTCTTTTATCTTTTCGAAACTGAAACACAGAAACACCCACCCAGATTTTCAATACAAAGAGATAAGGGTGACCACAACCCAACCCGTCACCGACCAACACCACTGCTGACCACCACAAACAGAGAGAGAGGGCCGACCACAACCAAACCTAGCCACGACTCACTCCAATGGGCGACTCATGGTCTAAAATGAAATCGAATAGTTTCCACGGGTTGATGTCGCCATCAGGTCTATTATGCTCCTCCTCCATTAGGTCTTTTCCTTGATAAAATGGAGGAGAGTAAGTTATTTTCGCCGGCGGTGAAAATAAATGTTTCCTCCAAACCAATCACAGCGGTCTGTGTGATTGTGTACTACATAATCATATTGACAATACAATCACATGGACCACTGTGATTGACTTAGAGGAAACATTTGTTTTCGCCGGCAGTGGAAATAATGTTTTCTCAAAATGGAGAGGATCATTGAAGTTGACCGCCATTTGTGGGTTCTTGATTATCAAAGTTATTTATTTTTAGATATATATCGTCAAGAACATTATCTCGTCACGTTGATTGTGTTGGGATTCCACCCCGTGTGGGCCATTGGGCTTAGGCCCGTTGGGAGGGGCTAGGGTTATTGATGTATCCTATATAACTCGGACTTGTCTTGTTTATTGTGTGTGACAAAATAGAGAGAGGCAGAGAGTTAGAGAGAGATACACGAGTGACTGGTGAGTTTCATTATTGTGAGATTGTGAGTGTGAGTGTGTAAACACAACAGACACGGATTATTCTCCGGATTATAGTGAAACCCCCCTCCCCGTGGACGTAGGTCTGATTTGGCCGAACCACATATATCTGTGTGTTTGCTTTCTCTTAATTTTACTGTTTCTGTTGCGAGAGGTGCGTTGTTGGGGATCCTAACAACTGGTATCGGAGCTTTGGTTGAAGCACCGGAGAGCGCAGAGCAGTTGGATAATCACTCGGAGGCCATTGGAGCACTATTTGGAGTTCTGGTCGGATAAAATAATTGACGAAAATTATTTTTGATCAGTGGATAACGTGCAGCTCTCAGAGACGATCGCAACAGTGTAAGGGCGGTCAGATTTGGTCAGCGGAGGACGGAGCTCAAACAGTTTGAACAGCGGAGCGTGGAGGCGAGTGGCTGATCGGTTTGTGCTAGGACAAAATTTGATCGGATCAAAGTTTTAAGCACACCATCGTGTAGGGTTTTTCGAGACGAACTCAATAGTGGTCGGAACGTCGCCGGAGAAGGCCTCACGCGCCCTCACGCGCCGGACAAAGGTTGGCGCGTGAATCCAGTCTCACGGGTGAGGCACACGCGCCAAGAGAGGCGGCGGGAGCTATGGCTGACGTCAGCAACCACTAGGGCTGACGTCATCAAGGTTCATAAGGTTCAGGCAAGGGTCCAAAAAGGTCAGATAGGTCAGGGTTCAGGGTCAAAGAGGTCAAAGGGGTCAAAAAGATCAGAGGTCAGGTCAAAGGGGTCAAACCGGAAGTCAAAAGGTTCAAACCGGTTCAGACCGGCGGTTCAGAGTCAGACCGGGTTCGGCCAGACCAGACCGGATAACGATCCGGAAATAAACCCCAGAGAGATTTTTGACCGGTTCAACGGTTTTCTGACCGGTTCACGACCGGTTCGGACCGGTTCCCGACTGTGTTCGACGTCCTGGATCCAATCCCGGGCTCGGTTTGCGGAGATTTGGTACGGATATTGACGGTACGCTTTATTTTACTGCTTTAAATCGTTCCGGGGAGTATCAGATCATTTGTGGGAGTTTCTGGGGGTGAGTTTTTCATATTATCTTATTTGCTGAGATGTCAGAGATAAATATGAATGCTATGCTAGTATTGACGGCGACCAATTATGCGATTTGGAAGCCTAGAATGGAGGATGTGCTCATTTTGAAAGAGCTTTATGAGCCCTTGGAACACGTAGGAGTCAAACCGACGGAGGTGAAAACTGAAGATTGGAAGAGTTTGAACAGGAAAGCAGTTGCTTTGATCCGCCAGTGTGTTGGACAGGAGGTTATTCATCATGTAGCACAGGAGACAGATGTTTATGCTTTGTGGACGAAATTGGAGGGAATGTATCAGTCGAAAACATCCCGGAATAAGGCGCTACTGATGAGGAGGCTTGTGAATTTGAAGCTCCGGGTTGGGGATTTGGTTGCCGGACATTCCAGTGAGTTTCAGAATTTGGTTAATCAGCTGTCTAATGTTGGGTTGAAGTTCGATGACGAGTTGCAGGCTTTGTTGTTGCTCAGTTCTCTACCGGATAATTGGGAGACACTGGTGGTTTCCCTGAGTAACTCTGCGCCAGAAAGAAAGTTGACGATGGCTATGGTTAAGGATGCTGTTTTCAACGAGGAGGCGAGGAGGAGAGAGATGGGGACTGAACAGGCTGATGATACACGTGCACTGATTTCGGACGGTAACAGGGGCAGAAGCCATGGAAAGGGAAACGGAAGGAAGGGAGGCAGAAACCGTTCCAAGTCGAGGGGGCATAGTTTCACTTGCTATCATTGACAGGAAGAGGGGCATATAAAACGGAATTGTCCAAGGTTTAAGGCGGGGAAAGAAAGAATTCCACCAAAGGAGACAGCAGCGACTCTTATAGATTCTGATGATGATTTGGCATTGGCAGTGTTAGATGCTACGGATGCAGGGATATCGGATTGGGTACTGGATTCAGGGTGCTCATATCATATCTGCAGGGATAGATCACAGTTTTGGGAGTACGAGGCATGCGATGGAGGTCTTGTCCGGATGGCTAACGGTTCTGCGAATAGGGTTGTTGGCAAGGGGACAGTGAAGTTTCGAGTGCTGAGTGGGAAGACTGTGAAGGTAGCAGGAGTGAGACACGTGCCAGGGGTAAAGAAGAACTTGATATCTCTCGGGATGCTTGATGAGAGAGGATGTAGTTTTTCTGCTAATTCTGGAGTACTTCGGATTTCTATTGGAGAGCGGGAGATACTGCTGGGTAAGAAATTTGGTGGGCTGTACAGGCTTGTAGGTTCTGTCGTGACAGGAGGGGCTGCTGTTAGACATGGAGCAAGCGGTATAGGGAGATTATTTGGGCAGGAGAAGCGCCATTTGCTGACATGTACACGGAGAGAGCAGGGTTGCTCAAGAGTTGTGCGGGATTCAGGCCTGAAGGAGAAGCAATGGGTGCGGGTTGTCCACGAGAAAGCCCAGAGGAAAGAGACGGATATTTTGGGGGCCCCGACGAAGCCAAAAGGAGTTTCTTTCGCTCTTGATATGCTTGATGGTAGTGGTCTCTCCGGATTTGTCGACACGGGGGGAGGGACACTATCACCAAGGACGCCGAGCCAGTGAGTCTCGGCCGCACCCCAGTTGAGGGGGTGCGGGCACCCCAGTTGAGGGGGTGCGGGCGCTTTTGTTGGTGAGCGCATTGATGGGCGCTTCTGTTTGGTGAGCGCATACACTTCGGGTTTGAGGTGTGCGAGTGGAGGCATTCTTTTTGATGGGATGCGGTACTCGGGATTTTCTGATTAGCTGTAGAGTCTGGTTTTGCAAGGATACACTCTTTCGGGATTTGTGTACTCTGTTTGGCGGTGCTTGGATGCTCGACTGGTTAGTGACACAGGCGCTTGCTAGAGTTAGCTGATTGGAGGAGGCGACATGGGGGTGTTGCAGACGACTTTGCCCACTCGGTGTGGAGGGGGTGATTGTTGGAATTCCACCCCGTATGGGCCATTGGGCTTAGGCCCGTTGGGAGGGGCTAGGGTTATTGATGTATCCTATATAACTCGGACTTGTCTTGTTTATTGTGTGTGACAAAATAGAGAGAGGCAGAGAGTTAGAGAGAGATACACGAGTGACTGGTGAGTTTCATTATTGTGAGATTGTGAGTGTGAGTGTGTAAACACAACAGACACGGATTATTCTCTGGATTATAGTGAAACCCCCCTCCCCGTGGACGTAGGTCTGATTTGGCCGAACCACGTATATCTGTGTGTTTGCTTTCTCTTGATTTTACTGTTTCTGTTGCGAGAGGTGCGTTGTTGGGGATCCTAATAGATTGGATATCGTTCGATATAATTTTGAAATATATTTCTATCGGGAATAAGAATGTAACAATACATTTGAACCCATAACCCATTTAATATAGTAATTATGTTCGGAATTTTATTTAAAAAATGATGTCGCATCGACAAGATTCTTTTCTTTACCCGGGTTGTGTCCTCCTTGAAATGAAATGATTCCAGAAAAAGCCCACAAATTAGTTTGACGGACGGCCCAGTCATTTGTCGAACTGCAGAGGAACTGTTGACTAGGTTGCGTTAATTTTTATTCAAACACAAAAGTAACAACAGTGTTTTGTAGGGGTGTCCACGGATCGGATCCGGACGGATCGGTTCTGGATCCGATCCGATCCGCTCAAAGCGGATTATGGCTTTTAAGATCCGGAACCGAACCGAACATTCACGGATCGGATTGGGCGGATTCGACAGATTAAGAAGGATTATTGAGCGGATTGAGCGGATCCGATCCGATCCGGATCCGGAACCGCCAGATAAGAAATTCTCGATTTGGAACCGAACCGGACATTAACGGATGGGTCAACGGACGGATCGGATTGGACAGATTTGGCGGATTGAGCGGGTCGGATGATCCGCTGGACAGCCACTGATTTGTATTTGTATGGGTGAAGAGATGTGGCCCTCAACCTATTTAGTTGTACAGTTTGGTTTCCAAGAGCAGCAACAGCAATCTAGCTTCATATTGAGGCAAAAAACGCTTGTGCACAGTGTACATAGCTATCTACATTTCTTTGAACACTCCAACAATACTATCCATTTTATCTATCTTTTATTAAAACATTATTTCTCTCTTTTTAAAATATCACAAAATAGTAAGGGGGAGAAAGAGAGAGAGAGAGAGAGAGAAGAATCAAAAACTACATTGCTCATAAACAAAGCTTGGGTACTTTTGGCGTGGTACTGTAGCTCAATAAGGATTCTGAGCTTTAATGCCTAATCTGATATACAAGAGGTTTTGGGGTTTTCTTCTTTACTTTAACTAACTATTTTTATCCCTATACTAAATCTGCTGGTTTTGCTCTGAGGAGTTCTAGGATTCGAATCTATGAAGACCTCCTTTGATTGTTAACACATTAATTCTCCTCTTATTTGGTAATGATATATAGAAGGGAAAATTTCCAAAAAACCCCTGACCTTTGACCCGATTTTCACATCCACACCTGACCTTTTAAAAACGTTAATTAAACACCTATCCTTTACACTCCGTTATCAATTTACCCCCTCCCATTTCCCGTCCATTTGCTAACGGAACATCCTACCTAGACTCATGTGGCACCACTTTGATAGGGTAGTTGATGTCTACGTGTAAGAGGCATAAGCAATTACCGCCAAAAACTCACGTGAGAGCCACGCCCCCTCAAAATCGATCAAACCCTTTCATTCTAAACCCTAGATTCTTCACAAATCCAGAAATCCCTTCTAGTCATCGTATAAGTGAGTTAGGGTTCTTACATGCCTGAGTGAAATTGTGTCTGAAAATCGGTAGTTTGGAAAAATCGTGTTCATCGGTGGCTATTGGTGAGAGTTGTTGGTGCTGTTTTGACAATCAGGGCAGGGGCGGACGCAGGATTTACCATCAGCGAGGTCAAAAATCTGTAGCATATACTCCTTCATTCAATTTTGATGGTCCCTCGAAAGTATGTTAATTTTTCAGATAAAAGTTTAAAGTATTTTCGCACTTGATTTTCCTAGTTTCTTTGTACTAAATTAAAGATCTCGATTAGTTCTTTAATTTGGTGACAAAAATTTAAAAATTATGAACTGATTGAATACTTTATTTTTTATTTAAAAATTGCACATTTATTCTTAGGGACCTATCAAAATAGAATACTAAACGAATATTCAACCAAAAAGTAGTATGTCGTATTACTTGGGGGGGGGGGGGGGGGGGGGGGGGAGAGAGAGAGAGAGAGAGAGAGGAGTTAAAGAATAATAGGAACACAAAAAAGAAAATTATCTATGTGGTTGTGCTCCGCTTTATGATGGAACATAACATTCATTAAATGATCGAATATCCGAGAAGTCTTTAGGATAAAATTCAGCAAAGCGATTCAACCTTTGCTTGTCAAAACTTGCAAATGAGTTGGATGGATTAAGACAAGCAACACAAATAAGCAACTCAGTGTTCACCTCATTAAAACGATTGTTAAGCTCTTGGAGTTGCATATCTATGACCGTGTATAGAGAAACCAGTTAAAAGGCAAAAGCAATGGGTGTAAAACAGAAAAATAATTGGGTGTGAATATCCCATCATAGAGAAAGTTAAAAAGTTTTGGGACCACCAAAAAAAGGAAAAGAATGGAGGTGATCCGGAAAAATTATTTGGGCATAGTTATATTTATATTTTTTGTTACTTGGGGCAAGATTAGAAAATAATCTCTAGGGTATGTGGGCAAAATTACCAAAATACCCAAAAATTATATATACACGGCAGTAGAAAATTTTTGTCCAGCGGGGTCGCTTGACCCCCCTTGCCCCTATATGGGGCCGCCACTGTTGACAATGGTGTGGATTTTGAGAAGCCAACAAGGGGAACCACCGCAGTATGGTAAGTCTGATTGTAAATTTCGTTTTCTTCATTTTTTTATGCAATAATGGAGTTTTGTTTACTCATTTCCAAGTTGTGACATTATTTAACTCGTGTTCCTTTGTTCGATGATCATTTGGTACTTTTTTTCCTAGTTTTGTTTATGCAATTTCAATTTTCTGTAACCTAGATATTTTTGTTCAATTCTTTTATAAAACCAGGGTCAAATTATTTTAGTATTGAAATGCATCGTGGGGGCTTTTGGGGTGGTAGTTGTGGTCATGATTACATTTTTGGTTGTGTAAACTATTTTGACAAGTGCCACAGTGATGAGTTATCAATCTTTGAGTTATGGCATATGGTGAGGGAATTAGGATACGAATTCAAAGCCATAGATTTTTGTGTAAAGGGAGATGATGGCAGTGTTTCAAAAATTAAGAGTGATGCTCAAGTCATGGGTTTGAGTGATTTAGCTAACGAAAGCAGAGTGGTGAAGGTGTACTAAGTAATGGAGGGAGAGTTGGACAACTATATTGCCACCCAATTAAGTCAGTGTGTTGACTATGTGCCCATGACATCCCCTACCCTACCATCCAAAAGGGCCAAAAACAGTGCCCCCAAAAGTACCAAAAACAGTAGCCCAATAAGAAAGAGGACCACAACCAAAACAAAAGTGACATCCACCAGGCCAGCATCCAAGAGGACTAGAAACAGTAGCCCAATAACAAAGAGGGCCACAAATGATGACAATAGCCCAGTTTCTAAAAAAAAACCACAACCTCTAGCCCACTTTCTAAGAAGACCAGTAATAACACCTCTGTTAGGCCTATGGTGACATCCATGACCTCACCTATTTCTGGGAACACAAGTATTCCCATGGAAATTGGGGATAATGACAGCACAAGGTTGGTCCCTAACCTAACTTCCAAGAAGTCCACAAGGGGTTCTAAGCAAACAAGTGTGGAGGATAAGGATACAGCTAAAGCTAAGGCTCATGCAGAGGCTGAAATGAGGAATACAAGTGATGAGTACGACCCTGTTAGGATCCCAACAACGCACCACTCGCAACAGAAGCAGTAAAATCAAGAGAAACACAACACACAATATACGTGGTTCGGCCAAATCCGACCTACATCCACGGGGAGGGGGGTTTCACTATAATCCGGAGGAAATCCGTGATCTTGTGTTACACACTCACACTCTCATCTCACAATAGATGAAACCTCACCAGTTCTCTCGTGTATCTCTCTCTCCGGGAGAGCCACAACCGGCTTCCCCTCTCACACTCTCTGCCTCTCTCTCTCTCTACATTGTGCTACCACACTATAAATAATACAAGACATGAGAAGTATTTATAGAGTACACATTAAAACCCTAGCCCCTTTCCATCTGGGCCTAAGCCCAATGGCCCACACAGGGTGGAATCCCAACAATCACCCCCTCCATACCGAGTGGGCAAAGTCGTCTACAACACCCCCATGTCGCCTCCTCCAATCAGCTAACTCTGGCAAGCGCCTGTGTCACTAACCAGTCGAGCATCCATACACCACCAAACAGAGTACACAAATCCCGAAAGAGTGTATCCTTGCAAAACCAGACTCCGCAGTCAATCAGAAAATCCTGAGTACCGCATCCCCTAAAAAAGAATGCCTCCACTCATCCGAGTATTGCACCCCCTCAACTAAGATGCCTTCACTCGCACACCTCAAACTCGAAGTGTATGCGCTCACCAACAGAAGCGTCCATCTATGCGCTCACCAACAGAAGCGCCTGCACCCCCTCAACTAGGGTGCCCGCACCCCCTCATCGAGTGCCCGCAGCTTCATCGCCGCGCTCCGCCACTCTAGCATCCTGTCCTGTCAAAATGAATGCAGCAACCCTCTGCCCACACCAGAGGCTCACTCCTCCAAATGATCTCACACACCATCTGCGATGAGGCTGACTCCTTCTCTGACACTGCATCCCCCACCGAGCACCTCCGCACCCCCAAAACTGGGATACTCCTCTCGTGAATCCGGGATGTGAACAAATTCTGCTAGATATCTGTGGCTCAAACTGATCTACCGCTCTGACAAGCGCCTGTGTCATTCCCAAACAAGCATATCCGCACCCCAACCGGGCACACTACTCGAATGAATGTACCCCTGCAAGCCAGATCTTCCGCGGTTGATCACAATCCTGCACCCCCTAACTGGAGTGCCAGCATCCGGGCATCCAAAACCCAAATGCTCATGCCCAATCACAGGACATAATCCGTGACTCCATCTCTCCACACCAACAAGAGCTCATAACTGGAAAGATAATCCGCCACAAAAAACACAGAAGAAAGAGAATACCAGTATGCATCATCTGATCTCCATCTCAATCCCTCTGTCTGGAGCTCCCGTGAACATATCCTGAACAACCTATCACATCATCGTTGCTGGCCAGCATCCTACACACTCCTGATTCGACTCCCAGCGCATCCAGTACCATCCCGGTCGCGACACCTCGGTACAATCTCGCGCTTATCCTGTGTGCATCCGCAATGGTCTTCATCTCTACTCACGTCACAACGCCCATACTGCCTGACCATGCTTGACATCAGCTCCAACTGTCACTGCACTCCCACAAGCCTGTATGGTGGCCCATCATCCAATCCAATGTAGCTCGAATCACAACTGCAAATCCTGATGATAGGTCTTCAAATCCGATTGAACCAGACTGCCTCCGATCACTGCTAACCAACTCCGACCTGTCATTCTAGTGAGCGCCTGTGTCATTACCAAACAAATGTATCCACACCCATCAACAAAGATGCAACACCTGAGAGAATATATCCCTGCTCACTAGCTTCTCCGACTGATCATCACGGCTCAAACGCCGCGAATCTGCAATCACCCGATTGCTCCGGTCAACCTCCGATCTCTGCAAAGTCTGTCCAATTCTCCTGGTGTGTAGCTATCCAACTCCGTTCGCCTCTCTTGTCACCAATCCGTCACCTATCTGCCACTCCTGCCACTATCCTAGTCTCTCACCACTCTCCGTCAGCTCTCCCGGGTCTCATCCATGTTCCATTCCCAGCTCTCCCAGCACCCCCTGGACTCCCATCGGATCTCCCATGGTTTGCCTTTGACTCAACAACATCCCATCTGATTGATCTGACCGCGTCGGATCCTCCCCAATCTCTCCGGATGTATCTAGGACAGCAAAATCTGACTCAAATCACTCAAATCCAAGCCCACCAGTGAATCCGGAACAGTCCAAATAGCTAGAAACAGCCTCCTCACAACCCAAAATGCCTCCGAACACTCAAATTCGGCTCAATCCAGCAACAAAACCTGCTTCCGAGCCTCTTCACGAAAAGCAGAGCACGTGGTTGGATCCGAAACGAAAAACCAAGTCGGGAACCAGTCTGAACCAGCCATGAACCGGTCAAAATCCCACTGAATCGGTAAAAAAACGTAATCTGGTCTGCTCTGGACCGTTATCCGGTCTGAACCCGGTCTGCCGTTTCTCTTAACCGTCGGTCTAACCGGTTTGACCCCTTTGACCCCCGGTCTGACCCCTTTGACCTGGACCTTGACCCGTTTGACCTCTTTGACCTTGAACCCTGACCCTTCTAACCCTTTTGCTGACGTGGCGCCACGTCAGCGTTGACTGGCTAACGTGGCATTGACCATCCGATGTGGTATCCTCCGTGGCGCTGACTCAGCGCTGACTGGGTCGTCCTAACCTTTGAGCGCGCGTGACTCACACGCCGATGCGAGATCTGACGCGCCTCCCTTCAAGCCACGCGTGCGGCCTCCTCCGGCGACGGTTCAAGTACTCCCGTGATCGTCTCTTTGAGAGCTACAAAACCTTGTGCTTAAAACTCATATTCAATCACGTTTTACGAGAACCCCATCATGTCTGCCACTCGCCTCAGCCCGCCTCTGTTCAGACCACCCGTGGGACCCTCTCTGGTGACAAAAACCGACTCCAAGCACTCCGTTGGACTCGTCTCTGAGAGTTGTACCTATCCCTCTGATCAAAAACAGGTTTCGTCACCTGTTTTGTTCGACCAAAGCTTCAAACAGTGCTCCAATGGCCCCCGAGTGATTTTCTGACTGCTCTGCGCTCTCCGGTGCTTCAACCAAAGCTCTAATACCAGTTGTTAGGATCCCAACAACGCACCACTCGCAACAGAAGCAGTAAAATCAAGAGAAACACGACACACAATATACGTGGTTCGGCCAAATCTGACCTACATCCACGGGGAGGGGGGTTTCACTATAATCCGGAGGAAATCCGTGATCTTGTGTTACACACTCACACTCTCATCTCACAATAGATGAAACCTCACCAGTTCTCTCGTGTATCTCTCTCTCCGGGAGAGCCACAACCGGCTCCCCCTCTCACACTCTCTGCCTCTCTCTCTCTACATTGTGCTACCACACTCTAAATAATACAAGACATGAGGAGTATTTATAGAGTACACATTAAAACCCTAGCCCCCTCCCATCTGGGCCTAAGCCCAATGGCCCACACGGGGTGGAATCCCAACAGACCCAGATTCCAGTTCAGATACCAGTGATGAGGAAGTGTTTTATGATAATGATTATGGCTTGACAGACGATGACATAATTTTTGAAGAAAATATAGACAGGGATGAGGATTCTTATGGCTTGGGAAGTGTTCCTACTCATGGTGCTGAATATCAATCAGTTATTGAAGAGTAAGCAGACATTGATGGTGACTGTGGCTCGTCAGATGAATTGGAGAGCCTTTGTACCTCCTCAGATGAAGATGTTGTGAAGTCTAAAAAGAAACACCAAGTGTTTAATTAGAAAACTGACATGGCCAACCCAGTTTTCATGGTTGGCATGGAGTTTAAAAGCCACTCTCTGTTTAGAGATGCAGTGAAAGAGTATGCAATCAAGCATGGGAAAAGTATTAAGTTCTTAAAGAGTGACAGGGAAAAGGTAAGGGCAGTTTGCAAGAAAGGATGCCCATGGGAATGCTATGCATCATATGTGCCTATTGATCAGCTGTCCAGGGTTAAGACATACACACCTCATCACAAATGCATTAGATCTTGTGATGTTCCTTGGGTGAGTAGTAATTGGATTGTTACCAAGTATTGCAATAGGATAAGAAACAACCCAACATGGCCAATGCCATCCTTGCATACCACCATTAAACAAGAGTGGACATGTAAGGTTGATATTCAGAAGGTCTATAGGGCTAAGAAAAAGGCTCTGAACATTATTCATGGGAGTGCAGTTGAGCAATTTGGACAATTTTAGGGATATGTGGAGGAGATTAAGCAGGGAAATCCAGGTACAACAATAAAGATTCAAGTGAAACCTGTTCCTGGTTCTCAAGAAATGGCCAAGTTCAAGAGGCTCTACATCTGTTGGTGCACTTAAAAAAGGGTTCCAATTTGGATGCAGGCCAATAATTGGATTGGATGGATGTCATTTGAAGGGCCCATTGGATGGAATTATTCTTACTGCAGTAGGCATAAATGCCAATAACCAAATTAACCCTTTTGCCTATGCAGTGGTGGGAAAGGAGAAATACAAAACTTAGCACTAGTTTTTAGAACTCTTGGGCGGAGACCACAATATTCAAAACTCTGGGACATACACCTTTATGAGTGACAAACAAAAGGGGCTGGTTGAATTTGTAAGGAATTTGTATCCAAATGCTGAACATAGATTCTGTGCTTGGCATTTGTATAACAATTTCAAGCAAGACTTTAAGGGGTTGGTTCTTAAGGACATCTTGTGGAAGGCTGCCACGACAACCACTTTACAGAGCTTTACAAGGGCAATGAAGGAGATGAAAGACACAGACTTAGGGGCATATAACTGGTTGTCAGAGAGGCCACCTGTCCACTGGAGCAGGTCACATTTTAGCTCTTACTCAAAATGTGACATACTCTTGAATAACTTGTGTGAGAGCTTCAATTCAAGCATTTTAAGGGCTAGGGATCAACCTATAATCAGTATGTTGGAAAGCAAAAGGTTGATACTCATGGAGACTATCAAGAAGAAAAGGACTGCAATGATGAGGTATATTGGGGTTATTTGTCCCAAGGTGGTGAAAAACATAGACAAGCTTATTAATAGTGAATATGCTAAGGGGTGGATCCGTAGGTTGTGTAGCAATGAGGATTTTGACGTGGCAGGTCCAAATGGGGTTCAATATAAAGTGAATCTTCCTAATAAGCAATGTGGTTGTAAAAAGTGGGAAATATCTGGGATCCCTTGCATACATGCAATTGCAGCAATGGGGTTCAACAATTTGGAGCCACTTGACTTTGTTGATGACTGTTATAAGGTTGAGACTTATATGAGGACATATGATAATACCATGGGCCCAATCAATGGCAAGGACATGTGGCCATCCATTGATAATGTTTCATTACTCTCACCAGATGTCAAGAAGAGGGCTGGTAGACTAAAAAAGGCAAGGAGGAGGGAACCTGAGGAACCAAAGGATCCATGTAGACTATGCAGATGGCATTAAAATGACTTGCAGAAATTGTGGTAAGGTGGGACATAACAAAATGGGGTGCAAAAACAAGGGCCAAGAAGTAAATGATGGTGCCAGTGGTGTGTCTACTGTAAATGCTACAACCCAACTAGCCGTTGAGTCTATTGTACCACCTTCTGCGAGTTGTTAACTTCCATTCATTTTCTTCATTGAAATGTTGTTGAATTAAGTGTGACATCCTGACTTTTTCATTTAAAAAAAAATTATTTTTATATAACTAAATAAAATCTTTCATTTTCCGTTTTCAAACTTCTATATAATAAAAAAAAAAATACAAATTATTGTGTCCCATATTTGTTTTCAGACTTCTTCAAAAATCGAATAACTTATATTTTGTTTTGTAAACAATGTTGATCTAATTTAAATTGGAATACGTGGGTACATGTTTTATTATCGGGCCGCTAAATTTATTGTAGGCCACGCTTACTCCTTAAATTTAGATTGGGCCTACTAGTGGAAATGTATTTTAATTAATGAGAAGCCCCTTTTCCTGATACATATTAGAGAGTTAGGGTTCCTCTACTAAACATCGTTATAAAGAAAGAGGGATAGCAGCCTAGATTAAGAGAACGACAGTAGTGTACGGAGCAGTGCATTGAGGGTAAAGTTTACTTGGTCTTCCTCTCATCTTATTTTTATTCTTTGTTTGATATGTATTTCTTAAGTTTACAATATATATATAGTTAAGAGTTGGATTGGTCAGCAATGGGTTAGGGGTGTCGGCTTGTGGCGGCATCATTATATTTTTGGGATATGGGTTTTAATCAGAGAATACATGCCATAGGTATTAAAACATGCATATAATAATTTCACAGCAAGTGTCGTGGTGCTCTGTTGGGTAGATTTGGTGATTAGATCATTTATTATTCTAAGTATTAAATTATTACTAGTAATGTTCAAGTAGTAGTCTAATTGCTAGGTATCACACGATTGATTATGGTTTTTGTACACTTTAATTCAGATTAGCGAGTACTCCGAGCATCTCATTTTGTGATCAATCGTTCCGGTCAAGGTGAGTAGTTAAGCATGTGATCCCTTCATTTGGATTCCTATTGAGCCTATCGCTTCTTGACATATTCTTTAATTCGTTGTGATGGATAATTCGTCAACAATTTATTGGCAATTGACGTACCCTTTGGCATACAAGGTTAATTGATAATATTTTGGAATGATTGATTGCTCTTATTTTGCTTGCTGTCTATTCATTGATTCCATGATATTTCTGGTTACCGTTCTTTGGTGTTTGGGACCATATATGTATTTGTGAAAGTCCAAGGGAAAGTCCCGGGCGCCATCCTGCGGTGACTTTGGCCACTAGGGAAAAGACTTGTGAAATACCCTGTGACTCTAGTGCTCAACGGATAGGGAAAAGACTTGTGAAATACCCTGTGACCCTACTCCGGATCGGCTTAGGGAAAAGACTCAGGCGCCATCCTGAGGTGACTCTATGTACGGTATTGGATCCAACGGGCAAAGCCCTGAGAAAATATTTGGTTTTTGGCAATTGTTATTGTTATTATGGTTCCCACACAATTTGAGATTTCTAATTATTGTTGTTCGTCGTTCTGGTATTTTGGACTGGCTGATTGGTAAGAATGCATAATTTTATGAATCGATTATTGTTCTTGTAATTCGTTAAGCAGAAATTCATCTCCTTGATACCACTTTTTGAGCCTCCGACCTTTGCTATTTGAAACCATTTCTTTGGAGCTCTCGCTATCTTTCTTTAAAGTGTATGCCGCGTTGTATTCTAAACCCATAGCATGCTTAACTACTCATTAAGCTGTGAGCTGACGGATTTATTCCACATTCTTTTCAGGTTAGTTCAGAGAGCATCATAGTGGACTCTGAGACAGTGTCGGGAACCACTGTTTGGACCTCTAGGGCATTCGCATTATCATTTTCTTTTAGTTATGTTAACAGCTTCCGCAAATTTGTTTCCTTAGAATTTTTGTTAATAAATTTGGAGTGTGGAGAATTTGGAATATTGTTCACTGGCTACAAAATGTTGGTTTTGGTTTCCAATTTAATTTTATAATTCAGGATTCAGTTTGATTTATTTGGGTTGTGAAAAATTATTATTATTATTTTATTTTTGTATAGGCTTCGTGTTCCAAGAATTATTTCTTGGTTCACGGCTGGTCATGCTCCCGAATTTGGGGCGTGACATTAAGTCTGAAAATGGTCTTCACACTTGCATAAATTGGTTAATGCAGGTTCAGGTAAGTGTACCAAGCTCAGAACACCATGACAATGTACCAAAATTGACTGTGAGTTTCATTTGCAATGATGCAATTTTGTTTGACCTTTGAATTAAGTGTGAAAATGAAATTGTTAACTTCCATTCCATTGGTTCATTGAAATGTTGTTGAATTAAGTCTGAAATGACACTTGCATAAATGGGTTAATGCAGGTTCAGGTAAGTGCAGAAAAAATACCAAGGTCAGAGCATCATGGCAGGATACCAAAATTGACTGTGAGTTTCATTATGGTCACTGTGCATATTTTTTTTGGCAACTGGATACCATTTCTTATGAGATTTATTATGCAGATAAAGAGAAATGTTACCAAAGGGAAGTGAAATGGAGGGACTTTTATGAATGCTGGTGAATGATGTGGGGAGGGACTTTTGGCAACTGGAACTATGATGTGGGGAGGGGCTTTTGGCAATTTGGCAACTGGCTCTATGCTTTTCTGGCTTTGTGGCACTATGCCTATATTTTTTGTTTCCCTCTGTTACTTTCTGTAGCCCTCTATTTTTATTGACTATGCATTGTCGTTGTAAAGTCAAGTGACTTAAAGACAGTGAGCCCACTATTGTGGTTCCTCTGTTCCAGTGAATGTTTGCCTGGTGAATGTTTTGTTGACTATACATTCTAGAACTAATTGGTTGAATTGGAAGTGGCAGTGAGCCCTTTGTTTAGTTACAATTTCTACTATGTATGTGTTTTGGCATGTGTATATATAATGAGCCCTCTACTTGCGCTTCATTTTTAGGTGAATTGATTGTTCTTTTGCATACTGGGAACTGCTCATTTCTTGTTTGGTTAAAATGCTGGGAAGTGGGCATTGAGCCATTTCTTGATACTGGGAATGTGTTTCTGGTTGCCCATCATAACAGGAACATAACAGAGTAAAATTAACATAACATAATACCATTGAACCTTCATTCATTAACCAGTCACTACATTAAGATTACAAACAAAATAGTTAGGTCACTACCACAACCTAAACACTACCACATTTTCCACATCCCATAGAACAACATATAAGCATAAGACACCATCACAAAACCTACCATTTAATTACCCTTACCACCATAAAAACACATCGAAAGGCCTACACCACCACAGAGCCTACATCTGTAAGAACCACATATAAGCAAACATGACCCAGTTCACTGTCAGGGCAATCCAGAGCATCTTCTCCTTCTTCTTCCTCATTGACAGCTCATTCTCCATATTGTTTCTCACCCTCAGCAGCCTAGGAATTATTTGCATAGACCTCGCCCACATTGGCGGGTCAAACCATTCAAAATCCTTGCACCTATCATTGGGACAATCCACAAACCTCCTTCCAAGATTGACATTGGCCCAAGAAGTTTGAAGCACCCTTCCATTGCCACATGCTTGACAAGGGCTGTCCTCCAAGAAGTTGGTAACATCAGTGCTCCTAGATTTGCTGCAACGTCTCAACACTTCAGAGTTAGATCTCATTTTTTTGGGTTGACAATGGTGAGGAAAGACGAGGAAGGGAGGAGGGGAGGACATGACATGTTATAAATAGAGCAGGGGAGAGAGGGAGTGGTTTTAGCGGGATGAAGGGTTGATTTCCTTCCAAAATGTGTAATGAGAGAGAAAAGGGGTCCCACATGAGTCCAAGTAAAATGTTCCATTAGCAAATGGACGGGAAATGGGAGGAGGGGGGTAAATTGATAACGGAGTGTAAAGGTTAGGTGTTTAATTAACATTTTTAAAAGCTCAGGTGTGGATGTTAAAATCGGGTCAAAGGTCAGGGGTTTTTTTTTTGAAATTTTCCCTATATATAATGTTGGAATATAAACTAGAAAACCCAAAGCAAATGCAAGTACTCCCAAACCATGAAAGGACAATGTCATCTGGCCTCCTTTTTTAGCTCCCAAACCTTGGCGACCGGATTTGCACCCGGATTTGCCTCAAACCCGGATTTATAATCCCGGTCCCACCCTTAGCCGGCGTTTGGGATGCAATTTCGACCCCCCGGATTTGCAAAAAGAAAATCACTGTTGGGAGTACAAATCCGGGTTCTCCCGGATTAGCTAACGACAGCCTCACCCTTGTCGTTAGCAAATCAGGGGGGGTTGTGAGTTTTGGGTACCAAAATGCCCCTCCAAATCTGGGTGTTTTGTTACCTTCTTGCCAAAGAGAGACAGAGAAAGAGAGGGAGAGAGAGAGAGAGAGAGAGATGAACCAAAGGCGGAGGGGTTGGGGGTTAGATCTGGGTTGCTGGCATCGGACCCCGTCGCCGAATTCCACTGGAAAATCTGTACAGAGACGACCGGTGAAGTCGGACCCCGCCATTGTTCGGACCCGTCGTCGGATTTTGCTGGAAACCCCATCGTCGGACTCTGTCTGGAAGGAAGCAGAGAAAATTGACGAAATTAAAATGGAGGAAGAGCAATCTGTAACAAATATCTAGAAGGAATGGGAGAAATTATCAAGTGTATCAATGTCCCATGCAATTTGTTGTTCTCAAAGGCTATCCAACGACTACTTTTTATTGCAATGGCTCTGTTTTCTTTTCCTTTTTTAAAATTAAATTCCACAAAATGAAAGTTAAAAAATAATGTACATATTATAAAAAATAAGGTTCAGACATTTTGTTGCCATATTGGGTAATTGGCTATAGCCATTTTGGCATCCCATTGGCCTTGCTCTAATTAATTTCTTAATTATTTTTCCGGAAATATTATTTTTTTAACATCTAATATAGTTTAAATATATTTATGTATTTATTGCGTATTTATTCTAATTAATAGTATTTATTATAATTATAATAAAATCATATCAATTTATCCATTAAAACAAAAAAATTGGGGGCAAATAGGTCATTTGCTCTCTTATCCTATCAAATTCACTTTCCAAATCTCCCTTCTCAAAATACCATCCAAACACCTCACTAACAAATCCACCCTTCTTATGAGATGGGGCCACCCTCATTACAAATCCACCTTCATATCCACCCTCATTACAAATCCACCCAAAATCATCTCCGGTCGCCAAACAGGGCCTGGATGTAGTCATGGGCCCGAGATTGGGATACGGGATAAGTCATCCGGCCTCCTTGTGGTGGAGCCCACAATGCTAATGTTGCTTCAAGTCAGGGTCCCCGAACAAAATGCTTCGAATATACTCTTTGCTAGCCACTACTAAATTGGTAATTGTACGGGTTGAACCTGGGCCAATGGTGACCGAACTAGTCGGTTCAGATCCGGGTGTCCCAGAGTTAGTTTGATGTCTTGAAGAAAGAGGGTTTGGACTAATGGGGTGTTCTACTAACAAAAAATAGTTTTTTCCAAAAATTAAAACTGGTCATTCTCTCGCAATACATAGCATAAAAAACTATAAAAAAAAAACCAATTTATTCTAAAAACTGACCTAGTGAAACACCCCCTAAATGTTGGGTGCGGCCAATTGTTCTGTCCGACCAAACAGTTGAGCCTGGCATGGCTATTGGACCATTAGGCCCTTGGGACCACATTATTCGGCCTAGTATAATGTGGACGGCCTTTAGATACCGACATCTCAACTATTGTCTGGAGATTAAACTTTTAGAAATTAATCTCAGCAAAGCAAAAAAAAAAATAAAAAAATCCTACCTTGTATTGACTGGTCTCAAACAATTACTACTGTTGTAAAATACTCCCTCTAATGTCTTGCCGTGGAAACATTATCTTCACCATCACACATTGGTGTGAGCATGAAATTAAGCATGTAAATCCTGCACTGGTGTTTGGTCGAAGAAGAACCTGAAGCATCACAATAGTGTGCGTCAGGCCAACATTGTGAGAGTGTTCAGCTAATGGTGTTTTTAGAATAAATTGATTTTTCATAGTTTTCTATGTGATTTATTATGAAAGAATGACTTGTCTTAATTTTTAAGAAAAACTATTTTTTGTTAGGGGACACCTTGATTCATAATCTCTCCTTTCCTACTATCACAATAATTGTACCTGATGGAGCACTGGTCCCTCCGTTGGGGAGGAAGACATGCCCACTTGGAAAGCGAAAATGATACACGTACAACACAAAGCTCCAACAAAGTTCTCCAACAGCTAAAACGACATCGTTTTGGCACTGTTAAAAAAAAAAAGACCCCTCAAAATTTCACAACCAGATTAGTGACTCCCTCCCCCGCCCCCATTTCACTCGACCAAACACAGAGAGAGACCACCACCACTGCCGACCCACCTCCTCCCTCTCCTCCTCCTCCTCCTCCTTCCTCCCTCTCCACCTCTGGCGGCTGCCGCTGGCGCCAACAGATGATCGGTACTAGCTTCCAGCAATTAGGGGGTTTTCAATCATGAACCCTAGTTTCTCAAGAATTAAGTTTTCCAATTAGGGGTTATCTAGATGTGCACGCGCGCACGCGCGCGCGCGCGTGTGTGTGTGTGAGAGAGAGAGAGAGAGCAACCTTCATGTGGGCCTGGTCCGAAGAGATTGCTGAGTAATGTCTTGGGTTTGTGTCGGCGAGGGTCATCTGTTTTAAAGCTCTCTTGGCGGCGACGACGGACACGGAGGCGGCGGCCGGAGGTGGAGAGGGAGGTTGGAGGAGTTGGGTCGCCGGTGGGATCACCGGTGGTGGTGGAATGCGAGGTGGTTGCCCTCTCTTTGGTCGAATGAAATAGGGGAAGGGGAGAGAGCCCAGATCTGATTTTGAGTCCTTTTTTTTTTTTTTTTTTTTTTTTTTGCAGTGCCAAAACGACATCGTTTTGGCTATTGGAGAACTTTGTTGGAGCTTTGTGTTCTCTTCGCAAGGAGATATCAAGAATATGATGGGAGCTAGTTGGCAAAGTGACAGTCACGTTTGAAGCAAAACCATAACACTGGATAGGACTGTGAAAATCGTGGCCGACAATGGTAAAGCTGCTTAAATCAAGACCCGACGACATGTGTAGATTGATATGCACAGAAAACGTACAGAGCGTGCTCGGGGACCTACTTTTGGGTCCTACATGAGTGATCCGAACCGTTCATTATTCTTAGAACAT
The DNA here is from genome assembly GCA_020921065.1 of Vaccinium darrowii. NCBI lineage: Eukaryota > Viridiplantae > Streptophyta > Magnoliopsida > Ericales > Ericaceae > Vaccinium > Vaccinium darrowii. The sequence continues at coordinate 42,704,791 of CM037161.1, forward strand.
TTTTCCGAGGGGCCCCTTAAAATTTCAGCTCAATCGGATAGTTAGAAGTGCTTGAACCAAAGTCCCACCGTTCCATTGTTAGAAGTGCTTGAACCAAAGTCCTACCGTTCCAATCAAATTTTTAGCTGAAATTTTGTGGGGCCCTCGGAAAAATGTTCTAAGAATAATGAACAGTTCGGATCACTCGTGTGGAAGCCAAAAGTAGGTCCCCGAACATACTCTGTACATTTTCTAGACATACCCATAGGTTTTTCCCTTAAATCAAGGGTTCTAGAACCAAAAGCATCAAAGACTCCAAAGGGAGAACTGTTGCGCTCAAACGCGCACCTCTCGCACAGAAACAGCAAAATCAAGAGAAACACAACACACAAATATACGTGGTTTGGCCAAATCGGACCTACATCCACGGGGAGGGGGGTTTCACTATAATCCGGAGGAAATCCGTGACTTTTGTGTTACACACTCACACTCTCATCTCACAATAATGAAACCTCACCAGTCTCTCGTGTATCTCTCTCACCGGGGAGCCACAACCGGCCGCCCCTCTCACACACTCTCTGCCTCTCTCTCTACATTGTGCTACCACCACTACTCTAACCTAGGCATCACAGAGTATAAATAGAGATACAACAAAAAACCCTAATCACTCCCTCTGGGCCTAAGCCCATCGGCCCACACGGGGTGGACTCTCAACAATCACCCCCTCCAACTAGAGTGGGCAATGTCATCCGTAGCACCCCCATGTTGCCATCTCCAATCAGCTGTCTCTAGTAAGCGCCTATGTCACCAACCTATCGAGACATCCATGCACCCCCAATCCAGAGTACAATAGCCCGAACGAGTGTATCCTTGCAAAACTAGACTCCGCAGCCAATCAGAAAATTTGAAAAATTCGAGCACTGCACCCCCTCAACTGGAATGCCTCCGCCCATCCGAGTACCACACCCCCTCAACTAGGATGCCTCCACTCGCACATTTCAAAACTCGAAATGTATGCGCTCACCAACAGAAGCGCCCGCACTCACCAACAGAAGCGCATGCGCTCACCGACAGAAGCGCTCACACCCCCTCACCTGGGGTGCCCGCATCCAGCATCCAAAACTGGATGGTCATGCCCAATCACAGGACATAATCCGTGACACCATCTCTCCACCCCATGCGGCCGCATATCCTAGAGAGGATCCAGTCACAAAATCACAGAAGAGAAGAGAATACCTCGATGCATCATCTCATCTCCATCTCAATCCCTCTGTCCGGAGCTCCCGTGAACAACCCATAGCAACCAATTACATCACCATTGTTGGCCAGCATCCTGCACACTCCTGATTCGACTATCAATGCATCCAGTACCATCCGGTCATGACTCCTAAGTACACCCCTGCGCCTATCCTGTGTGCAACTGCAACTGTCGCATCTCCTGCTCACGTCACAAAACACCCATACTGCCTGACCATGCCTGACATCAGCTCCAACTGTCACTGCACTCCCATAAGCCTGTATGGTGGCCCATCATCCAATCCAATGCAGCTCAAATCACAACTGCAAATCCTGATGATAGGTCTTCAAATCTGATTGAACCAGACTGCCTCCGATCACTGCTGACCAACTCCGACCTGTCACTCTAGTAAGCGTCTGTGTCATTACCAAACAAGTGTATCCGCACCCATCAACAAAGATGCAACACCTGAGAGAATGTATCCCTACTCACTAGCTTCTCCGACTGATCACCACGGCTTCATCGCCGCGAATCTGCAATCACCCGATTGCCCCGGTCAACCTCCGATCTCTGCAAAGTCTGTTCAATACTCCTGGTGTGTAGCTATCCAACTCCGCTCACCTCTCTTGTCACCAATCCGTCACCTATCCGCCACTACTGCCACTATCCTGTCTCTCTCGCCACTCTCCGTCAGCTCTCCCGGGTCTCATCCTGCCCCCTGGTCTATCCATGTTCCAATCCCAGCTCTCCCAGCGCCCCTTCGACTCCCATCGGATCTCCCAAAAAATCACCGCTCCTGCAAGCGCCTGTTATCACTAACCAGACGAGCCTCCATGCACTCCTAAACCAGAGTACAATAACCCGAAAGAGTGTATCCCTGCTTGCCAAACGCGACTGATCATCCCTGGTCTGCCTCCGACTAAAAAACATCCCATCCGACTGACCTGACCACGTCTGATCCTCCTTAATCTCTCCGGATGTGTCTAGGACCGCAAAATCCAACTCGAATCACTCAAATCCAAGCCCACTAGTGAATCCGAAATCGTCCAATTAGAGAGGAACAGCCTCCTCACAACCCAAAACGCCTCTGAACACTCAAATCCGGCTCAATCCAGCAACAAAACCTGCTTCCGAGCCTCTTCACAAAAAATAGAGCGCATGGTTGGATCCGGAACAAAAAACCGAGTCGGGAACCGGTTTGAACCGGCCATGAACCGGTCAAAATCTCACTGAACCGGTTAAAAAACATAATCCGGTCTGCTTCCGGACCGCCGGTCCGGTTTTATCTGATCTGATCCGGTCCTACAAATCTCTAAACCGCTGGTCTGACCCCTTGGACCGAACCGGTGACCCCTTTGACCTCTTTGACCGGGACCCCTGACCTGTCTGACCTCTTTGACCCTTGATGACGTCAGCCCTAGCATCACTTTCCTCCGCCGCCGCGCGTGCAACACACGCCGAGAGTGGATCTGACGAGTCGCTACTTCGACGGCGCGTGGTGGCGCGTTTGGCCTCCTCCGGCGACCGGGCTTCCATCATTGTAATCGTCTCTCCAAGAGGAACACAACCCCGTGCTCAAATCTTACTTCCGATCACGTTTTACGAGAACCCCATTAAGTCCGCCACTCGCCTCCGCCCGCCTCTGTTCAGACCACCCGTGGGACCCTCTCCAGTGACAAAAACTGACCATGAGCACTCCGTTGGACTCGTCTCTGAGAGTTGCACCTATCCCTCTGATCAAAAACAAGTTTTGTCACCTGTTTTGTCCGACCAAAGCTTCAAACAGTGCTCCAATGGCCTCCGAGTAATTTTCTGACTGCTCTGCGCTCTCCGGTGCTTCAACCCAAGCTCTAATACCAGTTTGTTGTGCCCAAACGTGCACCTCTTGCACAGAAACAGTAAAATCAAGAGAAAAACAACACACAAATATACGTGGTTCGGCCAAATCGGACCTACATCCACGGGGAGGGGGGTTTCACTATAATCCGGAGGAAATCCGTGACTTTTGTGTTACACACTCACACTCTCATCTCACAATAATGAAACCTCACCAGTCTCTCGTGTATCTCTCTCACCGGGGAGCCACAATTGGCCGCCCCTCTCACACACTCTCTGCCTCTCTCTCTACATTGTGCTACCACCACTACTCTAACCTAGGCATCACAGAGTATAAATAGAGATACAACAAAAAACCCTAATCACTCCCTCTGGGCCTAAGCCCATCGGCCCACACGGGGTGGACTCTCAACAAGAACTTCTCAGATCTCAAGGACTTGAGGTAATTATTACTCCCTCTGTCTCATAAAGTTTGGTCCCTACTAAATTACGTGTAATTTTCAAACTTAAAAATAATGTATTTACCAAAATAATTTTTGATTTTTTTTACACCTATAAAAGTTCCTAATGAAATCTATCAAAGAAGATTCATATTGACTAAAAAATTATTTCCGTAAGTACACCATTTTTTTTTTTAGTTTGAAAATTGCATGTAGTTTCGTAGGGACCAAACTTTGGGGTACTTTGGCAAAAAAAACCAAAAAGTGTTTTTTTGGTTGTCCTTATTCAAAATTTTTTGGCATTTGTTAGTTTTGCGTCAAGCTTTTGTGATTTATGGATTCGTCTTGTCGGAATAAAATTATTGTTGAAACTATTTTTTTAATAAAGCCAAAATTAAACTAATAAACTGGTTTATTTTTGGCTTTATTCAAAAAAATATTACTTTTGACCATAATTTTATACTCTTTAGATTCGGTGATTTTGCAGTTTATACACTTTTATACACTTTTGCCAAAAAATGAGGAGATTTTGCAGTTTTCCCTCCAAAAAATTGAATTCTACTTACCACGAAAATTGGAAATACATATCACCAAATAAGCTAAATATTACCACATAATAAAGCAATACTTACCACGAAATAAGGGCATGCTTACCACAAAATAAGGCCGACTGGGCAATTTGGTAGCAGGTCACATTTTGGGGTTTTATAACACCACCCCACTTTTTACTTAATTCACTCCGAATTTCTTCCTTTTTCCATGATTGCGTCTCTTTCCGGCAGTTTCTCTACCGGTTTTAGAGCACTGTAGTTGGCCAGCGCCATCTAGTTGCACCATCTAGTTGCACGATGTCTAACCGTGTCACAGTTCTCTCGACCTGGGGTAATATGTGGCTCTAAACAGTATCGGACAGTTTTTGCAGGGAAGCCTCGTCAATTATGGAACAACCGAGGCTGCCGAATCTTTCTTGATTTGGTGGTGTGTGTTATCTTATATGTTTTCATTTGTACTTGGTAGGTTGTAATTGCCTTTATTAATGAAATTCTTCCTATTTCTAAAAAAAAAAAGTTGTTTTGTAGTGTGCAACATTAAAAAATGAGGTGAAAAAAGTCTTCAGTTAAAATTTTTAATTTGTGTAGGTATGTTTCTTAGAACAGTTTTTTGAAATAAAAAATATTAATTATATAATAATATCCAAATTACACTAAAATAATTTTAAATAATTTATCTTTAAATAACTATTAAATTTATGATGACCATGTGAAAATGGATATTCATTTATTAGTTTTGATAACTTGCCAAAATAATTGCCGATCAAAAAAAAAAAAAACTTGCCAAAATAATTTTTATTTAAAAACACTACAAAAATTGTAATAATAATGTTGAATGAAAACGATAAATCAATGGGTAATAAATATTAAATGATTTAGTAGGGCCTTCCACTGAATTAGGGTAAAGTATTTAATGCAATTTAGATTATTCAATTAGATTTAGATATATAACATGTAATTAAATTAATTTTTATTTAAACACACTACAATGATTGTAATAGTAATTATGAATGAAAAATGCTAAAACAATAAGTAATAAATATTAAATGATTTAGTAGGACTTTCACTGAATTAAGATAAAGTATTTAATACAATTAGATTATTCAATCAGATTTAGATACAGAACAAGAAATTTAATTTAATTTTTGTGATCGATTGACGTGATATTGTAACGATTAATTGTTGTAGTTGACATTAGGGTAGTGATTGAGTGTTTGATCAAATTCTTTATATTGATCAATACGCCCTCCATCCCATTTTAAATGCCCACATATCTATTTTGGGATGTCCCAAAATAAGTGTCCACTTTCTATAAATAACTAACAAAACATACCAAACTTTCAATTCTACCCCTAAAAAGTACTCACTGATTTGACAGTTTTTGATATTCATATCATTCTTAAATTAACAATATCTTTCACCATAAAATATTTTTCATGATTTTGAAAATTTTGTATAATAGAATTAACTGAAATTTATCAAACAAGATCCATATGACATATTTTTTGAGATCGATATTGAAAGATATAAATAATTTAAATACATTTAATTGACTTCACAGTTTTTAAGGTTACTTTTGGAAATTTAGAGCAAAAATTTGAACTTCTTAAAAAGCTCAATTTCCCGTTGAGGACATTTAAATTGGGACGGAGGGAGTATAATATAAGTTGCAAAGCTAACAACTAAGCGTCAATGACTAATAGCGATGATTGAGAGAGCATTAATACAATTTGTTAAAATGAACTGGTCAATGTAGGTTGATATTATCAATGTTATTACTACATGTAGTAGTTAACAGTAGTGTTGGTTGACTACGATCAATGAGTGATTGTTAACAGTAGATTATTCAATCAAATTTAGATATAGAACAAGAAATTAAAGTTAATTTCTGCAAACGATTGACGTGATATTGTAACGATTATTAGCTGTAGTTGACATTAGGGTAGTATTTGATTGTCGATTAATCACAATTATCGATTGTAGTAAAGTGATTCGACTAAGAGCTTAAGTGATTGATCAATATAATATAACTTGTAAAGCTAACAACTAAGGGTCAATGATTAATAGTGATGAATTTGTTAATGTATAACTATTTAGAACTGTATTTACCACTAATTGGGGTCGTATTTAGAACTATATTTACCACTCAGAGCTATACAAACTGTGCTACCTAATGCGAGTCATCGTTTATGAAAATGGCATCTTAAAAAAAACATGTTATGACTCATGTCCATGTTCTTGGACTCTTAGGTGAGTTTGAGAAATGCCTGTCAATGCCAAAGGTAGAAGAGTTTGAAGTTTCATGGACAAATCTTTGTTCGTAGAAAATTTCTTAATGTAAATTGGAACCTTTGTTCGTATTAACTAAGCTATTTGAACTTTGTAATTGTGGAACCTTTATCATGTAAGTTGATCTATATTCTGCAGTACTATTTACATATAAAATTAACAAATCCAATAATTAATTGACACGTAACCAAAAATGCCAAACGTTGGCAAATACTTGTCAATGAAGATACATTGGATTAATAGAATAAAGTTGAGTAAATATGATGTTGTATTGTTTCTCAAATTTGAAAAGCAGTTATTAGCAGTTACGAGTTATTGCTGATATGGGGAATCAACTTCGAAGCCATAATATTAACTGCTAAACACATAAACTCCACGTGTAAACTTGTGAAACAAGGCAATTGGCAGTTAGAACACGTGGAGTACATCTTGAAAGACAATTATCTCCTTAACGTGTAATCATTTGAGCAACTGTGCAGATTCAAAATCAAAACTTCTGGAGGAAGAATTAGAAGAATTCAAATTAGTCAGAATGGAGGGAAGAAACTACCAATCCAGAGTGTAAAAGATGGAGTTCGAAGCAAGCCAAAGTTCAAATTCATTGACCGGGAAGTTCAAACAACCAGTAACATCTATAAATAGAAGAAATTGAAGAGTGAAAAGGCCCCCGAACAAATCTTCAATAAACAGCTATCAAACAAATGATGCTTGGTTTGTTCATTGGCAAAGTAGTTTAGGATTTCGAACTCAGTTTGAAGTAGATTAGGAAGTAGATTAGTGAGTAGTTAGGATTTATCTCGATTGTTCTTGTAACAATCATCTGTTCGAAGTTCTTGTTATCTTGTATCTGAAGTTGAAGGCAATTTTGAAGTAAGTTTATCTTTGATTTATTATTCGAGGTATCTTGTTTCTTTGTTGTTCTTTAATTTCCTAAGTATATTGGTTTGCATTTCTTCATTTTGAAAGAAAAATCCTCTTAATTGAGGTAATTGAACCATTAAAACACAATCGCCTGATTAGATTTGGTTTTTTCCAAAGTTAATCTAAGGGAGGAGATTGAAACTCTCTCTGGCACGCTCGCACGCAATTATTTTCCATTGCAAAGAAGTAAAAGAACCAAACACATTTTTTGGCACGCCCGGTGGGATCCTGAAAGTGTTGAATGGCTCCAAAACTTAGGAAGCAAACAGATGATTCTCAAATTGGCCAAACGCCAAAAGATGAGAATAATGTTAACTCTAAAGAGAATGAACAGGTTGAAGGACCTCGAATAGGTCCAGAGACTCATATTGGTCAGGATGCAAATGTTGGAATTGGCCAAAATTCTTGTCTGAATAATAGGAGTAACAAAACAGTACAAATTGATGACCCAAAGAATCCAGAGACTAGAGGAAGTGTGCTATCCAATCAATTTGCCGAAATGGTTGCTACATTTAAAGAATTGGCTCAAAATCAGAAACTTATGTTTCAAAGATTGGAAGAACAGTTTAAGTCTAGAGATGAACCTTTTCCTTCCTCTGAAAAAGATAAAGGAGAGGCTAGTTCTAGCAAACATAGATCTAGGCCTGGAAAAGAGCCTATTAATGTGGATGAAATACCATAATCTTGGTATGAACCTGCAAAGATTTATGATTTTCAAACTTCCAAGCCTAAGAAAACATTCAAGCAAACAACCAATATCCCTTTCGAACCTAGTTTTGATAATGTTGGTGGGGATAAAGGCTTTAAAAATAATGATTATGGGTTTGAGGAGTACAATTACTCCACATGAAATCATTTTACTGATAGGGCTAGTTCGAAGAGGCCTAATCCAGAAATTGGAATTCCTAAGTATCCAGGAATACCAGAGATGGGAGGGGTGCATTCGAACCACCTTTATGAACCTTTTATAAGGCAAGAAGGAGGCTATAAACAGCCTCAACCTTTTGATGGTCCTTTTGATAAATTTCCAGAAGATCACATGACTAGAAATGTAAATTGGGAACCACCTGTTAACCCAAGTGTTCATTTAAGGGGAAATCCCACCCTTCGAGATGAAATACTTGGTCTGATGCAAGAAGTTTATGGACCTCTAAACCGGGGGGGACAAACTCAAATTTATAGAAAATCGTATCCAAAATGGATAGATAGGCAGTTTGAAGTCCCTAGGGGGTTCAAAATCTCAGATTTTACACTATTTCATGGGGATGGAAAGCAGACAACAACTGAACACATTGCTAGGTTTACTGCTCAGTGTAAGGAATTAGGCAATAATGGGTTCATTAAGTTGAAATTATTCTCTAATTCCTTGACAGGAACAGCTTTCGAATGGTATTCTAATTTGACACCAGAGTCAGTCCCAAATTGGCAAAGGATGGAAGAATTATTTCATGCACAGTTTTAGGCAATAATGGGTTCATGAAGTCACTATGGCTGATTTAGCTAGATTAAAACAGAAGTCTAATGAAAAGGCTGCCCAATTTATTGCTAGATTTAAAAGGGCTAGAAACAAGTGCAAACTTCAACTACCGGAGGTTGAATTTGTTAGAATAGCTCAAGATGGCTTAAGTAGAGAACTTAGGAAGAAGTTCGATTCTAGAAAATTTAAGAATTTGGTTGATTTAACTTATAAAGCATGAAGATTGTAGAGGGGAAAAATCTGGGTATGCTATTTCCACGCCTCTATGAGATCAACAATATGCACTCTTCGCCGGAACCCTAGCACTGCAAGACAACAAACAGTTAGAGCACCTTTGCCTCTCGTCGGCAAAGGCCCTCCGATGCTTAAGTCAGTATCACGTACTAGGAGGAAACCATAAAACACATAAAGCATGTAAACACGAATTACAGCGTACCTTTCTTCATGGGTATTGCTTCTTATTTATAGATGCAGGGTGCTTGTTGTCTAGAGATCCTATTCACATTAGGAGTCCTTTCCTATACGGGACTTGTTCCATAGAGAAACACAATCTTTATTCTACAAGGATTTCTTTCCACGTTAGGAATCCTTGTCATTATCGGAATCCTCTTTACATTAGGATTTACCCCTTATCACGTAAGAGGCTATTCTAGATCCTTCTAGAACGACCCACCACCTTATCTCGTAGGCGGTTAGCTCGACAATATACTTGCCTATCCGTATATGATGTTGCCGACCAGAAACCTTGCTCGGCAATGACCTCGTGCACCATCTCATGGTGCTATCCTGTCTGCACACTTGGCCTATCCTGCTTGGCCATAACCTGGGGCACCACCATGTGGTCCCCTGAACTGAGCCACCCTCACATGGTGTCCAGGCTAAGCACGTGGTTCGTACGTACTTAGGTATTTTCCTATGTAATTGGATTTTACCCTCTCCAATTGCTCCCCAGCTTTGACCGTCATTGTTATTCATCAACGATGGTTAAAGCTTACTGCTACCTTTCCAATAATGGTCTTTTTCTTTGCTATAATTCATGCATTTCGGTATTCGTGATATTCATCAAAGCTTCTCACTCGACTAGGCCTGTTCCTTGTATGAATTTTCCCTTGGTATCCACATTACCAAGCCCGCACAGTACACTTGCACTTATACCCACACGTAGAGTTTGGCGCAATTTCTCGAATATTCTCTTCTCACGTGGGGAGACATGATTCTTGCATTTAATGCTGATGTTTGCCTTCCTTAATAGAGTTGGAACGGCCTTTATGGTGACGTTTCACATACGCCATCCCTTCTTTATAGGGTTCTAAAGACATTCTCACCCCATTTCAAAGATCTTTTCGTGTTCTCCCTTTATACATGTACGGGGATAAAATCCACGTATGATCCTGATCATGTGTTTCCTTGCTAGAAACCTCGCTCTCTATATGGGTCTAACGGTGATTAAGGCATCTTGCAGTCCTTGTTCCCATTCGCATTAGGAAACCTTTCCTAATAGGATTCTTCCTATTGGGTATAGCGTTATCATGTGCTGCAAGATCTCTTCTTGCAATAGAATGCTTTCCATATGGACTTCCTTCTCATATGTAGTGTACTCCTTAGCGTAGCGGTGCCATGCTTCCACGCAACTCGTCATAACACATGCATAGCTCAGTTTACCTTCCCGAGCTGAATTATGTATTCTAGAACGCTATTAAGTTGTACTCGTACCTGCCTAGCTCGGCCATGCTAGGGGCATTCCCTTATGATTCATGCCGAGCTAGCACATCCTGGTTTACTAATTTATTTTACCTCTCCGACCTCATTCATGGTCAGTCATGCTCGGTACAGGGTCTAGGATCCCCTATGTGGTGCCTAACTACTCACCCTCTCGTGGTGTGTAATTAAGGCACGTGTTCTGCCCATTCTAAGGGTAATCAGTTTTTACCCACTCCAATACATCGTTATACACCCTGCACTCGTGTTCAGTAGTGTTTCCGTGCACCATTACGTGGTGCAACCAACCTACTACGTGTCTCGTACGTGCTTAGACCTACCCAAGTTTGTTTAACATCTTTGATGTTTATCACGGCATTTCATCATACCGTCTGCCTGGTCTTGTCCGGTTTATGTACCTTGGGAGCTCTTGAATCGAAAGAAGACTGCAACTTTCTTATTACGAGTTCCCATACTTCATTCTGAGCCTCTTTCTTTTACTGAGATTTTCGTCCCAAATATGATTGGTTGCCTCTGTAAAAATCTCTGGCGACTTAGAAGAAATCTATCAACTTGGAAGAAATCAAGCAAGCTATGTCGTACAATGTCATCCCTGGCCGTCTAGGACTAAGTTAATCGGTGCCTCATCTATTTGGCAACATCCCTTTTCTCAGTCTGACCCCGTTCGACATCTCAATGCACTCTCACGTAGTGTTGCCGAACAGAGTACGTGTTTGGCGTCACTGCTTGTATTGCTGAGACTATAAGGTGCATTCATGGCATTGTGCTGAGTGACCCTCGCATTGTGCACATGTTTGGCAAAGTCCTCGCCGGCGCAACCTTCAAGAGTTGTTTATGAAAAATGGTCAATTTTATTCAATAATTGACCCTTTATGGCACTTAACTTGTTCGGCACGCCCTTCATGGCCTTGTTTGGGATGCAAAATCTAGTGTTTTCATACTCGGCGTTATTCGTTGCCTTCTGGCTTCTAAGTGTCATCATACTTAGCTAAAAGACCAGCTCATTGCTTTCCACCTAAGCCATGCATGTGTTTCTTCATGCTCTATAGTACACCTAAGTTTCTTCGCACTTAGCAGACATCCTAAGTATTTTCGTACTTAGCAAGTTGCTAGTAATATTCGTCGCTTATTGCCCAAGTTTCCACGTACTGTGGGATCTCGTCCTGCAGCTGGTATCCTCTCCATATAGGACTCCTTCCTATATGCAGTATACTCCTAATCGCATTAGGAATACCCATGTCAATCCCTTAATTCTCGGGATTGCTCCTTATCACATAAGGAACCTGATTTAGAATCTTCTGGAATGTCTCACCGCCCTATACTCTTAAGGCGGTGCCGCGCTTCCACGTAGCTCGGTATGACTCGTACAAAGCTCATCCCACTCGTGCCGAGCTGCAACGGGTTGAACCATGTATTCCAAAGTGCTACCCTAACTGTATTAATAGCTTAACTAGCTTGATCATCCCTTTGGTCATATTGCCGAGCTAGTATATCATCAAATGGTACTTGATTTATTACCTTTGACCCTACTCATGGTCATCTCAGCTCGGCATAGGGTTAGGAAGCCCCTATACAATGGTGCCGAGCTAATTACCCTCACGTGGTGGTGAATTATGGCATATGTCCTACCTTTTCCAATGGTATTTCAAGCAATATTCGTTGCTTAAGCCACAACTTTCTTTTTACTTAGCAACGTTTTGGCAATTTTCGTTGTAAGTTTGACAATGTTCAAGCAATATTCGTTACTTACTGTTCCAAGTTTCTTCGTACTTGGCAATCTTCAAGCAATACTCGTTACTTACTGTTCCAAGTTTCTTCGTACTTGGCAATGTTCAAGCAATATTCGTTGCTTGCCTCCAAGTTTCTCCGTACTTGGGAAAGCTCAAGCAATATTCATTGCTTGCCAAGTTTCTTCGTGCTTGGGAATGTTCAAGCAATATTCGTTGCTTATTTCCTAAGTTTTTTCAGACTTAGCAAATATCAAGCAATTTTCGTTGCTTATTGCCCAAGTATTTTCGTGCTTGGCAATTTTCAAGTAATATTCGTTACTTAAGCCAAAGTTTCCTCGTACTTGGCTCCCTTCAAGCAATATTCTTTGCTTAAGCAATCTTCAAGCAATATTCGTTGTTTAAGCCAAAGTTTCTTCATACTTGGCTTACTCGTAATTAGACCAGGCTTAAAAAATGATATAGTAAAAAATAACTTTTTGTGAACAAGATGGAATTTTATTCATAACTCCACCACAAAGCAATTCGTAGCTAAATGAGAACAATAAGCAATATTTTCTATGGAGTTCGGTTCATAATTCCACTATAGCAACTCGTATCTAATAATCAAAATATAAACTGCAAAAAGTAATTCTATACTTATCTGTATATTCCGTGGCATTGGCACTGATTTCCATCCAATTTCTTTTAGGCAATGGGCTTCAATCCAAGCTATCTCTGTAATTTTGCATGGCCTTTCGTGTTCGGGAGAAGCTTCCCATTTGTGGGATTTTCTTGAGTTTGCTCACACTTGACTAATTTCATTCAGCCAGGCTCCAAAAAAGCATTAGCTTTTATTTGGATGAGTCTATTCGTACTCATCTATGTAAATCCGAATTTACTCCTCCTTAAATACTTCTGAATTTCTTTGCACTTAGTCACAAGTATACTCATACTCAAATTTACAAGCCTAAGTATATTTGTACTTAGCCTTTTTCCAAGTTTAATCATACTTAGAAATATTTCAAGCATGGGGTATATACATTTACGGCTCCCCAATATGGAATCAAAATTTCTCGTTTTTGGTTCTATATTCAAATCAATCAAGTGTTTCAAGCATGCAACAGAAATTTTTCTCGTAATTTCCTTTAATCAAATCAAAACTAAAATGCAAAATCATATAAAATACAAAACTTTATTCATAGCTCCTACTAGCACAAAACAAGAAACTTTACACGTAGTTCATGCTAAGACATACCACACAAGTTCTTATCGTTAAGCTCTTGGAACTTTTCATATGGCCCACAAAGGAAATCGGAGGACTGTACTCATAGTTCTTACTCAAAAACAAAATATGCGTAATTTCTCAGCACTAATCATTGCTACAACATAAGTTTATTCGTACTTTCGCAAAACGCCCAAGTTTTCTCATACTCAGCGAATAGCTCAAGCTTGTTCACGCTTGTCTAGCCTTCTAGCATTATTCATTGCCATAAGCCTTTTAGCATTATTCATTGCTATCGGCCTAAGTGTATTCAAACTTAACCCTTAAGTTTTTTCATACTTAAATAGGATTCCAATCATTGTTCATTATTGTGGCTTAAGTTTATTCATACTTAGCCAGATTTTCAAGTTTACTCTTACTTTCGTTAACAATATCTGCTCCCCTGTATGGAGACAAGGAGCTTTTGGCCCATATTTAGTAAACAGATACTAGACTTTTTTCGTAGTCCCAAACACTTTTAGTTGTGGACTTTGATCCATCTCTAGGAGCGACAAGCAAAACAAACTAAAACAGAAGATATATTTGAGACAGTTCTGACCTTTTTATTTTATTTTATCCATTCCAGCTATGGCCTCAGGTCTTGAAGCTGAACTTGTGGTTTTTGTCGCGATGTGGGTGCTGTAGCGCGTGGTCTTCTTCTCAAGAACCTTGACCCCCTTTCTATATGCAACTTCTGATTGCTGTTTGACATGTAAAAGATAGTTGCTTCGCTAAATTTTAATTGGTCCTCCCGTGGGCTCGCCATAACAGGTGCGTTCCATTGCTGGACGACATCCTTTCAGATATTTTGATCTCTTGTCCGTGATTACTCGTTCGCAAAGCAAGATATGTAAAGCTATGTTTCTTCTGCTCAAGACTTTTTTCATAATCTTGAACTCTCCCATCATTTGATCTTGATGCACCCTCCTATCTCATGAGGGAAGCCTGGTTTAGTCGGCTCTTCCGCGATTCCCTAGTTGATTCCTGCTGCTCTCCCATGACTGCCGAGCAGCCGCGATCGCCTAGCAGATTCGTACTGCTCTCTGGGATTGCCTAGCAAATTTTGACTGCTCTCCCATGATTGCCGAGCTGATTCGGACTGCACTTCCGTGACCCCCTAGCAAATTCGTACTGCTCTCCGGGATTGCCTAGCAGATTCTGACTGCTCTCCCATGACGGCCGAGCTGTTTTGGACTGCTCTCCCGTGATCCCCTAGCAGATTCGTTCTGCTCTCCGGGATTGCCTAGCTGATTTTGACTGCTCTCCTAGCATGGCCGAGCTGATTCGGACTGCTCTCCCGTGATCCCCTAGCAGATTCGTTCTGCTCTCCGGGATTGCCTAGCAGATTCTGACTGCTCTCCCATGATGGCCGAGCTGATTCGGACTGCTCTCCCGTGATCCCCTAGCAGATTCGTTCTGCTCTCCGGGATTGCCTAGCTGATTCGGACTGCTCTACAATCTTTCCTTCATGTTTCTAGGATTTTCTCCTTACTTATCGCATGATTCGCTAATATGTATCCTGCGTTGCTTTCTTCATAGCATTTAATACAGACGGCCTTTTTTCTCTCTATTGTCACCTTCACGTGGTGGGTTTTTGCTTTGACTGTGGGGAATCATGAAATATCAAGTGTATTTTCCAGAATTTTGGAATCTCAGGGATACGCCTTATGTCCTTATGTCGAATTTCTTGGCAGTGGGTTTCTTTTGTGGTGCTTCCGAAACTGCAGGAGTTTTATCTACTTTTGCACTCTTTTTCGTAGTGTGCACAGGGGTGTTTTCTACATCGTCCTCCACCTCCTTACGTCGTGGAATGCGTAGAACATGTTCTGAGGCCACCATTGTTGAGTGATTTTTTCTAGGAAAAAGCTTCTCGTACCGTTTCCCACAGACGGCGCCAATTGTAGAGGGGAAAAATCTGGGTATGCTATTTCCATGCCTCTATGAGATCAACAATATGCACTCTTCGCCGGAACCCTAGCACTGCAAGACAACAAACAGTTAGAGCACCTTTGCCTCTCGTCGGCAAAGGCCCTCCGATGCTTAAGTCAGTATCACGTACTAGGAGGAAACCATAAAACACATAAAGCATGTAAACACGAATTACAGCGTACCTTTCTTCATGGGTATTGCTTCTTATTTATAGATGCAGGGTGCTTGTTGTCTAGAGATCCTATTCACATTAGGAGTCCTTTCCTATACGGGACTTGTTCCATATAGAAACACAATCTTTATTCTACAAGGATTTCTTTCCACGTTAGGAATCCTTGTCATTATCGGAATCCTCTTTACATTAGGATTTACCCCTTATCACGTAAGAGGCTATTCTAGATCCTTCTAGAATGACCCACCACCTTATCTCGTAGGCGGTTAGCTCGACAATATACTTGCCTATCCGTATATGATGTTGCCGACCAGAAACCTTGCTCGGTAATGACCTCGTGCACCATCTCATGGTGCTATCCTGTCTGCACACTTGGCCTATCCTGCTTGGCCATAACCTGGGGCACCACCATGTGGTCCCCCGAACTGAGCCACCCTCACGTGGTGTCCAGGCTAAGCACGTGGTTCGTACGTACTTAGGTATTTTCCTATGTAATTGGATTTTACCCTCTCCAAAGATGTTGATAGGAACAATTCTTCTTATTCAACTTATTATAAGGATCCTTCTTATGAAATTGATGCTGCTGAAATTGTTGAACATAATCCTTGTGTGTGTGAATGTCTAGTTCGAAAAGATTCTTCTATAGCACCAAGGACCAATAAGAAAGCAACTAGCAAAGTATATTCATTTGATGTTTCTAAATCAGACGAAATCTTTGATTATCTTTTAAAGAAGAAGTTTATCAAACTTCCTGAGAATGTTAAGCTTCCAACTTTGGAAGAAACAAAAGGAAAGAATTATTGTAAATGGCATGCTTCTTGGACTCATTCAACTAAGAATTGTAATGTTTTCCGTGACAAGATCCAAGAACAAATCAGGAAAGGGAGGATCATGTTTCATGAAATGACTATGGGAATTGATACAGATCCATTCCCAAAGATCGAAGAAGTGACTGCTAACACCAATGTGCCAACATCTTTGGTTAAAACTGTTCAAGAAGTATGGAAGAACAAACAGGTACATGTTGGAATGAACTCTATGCAATTTGTTAAAGGAAGGCCAAAAGTTGGTCAATTTCGAAATGATACCTATAGAAATAGCAAGCCAAAGTATGCATCAGAGAGTTCATCCCAAAAGGGATTCAAGCAGTCTCATCTTCCTATGCTTGAAGCTTCTTTTTTAGAATGCTTGTGCATAGAGTGTCGAACTAATTATTTGGTTTTCAAAGATCTGGATCGACAGGGGGTTGATTTCTTTCCAAAAAGGATGGAAAGAAAGGCTTTGGATCAAAACAATGGACGAAAGCTTTGGCTAGGCACAAGTCATGGAAAAAATGAGAAACCTTGGTTGGTTTCCAAAAGAAATGTACCTCCTAGTCCAGTTCCACCAGCTTCGAAGAGAGATTATCCTCCTTTGAAGAGGGTTAACACTGGAAAGGCCCCAATGGGTCAAGAAAATGAAGGATGAAGGACAAGGGGAGCAGTTTACCTTGGTAAAAGGAGTTCCTAATTGGTTTCTGAAGAAAGTCAAGCCAGAGCTCTTCCAAGGGTACAAAACTCCTTCTAAAGTTGGAAATAAAATGGTCAAACCTCCAAATACTCCTGCTGGTCAATGGGTAGTAGTTAGAGATCCAAAGACCAAGGCGTCTCAAATGATTCCTATGTTGACAAGAACTCAGAAGAGGAAACTACAAAGGAGGTATACTAGTTTCCAAATGGAAGAATATGCCTCTAAGGAAAATCCTAATGGGGGTGATAAGTTCAACCCAAGGTTTAACAGACTTCGAAGAGAAGATTCTGAGGAATCTCTTCGAAGGGGGTTTACTCAATCAGAAAGGGAAACACTGGAAAATTTGGCTGCAAGGATGGACAGTGAGGTACCTCAAAATAGTCCAGCTTCATCAAATTCCTTGGTAATCTGGCTTATTAGAAGCCATGATAGTGGAACAGGAAGAGGGTGAAGGAATGAATTCATCTCCTGTTGAAACATTTTCCCCTATGAAAACTTCTGCAATGGAAGTTTCTGAGAAGATGAACATAGCATAAGATGTATCGGGGTTACCAGTACAAAAGAAAAGGACCATTCAGTTTGGAACTTTACCTGAAGTACAAATTAATATGGTTTCTCCTTCATTCATTAACTTTGGACCTTTTGGACCAGATTGCTCACCAGTTCGAAAGTTACCACAACCAATAACTGTCCCTATGGAGATTATTGATGTATCAAGTGATGATGAATATGATCTTACATACGATAATGGTTGGAATGATGGTTGGGGAGCTTTAATTTCTAAGATTCAAAAAGAAGAAGAAGAAGAAGAGCTTATGATTATGGCCAACGCTATGGAGGAACCAGAAGTTACATCTAAGAAGAGAGCAGTGTTTATTCCAGAAACAGAAATGGATTCTGAGTATCCTTTGATTGTTGACTTAGATTGTGCTAACATTTCTTATCCTTTTAAGTCACCTTCAAATGATACGAGGCACCATTTGAAACCATTATACATATCTGCATTGTTTGATGGGATTTTAAATAAACAGAGTTTTGGTTGATAATGGTGTAGTAATGAACATTCTGCCGTCTAGAACTTTGAAGAAGTTGGGGAAAGAAAAGGTTCGATTGATCCCTACAAGCACATCCATTGCTGGGTTTACTGGTGAAAGTAAAAATCCCAAAGGAATTGTTTCTATACGCCTGAAAGTTGGCCAAGTAAAAACTGATACAGCTTTCTTTGTGGTAGATACTTTTACAAGTAAGTATAATGCTTTACTTGGTAGGGATTGGATTCATGTCAATGGTTGTGTTCCATCTTCCATGCATCAAACCTTGATGATTGTGAAATATGAAAATGGGAAAGAAGTGGGGGTCGAAGAAGTAAAAGCAGATCCACATCCCTTCTGTACTTCAGCAAATTGTGCAGAGGGTGAAATGTATAAACCTGAAATCATTCCTCTAAGTGAAATTGCACAACCTGCCACCCCTCCATCCAATATATTGGAAATTGGAGAATTGGCAGAGTTAAAATCTAAGCTTAAGCAAGCAGTTAATTATGAATCAGACAATCCACCAGATGAAGCTGCTTGGATATGAGTCTAAGACAGAGTTTGAAGAAGCCAACTCATTGGCTTTAGTTAAGTTTATGGCTCTAGAAATAGAGCAGAAGTTACAAGAAACAAATGATTGGGAAGAGTTATTGGCTGAGAAATCTGACTGGGGGTTGAAGCCAATCGAATTCGAAAAAGCATTTGTAGGCCATGTCGATTCCCAGGATCCTTCAAAAGCCATGTCTGGGAGAAAAGAGAAGGAGGGAATTTAAGTGTTTGAGGGTTTGAACGCACAACTAATAATGAAAACATTCCAAGCCCTAGATTTATACGTTGCGATGAAATGATGTCTCAGTTCGGGTCAAGTATTCATTAAGGGTAATTGGGCCTATATTACTTTTAGACCCAAGTTTGAATTTTAGCCTTTAATTAATGGATCATTTCAACGTTGGAATAATCACATTTTTCAAACCATTTTATTGGTTTAATATCATAAGAGTATACTTTATGGTGTTTTGTTTGTTATGAGTTCGAACTGGTTTAAAGCATCTTGAAGTGCTTCGAAATGCAAATTAAGCCATAGAAAGAACTGAGATTATATTGACATAAAGAAATTACATGCTACAAAAGAAAATCCCATTACATCAGAGAAAATCAAGCATCTACAGGTGGTGGAGCAGCTGTTGGAGTAGGAATGACTTGAAAATAGTGAGGAAAGCTACAAGTCACTAAGGCATGAAATCTTGCCCAAGTGAAACTAAAAATTCCTTTTCCATTATTCTAACCCTGTTCTCTTCATCTATTTTGAGCTTTTTCTCAATCAATGGTCTGATTCTCAAAAACAAGGTTTTGGCTTTGACTTCGAGCTTAGCCAATTTAAGAGCATTCCTTTTCATGCGGCTTCTGAATTTCTTTCGAAGTCTTTTAGAAACACCAGTGGGCATTTCGAAGGAGTTCCCTTTCAGGTTTTCTATCTTGTTATGAAGTCTGGTGATTTGATCATGAGTTATCTCATAATCATTACGGTCTTGATTGAACCCGAAGGAAGCAGTGTTGTTTTTCATCCACATTCGAAGCAGAGGAAACTGACTCAGAAAAGAGTGGAGAAAAGAACCAGTGCGCTAAAAAATGGCACATTGAAGGGTCTCACAAGCCCATAAGAAATTTTTGTAAGGGATGTCTTCTTCGAGAATCCGTATATCCAGAAAAGCAAAAGCAGCTAGTAGTTCTTTGGCTTTAATAGAGTCAGATTGTGGATAAAGAGAGTAAGAATAATCAGCATGTGAAAGAGTGGAGTCAAACTTAATATTCTTCAACTCTTGAAACCAATCTGGATTTTTTGGAAGGATTCGAAGAGGAAGATTAGCGGGATCAATGAAATTTCCCTCAAAATGAGGCATTTAAACCTCATATAACCAGTATATAAATTGGTTACTGGCCCTCTGTTTAAGTTCACCATAACCTGTAAAGCCATATCTTTCATCTTCACAAACTTTGAAAATGAAGGGGCGAGACAAGTGGCAATGAGGCTGTCAAACATTATTATATTAGGATCACGTCTAATGAAAGGAGATAAATACCTACTCATTGCTAATGAGCGATATTTACTCCAGCCTTTGAAACCTGCAGGATCATCCATCTTTACCACAACTATTTCAGATGGTAGACCCCATAGTAGGGGAAGCTGGAGGATTCCATGGATCGATAGGCTCAGGGTTCTCCACTTGAACCACTGTGTAAGAACGATCTCTTCGAATTTCACCAACAATTGGTGTGACAGCATTTCTAGTGTCAACAGGGACTTGGTCATTAAGATCCAAATTTTTGAAAGCATTTTGAGTATTGGAAATGTCAGTCATGGTTGAGTTGAGTTTAAGAAAGATAAAAGCAAGTTTAGGACGAAAACTAGTGATTAATTTTACCAGTGATTGAGTTCTTTTATAGATTAAAATTCTGAGTTTGAAACGATTCAAAATCTGGTGAGTGGAGAACGTGTGTATTAACTGCCCATTATCCATAAATCCCTCACGGGGAACGTAAGAAATAATTGTAACTTTATCATTGGAAGTGACAAGAACTGCCAATAACTTCCGCTTTTAAAGTTCACAGGAATTCGAAGCGGCAAATGCACATTAACATTTATTCAAATTCTTTGAACGACGATGTTAATGTGGGGGGTATGTTTACATATAAAATTAACAAATCCAATAATTAATTGACACGAAACCAAAAATGTCAAACGTTGGCAAATACTTGTCAATGAAGATACATTGGATTAATAGAATAAAGTTGAGTAAATACGATGTCATATTGTTTCTCAAATTTGAAAAGCCACTACAAGAAAAACTGCTTTTGGTGTCAACCTATTTGCTTCAGCAGAAATTACTGTCACAAAAAGCTGTTTTATTGAGACAGCAGTAACTCCCGTCTCAAAAAGTATCAATTTACGTCAGCCATACCCCGTCACAAAAATACTAGTGGCAAATAGGTAATATTTGTGACAGCAAAATGTAACCCAGACGTAAATAATTTCCCAAACTGGCGGTGGGGGAGACAAAAACAATAGTTCAAAATTTCGTTCTCATTTTGGGGGTAAATTTTTGAGTTTCGTTTTCCTCTGAAAACAAGTTGCCCCCAAAACCCAAATCACTCTCTGTCTTCCTCCAAAACCCAAATCACTTCTTCTCTCAAAACCCAAATCTCTCTCTGTCTTCCTCTAATGCCTTTTCCTTTCACCCTAATTTTTTTGCTACTGTGACATAAGGGAGCTAGTACCTGTTGATCGAAGATTACAAGCACCGCAAGGAACATCGTCGAATACCACGCCGTTGCTACTACCAGTCGATTCCGCTATCGATATGGCCAAGAGAACCTCATTTACAGTCGTTAGTTTCTTCTCTCCAAATCTCTCTCTGTCTTCCTCTAATGCTTTTTCCTTTTGCCCTAACTTTTTTGCTTCTGTGATATAAGGAAGCTTGAACCTGGTAATCGAAGAGTACAAGCACCGCAAGGAACACCGTCGAACACCACACAGTTGCTACTACCAGTCGATTCCAATATCGGTATGCTCCAAGAGGACCTCAATTACAGTCGTTAGTTTCTTCTAATGTATCCAATCAGATATATTCGAAAAGAACAATTGGAATTGGCGACTCCAGTTTAAGTATCTAATCTGATTGCTTTGGAAATGGACTAGTTTTTGAAGTTACTGTTTGCCTGCTGTTGTGATTGAGAATGAGCTTACAGATTCAAATTCGATGCATTCATGATCTGTTTTTGCTAGTTAAAAGCCTCTATGGTTCTGATCCTGCGGGAGGAGGCCATAGTAGCAGTGATTTCAGAGTAAGTGAGCAATGCCACCAGATTCCATAAGGACCGAACCACAACCACCAAATGCTTCTGTTTTAGATAGTCGAAAGTCATGGTTGTGTGTTCCAGAATTTTTTTACTTGATATGCCTAATTAACGGGCGAAGAGGGAGGGGGTTCGAACCCACGACCAATAGAAGTTGAAGCAAGCACTCAAGCAAGGCTAGGTTGCTAGTTCTAGGAATTCGACAAGGCCCTTTTCCCTAAATCTCTTAGGAAGCCTCCTTTGGCGAAAACAATTTTGTATGACACAACTTGTAATGCACCCGAGACTTTGCCATATAAGTCATTACATGGTCTTTTTGTTGTCTTTTTTAGTCTTTTGTAGTTCTTTAGTTCTGGCTTGATTATTTCTTCACCCTAAAAAAATTAAAACCACAAACTTAAATAGAGATAAAAGAAAGGATTTCGTTGGAAGCATAAGCAACCAGTCAGTTGGCTTCCCTGTCTTCTTGTGATGCAAGGATTAACATGATAGAAGCATTGTCCGTGTTTGTGTGTTGGAAAGGAGCGGTACATTTAGTTTCAAAGAAAGAGAGCAATGATTCGGGGGATGTGTCAGCTGAAGGGGTTTTATCATTTGGAGGAGAGGGGTCAATGACTCAATAAGCCATCGTATCCACACGAAACACTAACCTTATCTCAAAGAAAAAAGGGCTTTCCTTAGCACAAGCGCTAATCGATAATAATACCTTTTATCAATCCATATTCCTGACTAAAGATAGGGAGAATAGAATAGGGTACGACCTAATTCTAATTACTTACAATATTTCTTTGTTGTTCAATGAATTCATGTCTCTTCTTTTTTGGCTGCTCCCACGACAAGTTATTTTCGATGTTTGCATAATGAAACTTATCGTAGTGGCACTCTTCGGTCCGATAAACCAACTCCAACCAAGAGTTGGCCCTTAACCAAAGACGGCACAACTTCAACATTCAATCATACAGCGCTGCCCATTAAAGGTAGCAGGCAGCGATGCTGACGGATTAAGTCATAACATCTGAACATCAGATCATATTCACTAAGCGTGCCTTTCTCTGTGGCATTTACTGAGAGGATAGAATGAATCTGGTTTTCTGCATCCCGACATTATAGAATCAACTGGGTTAAGTGCTGACCTACCATGAATTAGTGGTGTCCGTCTCGGAACTCAACCAATACCGAATCCATTGGGCTGCTCCTTATTATCGAAGTTAGGACCTTTTGTAGGTCCCAAGTGGCCTTGGTTGCGTGAAATCGGGCCTTTTTCTTGAACAAACCCTATTCCCATACTTGCTCAACATCATGTCTACGTTTGAACAAGGAAGAGAAAATTGGAAGTGTCATGCAGGCATGGCACTACCATTGACACAAACTAAGGTTCTCCCTTAAAACAACTATAAACTAAACGAGGCTAGATGGGGCCTGTCTAAACCTTATTGCAACTATATTCATATTCAGCAGCTGCTAATTAATTGATTCCACTCGTTATAAGAAAAACATGAGTTGCCTCCAACATGCTGATTAAAGGGTTGAAATTATCTCAGTTTGAACCCAATCCACCCCGGTCGAAATTTTGTCATGTATCTTGATTGGTTGAAGTAGTTGGTGCTCATATTGTGTCACGCCCCAAAAATGAGAAGTGACCGGCCGTGAACCACGAGGCCTCAACTCGTGAAACACGCAGCCTAAAATAAAATAAATTCATCGGACATCAAATTATCCTTTTGTTTTCTTTTTATTAACAAACCATCCAAAGTTCAATCGGTCCCAAATCATATCGATCCATGGGGCACCACCACCCCACAACATAATCATAAGAATATATCACCAATAGAAAAAGGGTTTTCGATTTCTATCAAAAAGGTTTAGCAAAATGCGGAAGCGATAATAAAATAGCAAAACTAGAATGCAACATCCTATGGAGGTTGACACAATAAATCCCAAAGACGCCGCCAAGAGTCCTCACCTATCGACTTTATTTGCCTGAAAATGATGTTGGAATAAATCCGTCAGCTGACAAGCTCAGTGAATGGCAAGCATGTGTATTAAATAAAGTTCAAAAACAGAGATAAAAATAGATTTCCAAAACATAATTTGGCATACACGATGTACCATAAACAGTAATAAATTTCCATGGTGATCACCAGATGATATCCAACAATAATGGGGAACCACAACCAAATAGTACCATGGCCAACAATATAATTATCTCAAGATTGGATCCAATATCGAACTTAGGGTCACCAGGCGTTGGCAAACCGTGGTACTCTTCCCCAAGTCGATCCGGCGAAAAGACAGCCGTTGAGCAAAAGGGTCACCGGCCTAACCCGGGTCTCTTCCCTAATGGCCAGGGTCACCTATTCAAAGGAATAATTTCCCTGGACTTCCAATAATAAAAGTTCCCAATAATATCCATAAAGTTCTCACCAAAAAGAAAACTTTTTATCGCGTGCCAATTTAAAGAACCAGATAAAAATAATTCGATTTATCAAACAACAATTCAAATCTCTTTTCTTTTTTTTTTTTGAATAATTTGAATAATTTGAAGGATGCGGGGAAGTTCCAAAAGTATGTAGCACACTTAACCACTCACCTGAATCCAAAAGCAATATAGCTCGACACGCCAAAAGTAACTAACCTGTACAAATGATGAGCAATGTGAATTTACTAACTATTCGAATAGTAGAAAGCTGAATATACACCCTAGGAATATAGTATGCTATTCAAGTACCCAACTGCTAAATCCAATTGTCCTATTTTAATAAAATTCTTAATAGTCACCAAAGCCCACGCTTTAAGAACTAACTTCAATTCTAATGAGTAAACCTTCAGTTACTCATAATAGCTTTTGCGTGCAAAAACCATGCCTCAGCCAATCTAAATTCCATGTCTCCAAAACAATTTATAAAACACAAGTCTCCACATCATATACTTGCCAAGCCCAAGATTTGTTCCCAATTTCCCTTGATTTGTACTGATCTGTCCCTTGATTTGTACTGATCTGTCCCACGTGTATTTCCCATGGCCAATACATGGCCTATGACCACCATTTTTTTCTTGCTCTCCACTAACTGGAATATTGAAAATATATATGTATATAAAGAATAGAAGCCTCCAATTCTCTTAATCAATGAAACCCACTTCAGCCGAAACACAAACCTTATAGAAAAATATACTATTAAAAGGCAAGTGGAGAAAGCAAGAAAAGATTAGACATCTACATACCGCAAAATCGAAGTTCTCACTTCTAAGGCAAGGCTCGACTGCCCGGCTCCCTTTCTCTTTCTCTCTCTCCAAATACGTTATCTTCACATTCCAAACCCTAATCCACCTTTAAATAATTGTCTAAGCACAACTCTTGTAACTACCTAATAATGCCATTCACCCCAAATTATAGCTATCCAGTAAGTCACGATCCCTAAATTGTAGGTAACTATTTACTTAAGCAAATCTGTTTACATTATCATTATCCCAAACTTGTAAAAATAAAAGAAACATCGTATTAAATCTCATCCACTAAAACCCTTAATACTATACTACTGCCCGTAATTCATGTAGCGCATGCTGAAACAATTAAATAGGACCCGACTATATATAAAACAAATTCCTAAGTGAAAAATTATTGTTAGGAAAAATAAAAATATAGGGCCGTCACATATTGATATACTCTTTTTTGTGAAATCATGGTATATACCTAGTTTAGATTAATCTGCTACTGCCCAGTTTGTCTGTCTGAGAATTCATTTTTTGAGTTGGACTGTGGTAGATGTTCTTGCCATGAGGTCATGCCCAAATTCCATGTCTGGGCAGAGGCCGTGAGCCTAGTTGTGGTGTGTTGTGATTACAAATTCTGGGCAGAGCTGCCATGAGTGCTTGCTGTTGTTGTGTGCAAGCGTGAGTATGTCAAAACCTGGGCAGATTTGTCAAAATCTGTCCAGTTATATACCTCTATTTTGCTGTCAATTCTGGGCAGAGTGAAGTGTGCCTGCTGTTTGATATCGATTACAACCCAGATTGTTAATTCTGCTGTGTACCATATTCTGCCCAGATTGTTGTCTCTGCTACTGGATTGTCTTTTCTCGGTCCTGGGTTATTATGCTGTCCATTTATGCTATCTATTTGGGTTGTTGTTCACTGGGTTATGCTCACTCTGTTAGCTGTGTTATTCTACTGTGAATACTAGTTTCAGGGGTGTGTCCTTGTGTGTTTACTAACTTATCCAAGGGGCATGTAATGGGGTTATAACCATTCTCATTGCTAGAGGAATCATTCAATATTGACTGTTTTGTTTTTGGTTCCATCTGTCTTGGCCTTTTTTTTTTCCCCTATGGCTTTTACTATTTGGCTACCTCCTTGTGCTGTTGGTTAATGTATTCTCCTTTTTTTGGCTAGCTATATTATTGTTTCCCCTTTCTTTTCGTGTTTCCGTTTGTCAAACTATGATCCCTTCTTTGCTAGTTATAGGAAATATGAGTACTAAAATTTTATACTTGCGATTGTAGGATGGACCAAAAGTATGCTTGGTGAGTCACACTATTCCAAAATATGATGTGGCAGAGGGAATCGTTATTAGTAGGGACCCCTTGGTAAAAGTAGATGGCAAGCCATTGGGATCGGATTTTTGGAAAGTGTTCTTTAAAAAAGCAATAAAGCCTCGTGCTTCTTTGGAAAGACCTCACCAAAAAATTCGCAAAGTTGGAGAAGCTGTTGGCTACATTGTTGCTTGGCGGTCTAGTGATGTATGTTATGATGAATTTTTTATTTTTTTATTTTTTGTTTCAAGTGTTTGCAAATAAAGAAATACATATTAGCATCTCATGATTCATGTATATTTTCTTTTTTAGGTGTTTGTTGAGGACTAAAGTGTGACATCCGGGAAGATGCAATATTTTTTAATCCACTTATTTTGTATGGTTCTGTTAAACCAAGGTCTTTTGACGTACTATTGATGTAGTCTACTTTACCTTTTATTACCTAATCATATTTTGTGGGCAATGTAATATGGATCTTTTGGGATTGAACGAATGGATTATTGAATCTGATATTTGAATGAATGATGGCTTTTGTATCAAAATGCTCGTGGACATGTTTTGGATGGATATTTGTTGTTTTTTTTTATAACTATAAAATTATGTAGGTTAGGTGTAATTAAAAAAAAAAATAGGGAATAATTTGATTCCATTAATTTTTGGGTGTTTTTTTTTTGTGACGACTTTCAACCGACGAAAAAGAAAAAGAAATGTTATTTACGACCACAGAACCACCCAATGCTAATAATTATATGTTTTTTTGGTCCTTTTGAGTCGGGAGCCAAGCCGATGCTAATAAGCATATTTGCCTGTAGACACCCCAAAATGAGCATTCACGTACATTTTAATCCCCAATGATGAACGGAAACACCCGAAAGAACTCTCGGATTGAAATTCTCCAAGTCAACTCAGTCAACAGTACCGCACGGTACTCATCTCTCAACCCACGGGACAGCCAGAGTCACGTACAGCAGATTGTTGAATTTTGACGGCCAGTTGTGCCGCACGGTACACAAGTTGTGCCGCACGGCACAGTTTGTGTGCCGTACGGTACTATTTACGGGTTCCCAGTTTTTGCGAATTCCCAGCAGCAGAGAATGTTGACGAGGTTGGTCCCCCCGCCCTGATGGTCGTGGCCGAAAGGAAGGAGCTATTCCCTACACCATTGTCCCCCTGGGCAAGAATCAAGAACGGCATGCTACGGCGTGCTGTGGCTTGCCCATCCTCTATATAAACCGATTGAATCCAATGAGAGAGAGATCCCATCCCAGAGAATTTCAGTGTAAAATTGGCCACGAAACTCCACTCTTGAGTGCCATTTTCATTGCCAAAACCTCTTAGCTACCATCTCCACTATAGACAATCCAATATCATTCTCTCTGCCAAAGCCAAACCTGAGGCAGAGACTCATCCCCTGTTTTCTCGGTTCTAAAGCCGTGAGATAGCCATTCCAAGTTTGCCAAAGCTCAAGCCTTCAATCCTTCTTACCCCCATACCAGAGTGAAGTTAAGGTTGAGAGAAGTGTCAAGCAACATTCAGAAGTTCAGGAAACAAGTTTAATCCGAGAGTTCGAAACCGAAGGTATAAACCCGTTTCGCCAAATTCCTTGAATTTGGTACCCTGAGGGGAGGGGTACCAAGGGTGAAATGATTCCTTGTATCATTTCCATGCTTGGTATGCCCAAATTACAGCAAGACCAGTTTCATTTCATACCTCCCGGTCGCGCCGTACGGTGAAAACATCGCCTCGTATGGAGCGATTCAACGAGGAGGGACATCCCATACTCAATACATTGCTTTCTCCCTTTTAAGTAGTTCATTTTGAATGCACTTCATACCTTGTATGTGCCTCTGATCAATCATTTCGAAAAGCCAAAGTTTCATACTGTTTTGCAGCCAGGAATGCCGCACGGCACTCCTACTGTGCCGCACGGTACACTTTGAGTGCCGTATGGCACCCATTTGAAAATTTGACCGTTAATTTGAAGAACAGTGCCGCAGGGCTCATCATTTGTGCCGCACGGTACATCCAGTGTGCCGCACAGTACACTTTTCTGGTAAAATGTGAAATTTGAACATTCCCCCTGCAGGAACAGTTTGAAGTTTGGATTTTCGTTTGATTTCTGTCAATTACATACTAGTCATTTGTTTTTCTCGTTATTATCGTCTATTTTGTTTAATTTAAATGTTTATCTGTTAATGTTCAGCAACAAAATCGTTTTCTAATAAAATCTCACAAATATTTAGTAAAGACCGATTTTTAATCGGGCGAACGGGGTGCATTAAACCCTTCCCTGTTCGTAACCTGGCTCCCGGATCCAAAACGAATCTCTGGTTTTCAATTGGTTTTATAAGTCATTCTCTCAAATCATCATTTTCAAATTGGTTTCTCGGGTCCCAAACTACTTTCCCAAAACCCGGGTGGCGACTCTAAAATCTTTTGTTTTTCGAACCGTTTCGAAAACCATTCCGAAACCCGTGGAGGTCGACCGTCCACAAAATGGCGACTCTGCTGGGGACATTCAAATTAATCTCTAATTCGGTCTTTTTATACTTATGAACTTCCCGAAAGCTTGTCAAAACGAAAATGCCTAGCGCTATCGCAAGGAAGGAATGGCGGACTAACAGGGCCTCGCCCGGCCATCCTGACTGGAGCTTTTTGGTTGTTTGTCTGTGTAAAGATATCAAAGAAGAAATTAATTTGGAGAGCCAAGCTTGAAAAATATTTGTGGGATTTTTGAAAACAATTTTATTGCTGAACTTTTGCATCACTTGCATCGATGTTGGATAAACCCCGCTGCTGCGTCTTGGTTACCCTACCCAGTTCACTGGTGTTAGGACATCCCCGGATGCTCAGCAACCTTGGACCATGATGAGTCAGCCTGCTGCTTGACCTTTGCCATGCAGTACACTTGGCACTGGGAGGCAAATATTGGCTCTAGTCTGGGGGACCCCTTCAACCAAAACCGGCCTTTGTATATAGTAAACCTAGAACCTTCCAACATAGGACAGGGACCCACAGGTTAGGATTACGTGATATATCTTGTTACGTGTTTTTTGCTTTCCATATATTGTCATCATTTTGCATGCATTGGTATTATCATGGTTAGTTAGACCCCATGCTGTCACATTTTCCCGCGGTCTCAAGAGGTTGCCCTGTCCGATGATGAGTCGTGCATTCCAATGCACATTTTTCAGATTAATTCTATCATTAGAATAATGGGACTTAAGAAAATCAAATTAACTTGATCCTTAGCAATTCCTCGGCAATGACCTAACAGAAATTAGGAACGATTGACCCAAGCTGGGGCAGTTGTCCCTAAAATCAAAGTTAGACCCTTGAAAAGGAATCATCATGAACCAAGTTGGTTTAGTTTTCTCAAATCCTGCTATCCTAAACAAAGGATACATTGTCAAAAAAAAAAAATTTTGAGGATCGGGGCAGCCTTTTTTTAAGACCCATTTTTCTATAGTCTAGGAGACTTTAAAACTTTGGAGTTTGAAACACCTCCAGTGTCAGCCGTGCTCGAACGGCTCCTTGCGATTCTATCACATTTTGACAGCCTTATTGCTTTGTCTTGGATGGTCACGAAAGTTGATTGGCTCTGGTTCCAACACACAGGAATTTAACCTACTGAGTAGTCGACCTACCCATGGTTGTTGAAAACTTTTTGAGACTTAGGGTGACATACACAACACAAAAACGACATTCTCCTTTTTGAAATAAAATGGTGGCACTTCTAAGTCTGCTTTTGCTTTACTGTCAGAACAATATACCCGGTTGGACCCGACCTCCTGAACAACGGTTAATTCGAACTCAGTTAGAAGCAGTACATTTAGGCTTAGTAAGTCCTTCAGAGATGTCAAAAGAACCAGCAAACAAGAATGAAGTCGAGGCTCTCAGGTCAGCCTTGGAAGAACAGCGGGAACACAGTGATAGTCAGATGGCTGAATTACTACTCTTGATACAAGGTCTGGCCCTTCAGAACAGGCCACCACAGGGTCTAGGGGAGCAACCACCGCCTCCGCCTCTGCAAGAGAACCCAAATTTGGAAGCAATGATGGCGAAAGTCATTAAACTCGAAGGACCGGCACTGCGATGGTTCTTGAGTTTAGACATTTCAAAGAAAGGAAGCTGGGAAGATATTGGGGCAGCTTTCATGGCCCAGTATAATTACAACATCCAACTTGAGATGACCATTCGGGAATTGGATGCAACGAAGATGGGGGCAAATGAGTCATTTGCTGACTTTATCAAAAGGTGGAGAGGAAAGGCATCTCAAATGATTGACCGGCCTTCTGAAAAGGAACAGATGAGAATCATTACTCGCAACCTGTCGCCAGATTTTGCCAAACACCTAGTGGTATTTCAAGCTACTGCAGATTTCAAAACCTTCTATGAGGCAGGCCTTGCTGTTGAGGAGGCAATCCAGTCTGGCATTTTTAAGGAAAAGGAACTTGTTCCAAATACCAAACAGGTGTACCCTGACAACACCCACACATTGTTCAGCAAAAATGATCATACCCAAGCCTCTTTCAGCTCCACAAACCAAAATTTCAACCAAGCCATGCCTATCAACGAAGTCAAAGCTCAAACCAACCACTCTCAGAAGCCACAAAGAACCCTTTTCCAATTCTCCGAGCCTTTGTCCTTGATTTATGAAAGGCTCCTCAAAAGCAGCCATATCAAACCACTCATTCCAACCCCTCTACCTCAGAAGCTTCCATCTTACCATAACCCAAATGCCTTTTGTGCATTCCACCAAATGCCCGGTCACGCTACCGATGAGTGCCAGCGCCTCCATCACAGAATTCAGAACCTCATCGACAGCAAAACCATTATTTCTCCACCAACAAAAACAAACTCCCAGGCAAGTCCCAATCCTCATATCAACTCTGCCATGTTCGACACCGAACCCATGGGGGATTACTGATTGATGTCAAGGCCAGCAAAAGAAGAATGAACTGCCAAGGACCATGCAATAAACGAATCTTTCACGAGTCTTGGAAATTTTCAAGTTTCGAGTCAGAGTCTTCTCTTTTGTTGAGTCAGTTTGTGTTTCTATTTCTACTTTGGTGTCTGTCTTCAAAATTCAAGTCTGTAATGTTTTGTTGTAAAAAAAAAAAGAACAAAAACAAAAAATAGAGTCAGCATTGTAGTCCCGAACTACGCACGACCTGATTCCTTGCACAGGGATACGTAGGCAACCCTCAGTGGTTCGGTCGCATCTTTCGAACATCGATGTCACGCTTTTGTGTTAGAATTGTCGTAATAAACTTGAGTTTTTGCAATAATCCTTCCAGATGAAATTGTTCTCCATCATCATTTGAAGTTCGTGATAATCACTTCAAAACACAGGATGATTTTTTATATAACCCTCATCTCTCACAAGAAGAAGGAGTTCCAGGCGCAATTCTCCAATGTCATCAAGAAGCAATGCTTTGACCAAAAAAAAAAGAAGAAGAGCCTGCTAGGTTGAAAACCCGCAAGGGCGGCCTAGGCAAAAGTTAAGACGAAAAGCTCGCTGGATCAAAACTTTAAAGTACGATTCAGGCAAAAGGTAGAGCATGTACAGATTCTTTCTATCAAGTTGTGCAATTCAAAATGAAGAAAGGCATTCTTTGTTTTTATTCCCCAGATAAATATATCCCTTGATAGCCCTTTTGAGCCTGAATCATTTTCTTTGAAAAAGAACCCAGCTAGGCAGCTATCCCCCACACAGGGGTGAATTAAGAGAAACAGAAGTGCCAAATGTATGATTATCAGCAAGATGTCCAGATGAAAGTGCCGAGCACGATCGCCTGAAAAATGTCAAATTTTCAAAAGTACCAATGCACGGTTGCCTATGGCGCGTCAAAATTTCAAAAGAATGAAAATGCCAGGAACATAGGCACCACCAAATGTGAAGAATTGAAAAGGAAGACATGAAGAAAGTGCCTATCAAAAGCCAAAATGGGGCACAAAGAAACAAGAAGGGCACGAGATAGCTGCTAGCTCTAAAAACCCAGAAGAAAAATGAAAATTTTGAGCCTTTTACCCTTTCTTTGTCAAGCCCAAATCCTTAGCCCCGTTATAACCTAAGTAAAGTCCTTTCAGATTGAAAAGCACAACTTGATAGCGAGGATCCAGTGGGAATAGTGTCATTTCCCTTGAAGATAAAAAGTCAAAGCATTGCACAACACCAACATCCGCCAGAAGCAAAAGTCCAAACCGGGGCACCTCAATGGAAATTAGTGAATCAGCATCCTGACGGCAAGAGTTCACACTAAGAAATCTTGTGTTTGGGTAAAACAATCAATTTAAATGAACATCATTTGATGGAGTGAAACGATTTCAAAACCAAAGTACTCAAGTTTATGAAAATTTCAAAACATCAATTGTGGGGCACGTTTTGCCACTTCCCAAATTCTCGAGTTTGTCATCAGGTCAACATAATCTTGTCAGAGTCCATTCCTTTGTCACAAGGTCGATCCAGTAACAGAATAACCCGCCTCTACCAAATTCATGAGTAGTCATTCTTCACCCAGTCAAGGGCACCTTCAGGGAAGTCACTGTTTTGAGTCTATTGAGTCGGCCTAGTCTACCCCTTCATGAGTATGTCATCTCCGCCCAAACCAGGGGGCATCTTTGTAAAGTCAGTCGTATCATCTGGGCCTTGTTCAAATTCATACAAGGTCTTTTGTCCAGTCAACCCTTGGTGGTCTTGATATTCTCAAACTCGTGAAAGACGGTTTCAATGCATGGAGGAGCCTATGTTTGGATAAAACAAGTCAATGGGTTCAGAGTTGAAAGTTTGTCATCTATTGGAGCACATTTGTCCAAGACTGAGGCACGTTGGCTCAATGTCATCTACTGGGAGAAGCACATACACCCAAATTCAAGATTGGGGCATGAAAACCCAAAAAGGTCAAACCTCAACCTAAAGCATGAAAGCTCAAGCTCACTGATCAAGTGTAACTTCAAATCCAGACCCTGTCCGGAAGGAAAGACAGTAAAGCAAAAAGAGATACCCTGTTGCACCACCAAGTTTCTAAAAACAGGAATGTTGTCATTGTGTCATCAAATGTCAAAACCTGAGTCTCACACTGGAGTCCTCATGAACAATTTTTCAATCAATCGTCCTTCGGGACAAGTTTTTTCAATCGTCCTTCTGGGATAGTTTTCCAATTAATCGTCCTTCGGGACAATTTTTCAACCAATCATCCTTCGGGATAGTTTTTCATTCCATCGTCCTTTGGGACAGTTTTTCAATCAATCGTCCTGCAAGATAGTTTTTTACCCCACCGTCCCTTGGGACATGTTT
>CM037161.1:42743637-42761137 GCA_020921065.1 Vaccinium darrowii
TGTCTCCAACTTCAGATACAAGAACTTCAAACTAGTGATTGTTACAGGAACAATCGAGATTAATCCTAATCTACTTCGAACTGAGTTCGAGATCCTAAAACTACTTCGAACTGAGTTCGAATTCCTAAACTACTTTGCCAATGAACAAACCAAGCATCAGTTTTTTGATAGCTGTTTGTTGAAGATTTGTCCGGGGGCTTTTCACTCTTCAATTTCTTCTATTTATAGACGCTGCTTGCAATTTGAACTTCCCGCTCAATGAATTTGAACATTGGCTTGTTTCGAATTCCAACTTCCACTGGCAGTTGCTTTCTCCTCCACGTTTGAACTTGAATCTTTCTAATTCTTCCTCCAGAAGCTCTGATTTTGAATCTGTGCGGTTTATTTAAACAAACTCGAATGACTTGTACGTTAAATTGAATAACTGCCTCTTAATGAGCACTCCACGTGTTATAACTGCCAATTTGCTTTGTTTCCCAAGTTCACACGTGGAGTTCATATGTTTAGAAGTTAATATCATGGCTTCGAAACCTCCCTTCACGTCAGTAATGGCTTGTAACTGCCAATAACTGTTTTTCATCTTTAACCATAATACGACATTGTATTAAGCCATTTATATTCCTTTAATCCAGTGTGTCTTTATCAACAGGTAATTGCCAACGTTTGGCATTTTCAATTACGTGTCAATCGATTATTAGATTTGTTAATTTTATATGTAAACATACCCCCCACATTAACATCTTTGTTCAAGGGATTTGAATAAGTGTTAATGTGCCCTTTGCCGTTTCGAATTCCTGTCAACTTCCAAAGCAGAAGTTATTGGCAGTTCTCACCACTTCCAATGATGCAGTTGGAATTGATTTCTACGGTCCTTGTGAGAGGTTCATGGAAAATGGGCAGTTAACACCCACGTTCTTCACTTACAAAATTTGAATCGTTTCGAATTCAGATTTTAAGCTTATAAAAGCACTCAACTACTGGTAAAAAATGGATCACCAATTTTTA
This sequence comes from Vaccinium darrowii, assembly GCA_020921065.1. Classification (NCBI taxonomy): domain Eukaryota; kingdom Viridiplantae; phylum Streptophyta; class Magnoliopsida; order Ericales; family Ericaceae; genus Vaccinium; species Vaccinium darrowii. The sequence continues at coordinate 42,744,643 of CM037161.1, forward strand.
CTCTGAACTTGCTTTTATCTCCTTAAGCTAAACTTAACCATGGCCAACGTTTCTGACACCCAAAATGCCTTCGAACACTTGGTTATTCAAGACCAAAACCCTACTAATACCAGAAATGCTGTTACACCAATTGTTGGTGAAATTCGAAGGGATCGTTCTTTTGTTTTGGTTCAAGTAGAGGATTCTGAACCTACTGATCCATGGAACCCTCCCACTTCTCCTTCTTTCAAACCCTTTCTGTGGGGTTTACCATCTGAGATAGTGGCGGTAAAAATGGATGACCCTGCTGGTTACAAGGGTTGGAGTAAATACCGCTCATTGGCTATGGGCAGATACTTATCTCCTCTTATTAGGCGTGACCCTAATATAATGGTACTCGACAGTCTCATTGCCACCTGCCTTACTCCTACATTCTTCAAAGTATGTGAAGATGAAAAATCTGGCTTCGCTGGCTATGGTGAACTCAAACAGAAAGCCAAAAGCCAATATATTTATTGGTTAAATGAGGTTCGAAGGCCTCATTTTGAGGGAAAATTTGTTGATCCTTCCAACCTTTCCCTTCGAACCCTTCCTGAAAATCCAGATTGGTTTCAGGAATTAAAGAGTATCAACTTCGATCCGACTATCTTTCAAGCTGATTACTCTTATTCACTTTACCCACAATCTGATTCTGTTAGAGCCAAAGAACTATTGGCTGCTTTTGCATTTTTGGATATAGGGATTCTTGAAGAAGAAATCCCTTGCAAAAATTTCTTATGGGCTTGTGAATCCATTCAATGCTCCGTTTCTACATTAACTAGCTCTTTTCTTCATTCTTTTCTAAGCCAGTTTCCCCTCCTTCGAATGTGGATAAAAAACAACAGCGCTGCTCATGTCTTCAGTCAAGACCTCCATGACTATGAGATAGCCCATGATCAGGTTGTCAAGCTTCATAATAAGATAGAAAATCTGAAAGGAAAACCTTTCGAAATTCCATCTGGGATCTCCAAAAGACTTCGAAAGAGGTTCACAAGCTGTGCTAAGAGAAATGCTTTAAAGCTGGCCAAGCTCGAAATTAAAGCCAAGGCTCTAGTCCTGAAAATCAGGCCTCTGATTGAGAAAAAACTCAAGCTGGATGGAGAAGTTGAAGTCAGGATAAAAGAAAAAGAATTTTTTGATTTCACTTGGGCAAAATTTCATGCCTTGGTGACTTGGAGCTTTCCCCACTACCTCCAAGTTATCCCTACTCCAACCGCTGCTCCATCAAAGTAGATATTTAGTTCTCTCTAATGTAATAGGATTTTCCTTTGCAGTTTGTAAATTCTCCTATATTAATGCAATTTCAGTTCTTTTACGGTTTATTTTGTACTTTTCAATGCCTCTTGAAGCATTTGTAGGTACTTTAAACTAGTTCGAACTATTGAAAATCATAACGGGAAGATATTAAACCAATAAGAAATGGTTTAGAAAACTCTAAATGATTTAAAAATCACAAAGAGATATTATATACGGGTTAAAGTTTAAACTTGGGCCTAAAATAATATAAGCCCAATTGCTTAAATAGAATACTTGACCCGAATCGGCACATCGCTTCGTCACAAAGTATAAATCTAGGGCTTGAACCGCTTTCATCATACATTCAAACCTTCAAACACTCCGCCTTCCCTCCTAGGTTTCCAAACTCTTACAAACATGGCTTCTGGAAGTGATACAACAACGGGCAACTCTTCTCTCATTCTTAGAAGATATGTTAAAGAGGAAACGTCAAACCCAAAGGGTGAGTTGCATAAACAAACCTTTATTACGAATCCCGACAGAGTTGATACCCACATTCTTGGGCCTGCATTCTTCAATCTTCCTCTCAAATTTACCTCATGCTATCCCATCTTAGGAGAAGGTAAACTTATAAAAGATCAAGAACTGGATTTCATAAATTGGCCCGCTAAGAATTTTGCGTGCTGGCCAGTTCAAGACAAGGACTGGGGTGAATGGACTGAGCACATGATGAAGCATAAGAAAACGGAGTTAGAGCAAACTGGACTTTGGCATATCCTTTCGCTGCTTCGATATGGTATCCACCAGAACCCTGCTCTCATACATGCTGCCCTAGCCTTTTGGGATGCATCATTTAATTATTTTCGTTTCAACTGTGGAATGATGGGTCCGACAGTTTTAGATGTGTCATTTCTTACTGGACTTCCTCCGTCCGGTCCAATGTTTGACATTTCGACCTCCATTGATATCCCATTATTGAAAACCATGAAAACTTCTGGCTCATATGCATCATATGGGAATTTTCTTCAAGCTGAAGCCAAGTTTAGTGAACCAGTATCTGACAGGGAATTCTTTGCATACCTCCTATATACTTTAAGTAAAATGATATTCTGCCATAGTGGTAAGAAAATTATGCATGAATTTGCCCCTTTGGCACATCGTCTTTCTAAAGGTGAGAAGTTCGATCTGGCTTCATACTTTTTGGGTTATGTCTACAAGATAGGATCTGATAGCCAATCAAAACCACTCAATTGCAATATAGGAGGCCCTCTTTGGTTCTTGCAATTGTGGATTTTGGCCTATTTCCCTGTCTTCACTGTTGCCATTTCAGAACCTATTAACATCCATGGGGACAGATTCAGAGTTTTGGCTTCTAAACCCCTCACACTGGTTGAATACCTACAATATTTTCTCAATATGAGGGAAGATAAGGAAGAAACAGAATTTCGACCTTTCACTGATTGGAGTATTGGACCCTCCTGGATAAAAGAAATGATGGAGAATAGAGGTGCCAATACTTTTGCTGCTGCTTGGGGAAGCATTCTTCTTCCAAGAGAGCTTGTTATAGGTGGGATTATTGGTGGCTGCAAACAGACTCACTGTGAGACTTATTGCCCTACCCAATTTGCCAGACAGTTTGGTATGGTATAAGCCATTCCATGTCCTTATCCAGGAGAAGTTAATGTTCCTCTCTATATCAGACAGAAAGTTGATAAGAATGTACTTTCACGTATAAACGTGGGGTACAGGAATTCTAGAGCCGTCTTCAAGCCCTCCCAATTTTCAATGGACAGCCCAATTTTCACTAATTTTACCCGTTGGTGGCATAACCTCATTGATTTATACAACCAAACCCCTTCAGCACAAAGTTTTGCAAGCCATATTGGACGTCCTATTATACATGAAGGTGAGGCACTCTCTAGTTCACTTTCTGTATCAGACGATGGGTTTGGTGTTGAGAGAAGAAGCAAATCTCAACAAGACCAAAGAGAAACAACACCAGACATACAATCTTCTGCTTTGGTACCTGTTGCTTTAAATGTCCAACCACTTCGATCAGTACCACAGATTGTGACTAGATCTCAACAACAAAGAACCCCTCCTCTTTCTCCAGCAAGTGAGCTTCTAAATGTTTGTGTAACTTTTTGCTGCTTCAATTCTCTTCTGTTCCTTACTTATGATTCATTTTGCAGAATCTACACTCAAGAAAAGGGCAAGAAAAGAGAAAGAACCTGCCCAAACTTCTGCTTCTCCAGGTTCGAAGTCAAATATCTCCTTCTCTCTCCTCTAATTCTGTTTATCCTTGGCTCTTACTTATAACTATTTTCCTTTGTCCTTTTAGAAGCCAAGAGGCAAAAAGAAACTTTAGCATCAGAGAAGAAACTTAGCCAAGAAGAAACCAAATTTGCTAAAGTTTATAAGGCTTCGAAACAAAGAAGAAAAATTTTAATTGAAGAGCCAGAGGAAGAAGAAGAAACAGAAGATATTACAATAGGCCAATTTGTGAAGGGTGAGCCGTTGTGATTTGAATTTCATCAGGCCTTTTGAACTTACTTTCATATTTATTAATGCTGTGTACTAATCTCTTTTCAGAAAGGAGAACGAAACCCAAGCATGCTGAGGTTTTAAAAACATCTGTACCAACATTTGATCCTCAAACTGCAAAGCTTAAATCAAAACTTGCTTCATCCACTAGGATAACTGAAGTTTGCACTCCAGTCATCCCCCTAGAAGGTATATTACAAGATTTAACTGCTCCCATAAGACATGTCATTGCACAGGCGTTGGTTTCAGAGAGTATTAAAGCATCATTACCAGCTCATACAGGCTCTGCTGTAGGATTCCCTACTTCGATGACCAAAAACCCCCTGCAGGAGCCAGCTTCTGAACCTGAAGCTGTACTTGAACAGCATACTGCTGGTCCACCTGTAGCTAAAGCTAAACAAATTATTCCTGAAAAGTCTCTGAGCATTGGCATTGATAAATCCTTTGAGGTTAATATGCCTGTTCAATCCGAAATTAATATTTCAACTCCAAAAGATGACAGGAGCCTATTCCCTGAAATTACACCAATTTTTCCAACTGTCAAAATCACTGATCAACCTGAGATGGTGCTTGAGGAAGCAGGACCTGATCCAGTCCCAAGCATTGTTACTTCCAGGACTGAGGTACTGTGAACTATTTGTATTTCAAACTCATGACAATCACACCTTTTCTAAAAGATCAAGCCTGAATATGCTTATACATCTTCTTAGCAGGAGATTGGTGCTTCTACTAGCACCTCTGTTGGTGATCTTTCTCCGTTGGAGCAGTTCAAGCTACGAGTGAGTGATTTTTGTCAGAGAATCACCAATCCCAAGGCTCCAATTTCTTCTTCTGAATCTCCTATCAACCAACTCAAGGTTCAATATAGCTTATCCTCGTCTGAGTTGGTTAAGCCTACTTTTACCCCAGAAGAGATTCAAGATCTAAAGGAGATCCTTCAACAACTCTCAGAGCTAAACTTCGAAAACCTGGCTGAGGGAGACTTAAAGGTGCATTTGGATATATGCTGTCAAGCTGCCTGGGCATTGAAACCTGCTTCTCAAGAACTTCATAAACAACTTCTGAATAGAGCTTCTGAGTTTCAAGAAAAAGCTCATCAACTGTGTGAAGTTCAAGAGAAGCACATTCTGAGAGAAAGCTTGAAGGCAACATTATCTAGTGCAAATGATGAAGCTCGAAGTGTAATTTCTTCTTATGATCAAGATGCTATCAAGCTTCATCATCTGAGAGAAGAAGAAACTCGACTGGAAGAAGCCTTGCTTCAAGTTAGAGGAAAAATTGATCAGACTACCTCCAACATGCAAGCCTCTATGAACAAAGCTTCTCAATCAGTTGTAACTATTAAAGATCTTAAAAGTCAACTGCAACAAACCTCTGACCAAAAGGAAATTTATGACTTTATTTGTAGCAGAGGTGCTCATGTATGGAGTGACTTAAAGGATATCATTGTACAGTTTCTAAGTAATGAATGAAATACTTGTTTTCTCTCAATTGCATTACTTTATGACTGCTTGGAATGTTGATCTCATTGATTAGAATTTGAGCTCAAACCATAATCTTTGCTTGTTCCTTATGATTTACCCTGAACAGCACAAGCAAAACAGAAGATAAATCACACTTAGCTTTACCTTCTACTAAAGGACTCCCAAATAGTTGGGAAATAGGCCTTTAGATACCTTCCATTAATCTTTCTTCTATGAACATAACCATTTAAGTCTTTCAAATGGTATGCCCCTCTTTTAAGAACCCTATGAATTAGGAAAGGCCCTTCCCAATTTGGGGCCCATTTTCCAAGTCCTTGCTTTCTTTCTTTGATAGGCAATATCACTTTCCATACTAAATCACCTATATCAAAGCTTCGAACAGCCACTTTTTTGTTGTAACTTCTAGCCACTCTTGACTTTTGCAACAAAATTTGATTCAGAGCTTTAATCCTTTCTTCATCTATCCCTTCGAGCTCCATATACATTGCTTGATGGTATGCTCCAATGTTTAAGTCATTTTGGGAAGCAACTCTTTGTGATCTCACCACAATTTTCATTGGTAAAACAGCATCATGCCCGTAAGTTAAGGCAAAAGGAGTAGTACCTGTACTGGTTCTTTTAGTGGTTCGATATGCCCATAATACATTTAAGAGTAAGCTTGGCCATTCTTCTGGATTTCTATCAACCATTCTTTGAATACCTCTTTTGATAATCTTATTGGTTGATTCTGCTTGGCCATTCGACTGAGCATAATAAGGAGTGGAGTTAATCAAAGAAACTCCATGAGAAGCTGCAAAAGCTTTCACTGCTCTCCCTTCGAAAATGGATCCATTGTCTACTGTTATAGTTTCTGGAGATCCAAATCTGTAAATAATGTTCTTAATGAACTCAATTACTTGTTCTTGAGATACACTCTCAAAAGCTTGAGCCTCCACCCATTTAGTAAAGTAATCAGTGGCAACTAGAATGAACTTGTCACCACTTCTAGAGGCAGGATAGATCATGCCAATCATATCCATTGCCCAACCCCTAAATGGCCAAGGCTTAACTACATATTGTAATTCAGTAACAGGTAATCTTTTAAGAGGTCCTGTCTTTTGACAGGCTTGGCATCCCTTTGCATAATCAATACAATCCTTAAGGATAGTAGGCCAATAATATTCATACCTTCGAATTAACCATCTCATCTTGATTCCTGCTTGATGAGCCCCACAAATACCTTCATGGACTTTTGCCATAATTCTAAAGGCATCAATCTTGCCTAAACATTTAAGCAATAAACCATCTGCTCCTCTTTTGAACAATTCTCCATTGTACATAATGTAATTAACAGATCTCAACCTTGTTGCTCTGTCTGTTTTAGCATCAGGTTTTGTTAGATAATCAATCAATGGTTGTCTCCAATCGTTCAAACTAGGAGAAGTAGTAATTTCACATACTTCGAGGTCAGTATATCTATGTTAAGCATTGATAAGGATTTTCTCAGAGTCAACTGACAAAATTCTCTATTTTCATCAGTGATAAACTTAAATCCTGATGCTCTTTGTGCTATTGCATCTGCCTCTCCATTTAAAAATCTTGGCACATAAGTGAAGGTAATCATATGGAATTGATTAATTAACAATTTCACATATTGATGATAAGGTTTTAAACCAACACTATGGCAACCAAAATCTCCCTTCACCTGGTTTATAACTAACTGAGAGTCTCCAAACACCTCAATTATATCAACCTTCAAAGCAATCAATAGTTCTAACCCCATGATTAAGGCTTCATATTCTGCTTGATTATTGGTACATTCCCCTTCACTGATCTGAAATCCAAACTTGGTTTTCAAACCTTGAGGAGACTCTAAAACAACTCCAATTCCAGCCATCTGGGATGTTTTCGAACCATCGAACCACATCTTCCATGGCTTAATTGTTACGGTATCAACATCTGCTATTTCAGGAGTCTCAATACCATTCGGATGATCAGCTAAAAAATTAGCTAAAGCTTGTCCTTTCACTGATTTTTGAGGAACATACTCTAGATTGAATTCAATTAAAGATACAATCCATTTCCCAATTCTGCCACTAAGTACAGGTTGAGACAACATATACTTCATAACATCAGTCTGGGAAATTACATAAGTCACTCTAGGCATCATATAGTACCTGAGTTTCTTCGAAGAAAAAAACAAAGTTAAACATAACTTTTCTACTGCAGAATACCTACTTTCACAATCATTAAGAAACCTACTTAGATAATAGATAGCTTGTTCCTTCCCTTCTTCATTATCTTGAGCCAACAAAACTCCCATTGAGTCATGGTTTGCTGCCAAATATAATTTAACAGGCTCTCCCTTTTTAGGTGGAACAAGAACTGGTGGATTGATCAAGTACTCCTTGATGGCCTTGAAAGCATCATCATGCTCTTTTGTCCATTCGAAGTCCTCTCCATCCTTCAATTTCAACAAAGAAGAAAATACTTTAGTTTTCCCTGCAGTGTTAGATATAAACCTTCGAAGAAAATTCAATTGACCAAGAAATTTTTGAAGCTCTTTCTTGTTTGAAGGAGGTTTAGCTTCTATGATAGCTTTAGCTTTGTTTTTATCAACTTGAATACCTTTGCTATGGACTAAATACCCTAGAAAGTTTCCTGCCATTACTCCAAAAGCACATTTAGCAGGATTCAACTTCAATTGATAATGCTTCATCTTTGAAAAGGCTATCTTCAAATGTTCTACATGATCATCAATAGATTCTGATTTGACAATAATGTCATCTATGTAGCATTCTAAAAAACCCCCAACTATTTCATGGAAGATAGTGTTCATAGCCCTTTGATAAGTTGCACCAGCATTTTCAGCCCAAAAGGCATTTTGACCCACTCAAAGGTCCCAAGATTACCAGGGGCTCTAAATGCAGTTTTATGAACATCTTCTTCGGCTATACAAATTTGATTATACCCTGAATGACCATCCATAATAGACATAATTTTGTGGCCTGCAGAACTGTCCACCAACATGTCTACTACAGGCATTGGGTATTCATCTTTAGGGGTTGCAGTATTCAAATTTCTAAAGTCAATGCACACCCTAATTTTCCCATTTTTCTTGATAACAGGAACAATGTTTGATAACCATTCCACGTATCTTGCTGTTCTGATAAAACCTGCATTTAAAAGGTTTTGAATCTCCTTTTTTACCAATAAAATGGTTTCAGGAGACATTTTTCTTGGAAGTTGTTTGAAAGGTTTACAATTAGATTTAATAGGCAACTTATGTTCAACCAAATCTCTACTCAAACCTGTTAATTCTTCATAACTCCAAGCAAAGCATTCTTTGTTCTCTTTGAGCACTGTGATCAATTTGGCCTTCGAAGTAGCATCGAGCTCTCTGTTGATCTGTACAGTGTTCGGAACAATTCCATCTCCCAATTCCACTTCCTCTAAATGATCTTGGGAATCAATGTAGTTTAAAAAAGCTTCTTCGAATCCGGTTGGCTTCAACCCCCAGTCAGATTTTTCAGCCAATAATTCCTCCCAATCATTTGTTTCTTGTAACTTTTGCTCTACTTCTAGAGCCATGAATTTGACTAAGGCCAAGGAGTTGGCCTCTTCGAACCCTGTCTTGGACTCACATCCAAGCAGCCTCATCTGGTGGGTTGTCTGATTCATAATCAACTGCTTGTTTAAGCTTAGACTTTAACTCTGCCAATTCTCCAATTTCCAACACACTGGATGGAGGGGTGGCAGGTTGTGCAATTTCACTTAGAGGAATGATCTCAGGCTTATACATTTCAGCCTCTGCACAATTTGCTGAAGTACTGAAGGGATGTGGATCTGCCTTCACCTCTTCGACCCCCACTTCTTTCCCATTTTCATACTTCACAATCATCAGGGCTTGATGCATCGAAGATGGAATACAACCATTGACATGAATCCAATCCCTACCAAGTAAAGCATTATACTTACTTGTAAAAGTATCCACCACAAAAAATGCTGTATCAGTTTCTACTTGGCCAACTTTCAGGCGTATAGAAACAATTCCTTTGGGATTTTTACTCTCACCAGTAAACCCAGCAATGGATGTGCTTGTTGGGATCAATCGAACCTTTTCTTTTCCCAACTTCTTCAAAGTCCTGGAAGGTAAAATGTTCACTGCTGCACCATTATCAACCAATACTCTGTTTACCAAAATCCCATCAAACAATGCAGATATGTATAATGGCTTCAAATGGTGCCTCATATCATTCGAAGGTGATTTGAAAGGATAAGAAAGATCAGCACAATTCAAATCCACTATCAAAGGATACTCAGAATTTGTTTCTGTATCTGGGACAAAAACTGCTCTTTCCTTAGAGGTCACTTCTGGCTCTTCCATAGCATTAACCATAATCATAAACTCCTCTTCTTCTTCTTCCTTTTGAATCTTAGAAACCAAGGCTCCCCAACCTTCATTCCAACCATTATCATATGTAAGGTTATACTCTTCATCACTTGATACATCAATGATCTCCAAAGGAGCAACTGTTGGTTGTAGTGCCCTTCGAACTGGTGAGCAGTCTGGTCCAAAAGGTCCAAAATCAAATGAAGGAGCAACCATGTTAATTTGAACTTCAGGCAAAGTCCCAAACTGAATGGTCCTTTTTTCCTGTATTGGTAATTCTGATCCATCCTCTATTGTGTCCATCTTTTTAGAAAACTCCACTGCAGAAGTTTCCATGGGGGATAATGTTTCAACAGGAGATGAATTCATACCTCCACCTTCTTCCTGTTCCACTATCATGGCCTCTAATAGGCCAGACTGATAGCTTGCCAAGGAATTTGGTGAAGCTGGACTATTTCGAGGTACTTCACTGTCCATTCTTGCAGCCAGACTTTCCAGTGTTTCCCTCTCTGATTGCGTAAACCCCCTTCGAAGAGATTCTTCAGAATCTTCCCTTCGAAGTCTGTTAAACCTTGGGTTAAACTTATCACCCCCATTATGATTATCCTTGGTGGCATATTCTTCCATTTGGAAACTAGTATACCTCCTTTGCAGCTTCCTCTTTTGAGTTCTTGTTAACATAGGGATCATTTGAGGTGTTTTAGTCTTTGGATCTCTGACCACCACCCATTGACCAGCAGGAGTGTTTGGAGGTTTAACCATCTTGTTTCCAACTTTAGAAGGGGTTTTATATCCTTGGAAGAGTTCTGGTTTAACTTTCTTTAAAAACCAATCAGGAACTCCTTTTACCAAGGTGAATTGTTCCCCTTCTCCTTCAGTTTCCTGATCCATTAGGGCCTTTCCAGTGTTAACCTTCTTCAAAGGAGGATAATCCCTCTTCGAAGTTGGTGGAACTGGACTCGAAGGCACATTTCTCTTTGACACCGGCCAAGGCTTCTCATTTCTTCCATGATTTGGGCTTATCCATGGTTTTCTTTCATTATTTTGATCCAGAGCCTTCCTTTCCATCCTTTTTGGAAAAAAATCAACCCCCTGTCGATCCAAATCTTTGAAAATCAGATAATTAGCCCTGCATTCCATACATAAGTATTCCAGAAAGGATGCTTCAAGCATGGGAAGATGAGATTGCTTAAAACCCTTTTTGGAAGAACTTCCTATTGCATAATCTTGCCGGTGAGCCTTTCCATCATTACCTCGAAGTTGGCCAATTTTTGGCTTTCCTCTTCCAAACTGAATAGAATTCATCCCAACATGAACTCGTCTGTTTTGCCATACCTCTTGAACTGTTTTAGCCAAAGAAGTTGGCACATTGGTATTAGCAGTTACTTCTTCAATCTTTGGGAATGGATCTGTGTCTATTCCCATGGTCTTTTCTGGAAACATAATCCTTCCTTTCTTAATTTGCTCCTGAACCCTGTCACGAAAAACATTACAATTCTTAGTTGAATGAGTCCAGGAAGCATGCCATTTGCAATAGTTCTTCCCTTTCGTTTCTTCCAAAGTTGGAAGTTTAACATTTTCAGGAAGTTTGATAAACTTTTTCTTCAAAAGGTAATCAAAAATTTCATCTGCTTTAGAAACATCAAATGAGTATACTTTGCTAACTGCTTTCTTATTAGTCCTTGGTGCTATAGAAGAATCCTTTAGAACTAAACATTCACACACACAAGGGTCATGCTCAACAATTTCAGCAGCATCAATTTCATAAGTAGAGTCTTTATAATAGGTTGAATAAGAAGAGTTGTTCCTGTCGACATCTTCTTCTAACAAAGATTCATATCTAGAAGCTTTGTAAGTTAAGTCAACCAAATCTCTAAACTCTGCAGAATCGAACTTCTTCCTAAGTTCTCTACTCAAACCATCTTGTGCTATTCTCACAAATTCAACTTCTGGTAGTTGCAGTTTACATTTATTCCTAGCCTTTTTAAACCTAGCAATAAAGTGAGCAGCCTTTTCATCAGGCTTTTGCTTTAACCTTGCTAAATCAGCCATAGTGACTTCAGGCTCAGTTTGATAAAATTGTGCATGGAATAATTCTTCCATCCTTTGCCAATTTGGAACTGACTCTGGTGTTAAATTAGAGTACCATTCGAAGGCTGTTCCTGTCAAAGAATTAGAAAACAATTTCAACTTAACGAACCCATTATTGCCTAATTCTTTACATTGAGCCGTAAATCTGGCAATATGCTCTGTTGTTGATTGTTTTCCATCCCCATGGAACAAAGTAAAATCTGGGATTTTGAACCCCCTAGGGACTTCGAACTGCCTATCTATCCATTCTGGATAGGGCTTTCTATAAATTTGGGTTTGTACTCCTCGGTTCAAAGGTCCATATACCTCTTGCATAAGGCCTAATATTTCGTCTCGAAGGGCTGGACGTTCTCCTAGAGGCACTCTTGTATTAACAGATGGCTCCCAAGTAGCATTTCTAGGCATATTATCTTCTGGAAACCTCTGAAAAGGATCATCAAAAAGCCTATGTTGCTTAAAACCCCCTTCTTGCTTTGCAAGAGGTTCGTATAAGTGGTTCGAATGTATCCTACCCATCTCTGGTATCCCTGCATACTTAGGAATTCCGATCTCTGGATTAAACCTTTTTGCACTGGTCCTATCTTTCTCATTAAAATGACTTCCAGGAGTGAATACATACTCATCAAACCCGTAATCATTGTTTCTAAAACCCTTTTCCTCATTTAAACCATCAAAGTTTGGTTCGAATGGGACATTAGTGTTCTGTTTGAACACTTTCTTAGGTTTAGGAGCTTGATAATCATGAGTTTTTGCAGGTTCATACCAAGATTCTGGTATATCATCTACATTTATAGGCTCTTTTCCAGGCCTTGACTTAAATTTGCTTGTACTAGCTTCTCCTTTATCCTTCTCAAACGAGGGCAAAGGATCATGCCTAGTTACTGATTGCTCTTCTAACTTTTGTAACATAAGTTTCTGGGTTTGAGCCAGTTCTTTAAATGTGGCAATCATTTCAGCAAACTGATTAGATGACACACTTCCTCCAACTTCTGGATTCTTTGGGTCATCCACATGTACAGTTCTGTTACTCCTAGTATTCATTCGAGAACTCTGGCCAATCCCTGTATTTAAGTCTTGACCAGTACGAGTCTCTGGTCCTATTTGTAGGCCTTCGACTTGTTCATTCTCTCTAGAATTAACATTGTTCTCGTCTTCTGGCATTTGGCCAACCTGAGAATCATCCGCTTGCTTCCTAAGTTTTGGAGCCATTCAACACTTTCAGGGGTCCCACTGGGCGTGCCAAAAAATGTGTTTGGTTCTTTTTACTTCTTTGCAATGGAAATAATTGTGTGCGAGCGTGCCAGAGAGAGTTTCAATCTCCTCCCTCAGATTAACTTTGGAAAAACCAAATCTAATCAGGCGATTGTGTTTTATTGGTTCAATTACCTCAATTAAGAGGATTTTTTCAACAAGTGAAGAAATGAAACCAACAAACTTAGGAAATCGAAGAACAAAAAGAAACAAGATACTTCGATCAATGAATCAAAGGTAAACTTACTTCGAAATTGTCTCCAACTTCAGATACAAGAACTTCAAACTGGTGATTGTTACATGAACAATCGAGATTAATCCTAAACTACTTCCTAATCTACTTCGAACTGAGTTCGAGATCCTAAAACTACTTCGAACTGAGTTCGAATTCCTAAACTACTTTGCCAATGAACAAACCAAGCATCAGTTTTTTGATAGCTGTTTGTTGAAGATTTGTCCGGGGGCTTTTCACTCTTCAATTTCTTCTATTTATAGACGCTGCTTGCAATTTGAACTTCCCGCTCAATGAATTTGAACATTGGCTTGTTTCGAATTTCAACTTCCACTGGCAGTTGCTTTCTCCTCCACGTTTGAACTTGAATCTTTCTAATTCTTCCTCCAGAAGCTCTGATTTTGAATCTGTGCGGTTTATTTAAACAAACTCGAATGACTTGTACGTTAAATTGAATAACTGCCTCTTAATAAGCACTCCACGTGTTATAACTGCCAATTTGCTTTGTTTCCCAAGTTCACACGTGGAGTTCATATGTTTAAAAGTTAATATCATGGCTTCGAAACCTCCCTTCACGTCAGTAATGGCTTGTAACTGCCAATAACTGTTTTTCATCTTTAACCATAATACGACATCGTATTAAGCCATTTATATTCCTTTAATCCAGTGTGTCTTTATCAACAGGTAATTGCCAACGTTTGGCATTTTCAATTACGTGTCAATCGATTATTGGATTTGTTAATTTTATATGTAAACACTAACAAACATAAGCCCTTCAGCACTAAAAATAGACTTCATTACAGTGGATATCCACATAGAAAATGCAAAGATTTCATCGCATGCTGCATGTCAAACACAATTCACATGACTATCACAAAGTTATCAAACGTAACAGAAGTTGTAGATTCAATTTAAGTGAGCATAAATTTGTAGTCAAACTGCTTCTTGAACTTACCTTCAGCAACTATTGGTCCATATGCAGGTGGTTTAGCAATCCATTTTCCTAGAGAATCCTTCATGTGTCTTCTATCAGATGCAAAGGAACGAAGGAAAATTGGAGCATGCACAACACAGAAGAACCTGAGATTGCAAAGCAGCCAATCTATTCATATACTTTTCCAGTTGGGTTTCAAGAAATCTAACAATTTACATAACAGTAATCAATAGGCCATCAAGATGGAAAGAGAAATATCACCAACAAATAAATCATGACAAGGAATATCAAGAAATGGATAATGTGGTGTTAGAATTACAAGAGTAGAACTGGAGACTTGAAGTGTCGCTGCTGTGTATCCAAAATGGTCTCCTCTTGAATGAGATACCAATTTTCGACCAGAACTGGAGATTGACATGGTATCATATGCCCAATATGTCTGGTAGGGCATGCACCTAGCAAGCAAGTCCAGTGATTCAAGTTATGCGATTATGTGTGTAAACTTCCTATCATAGCTTTTGTTATACAGAGTTGCCATAAGATGAGTGAAGTCCCCATGCCAATGCACCAGGATACATAAAAAGTACCAGGTTGCTTAAAGAAATAAAAATTGAATTTTTAGGCCTACATTGTACGGTCTTACGTGATCCTTAGACTGGTGTTAAGAGAATTCTAGCTAGTGATGTACCCACCCAAAAAAAATTGGTGATATGGGGCAATTGATCCCTGTCTAAGCTAGAAAATGATAGTTTAATTTTTTTTTTATGACAACCGGCCAACGCCTCGACTAATTCCGGGGCCCAAGAGTTAACGACCGGACATAAACTCCAGGGGCCCCAAGAGTTTCCTGGCATGGGGAATCGAACCTGAGACCTTAGGCGGGAGCAAACCCGTAAGTCCCAAGATCACTTTGCCAACCCCTTGGGGTTAAAATTACCTCTGCTGTCACACTACTTATGTGAGAGTTTGACTTTGTCTTCATTAGATACAGTAGTAAGACGGGTTCAATACTTCATTTCCTATAGATTCAGAAGTATAATCATGTTTTTGGTTTCTTTTTTGTAAGAATGATCTACCAAAGGGACCCACGAAAAATCACTTCTTCTTGTCAAATTGTTACCTGCCTTTATTTTTCTGTGTTCAAACTTTTATGCTTTAAGTCACAAACAAAAGACAAGGGAAGCCCGCACTCTTTCTACTGTCATTTCATCTATGGAAACAAGATGCCACATCTGAATGAGGCTTCCCAACAATCCTAAGGTAACAAGTTTGTTAAAACATAAAACTACATCGCCTAATTGTAGTGGTGACCTTGCCTCCTGGGTGTTATCATATGTATTGTTGGGCATACCATGTCCAAAAAATCTGGTGTATACTCGCCAAGAAAAAATTGTTTTCAGAAGATGACTAATGCACCAAACTAAACATTACCTTTGAAAATCAGCAAAAATTTGAAAAGAGGGCCGGATGGTTGCTGATACGTAGGAGGCTAGAGAAGATGGAAAAGGAAGACTTGAATCTAAATCCCATACAAGAGGCGAAGAGCCACTTTCTTTCTTTCTCTGTTAGTAGAATTGCAGTTGCAAGGTTTAGGAAATGGAAATGGTGTTTCAAACAACGATTCATGCGAGACGACGGAAAGCAAAAAGGTAAAACCTATCTCAGGCGTGAGATTTTGTTCACCTGAACGCAGATGACATGATAGTCCCAGAGAATTACTCCATCAGCTCTGTGACTAGTCTTCTGGTGCCACAGTGGAACCTGTACCATGGTCATCAAATTGAGAAGACCTTTACCTCAGCCAATCCAATTTATGCAAAAACATGCATGCAAAGGGATCCCTTTTCTGGTTGGCTCAAGCAATATGGCAACGAAATTGTCAAAATTTGATCAGAGAGATCCATTGATTGAGAAGTTATCCACAGGACAGGTGTGGCATTTCCTCGTCCTAAACCAACCCAGCCGCAAGTCTTTGTAAATAATCTCAAACACTAAAGAAGTCCATCAAATTTCCTAGTGAATTACAGGGACAGGCATGGGATTTTAAGGATTTTAAGACTAAGACAAAGTTTGTAAATTTGAAAGGCGATATTAGTTTTGACAATAAAAAATGTAAAGTTACTGCTAAAAAGAGTATCCTTTATATTTTCGATCAATCTAACGAAGTAATAAAATATGATAATCTAAAATTATAACCACATACAATCTTGTGCATCCCTCTTCGTTTTAAAAGGAAAAATATAACTGTAAAAAATAAATTATTGCTAAAATAACTTTATTTTTCCAAAAACTCTTGGTTTGGCGGGCGTTAGATTGTTCAAAGCAGTGTTGGG
>CM037161.1:42766137-42886063 GCA_020921065.1 Vaccinium darrowii
CAATACAAAGGAACAGCTAGCTGACATTATGACCAAAGCAGTAGCGGCAGAAAAATTCTCTCAGTTTCATGAAGTTATGAAGATTACAAATTAAGGAGGAGTGTTAAAAAAAAGTAATTTGTAATCTTTTAATTATCTAGAATTATGTAGAAATTTGTAGTAAAATATCTAATATAAATAAATCTAGAAGAATGTAAAATGTAATGATGGCATTTTGCAAAATCCCAGAGACTTCGGGAAGAGTAGTAGGTCGGCGGAAGTGTGTCGGTTGATGGCTCTATAAATAGAGCTTCCCGTGTACAGTTTGAAAGGTAATGAAAATCCATTTCCAGTACAAAAGTCATCCACAGTCTGAAGTCCTATATTACACCCCACCTTTTACTAACAATCCGAAAAGTGCAATCTGTAAAAGCATTCCACTAGCCTTTCACCTTCACTCCCTTATTACACTATCGACCCCTCCTTTACCTATAACTCCAAGTATCTCCCTAATTTTCCTCTACATTATACTAGCACCCCAACAAATTCAGCATTGTTTGCTTGATTAGGAGCCAGCGTGCATTTTTGCATTTTATGAAAGGAGAAAAGTCCTTTTTTACCATCCGACTCTTGTAAATTAATCATTAGACCACATAGGATGAAATAGTGTATTTCATTAAAGTTGAAAACACTTTTGCAATATCTTTTACAAGAGACGTGTTGGGAGAAATGACTCCCCGTCTTTGATACAACAAGCTCTTTGATACTGATTTATAATTATCTCAAAGACTCAAACACAACCAAAAAAGTGACTTGAATTCTTGGTGGGAGGGGAAACAACCGGAGTCATGGGGGAAAGGGGCTTTCAAAAATATATGTTTCCCAAAAGGTACTTCAGACTTATACATACCTACCAGGAAATCGTGGATCTCGAGATATTAACAGTCTCAATCTCATAGGTGTCTTGGTTCCTAGTGGCTACCAAACATATCTAGAGATTTCCCCAACAGCAAAGCTAAAAAAGTAATGCTGTTACATTCTACAAGAATCCATTTAATCCTCCACATACCTACAGCCTCAACTCAGAAAGTACCCGGAAGTCTGGAACAATAGAGCACAGAAAACCAGAAACAAGATCAAGCTTTTTATAGCTCACTGTGAAGTGAAGTCCCACATGGCCTGGATACCAAAGTAATATGAAATATATAAGCTTGAGGGCACCCTCACTTTATGAGCTAGCTTTTGGGTTGAGTTCTACCCAAGACCGTGTAACATGGTATCAGAGCTGGGTACCAGAGATGGGTAGGGTGCGTGTCTCTCTCTCGCCTGCACGCGGCAGGTGCTGCCGAGGCCCGAGTGAGCATGCTGCGCGTGAGGGAGGGTGTGAAGCGAAGTCCCACATTGCCTAGGTACCAAAGTAATATGAAATATATAAGCGTGAGGGAACCCTCACTTCATGAGCTAGCTTATGGGGTTGAATTCTACCCAAGACCATGTAACAACATGCATGCCACTATGTTGATGTGTCCATCAATGTTAGCCCCTATTAACACAAGATGGGTATTTGTTTTGTAATGATAGGAAAACAAGTTATATTAAACCCAAACTATATGAAGGCAACTACAAAATTGATCCCTTATTTTCTATATTTCCATTTAATATGTCTAGGTTCATAACTTTACAGTGTTTACCAATTACCATGCAATTCCCATATACACAAGCAATATATTCAAATAAGACGATCGATGGATACTCTACTAAATTCAGCATTCAAAGGTGCTTTTTGTTAGTGCTTAAAGGGCTACTCAGTGCACGAGGCACCGCCTCCCTCTACTGCAGAGTGAATGGTTGGATGTGAGTTGCCTTAACCCGCCAGCGGAGAGGCTGTTTTTGTGACTCGAACCGTTACCACCAGGTCACAATGGGGAAACGTTCTGCGTTGCACCTGAGCCGCCCTTCTATTCAAAGGTGCTTGGATATATGGGAAAAATGTGCATAGTAAACTAGAACACGAGAACTAGATCAACAGACTGAGGAGAATCCGGATGATGTATGACAAACAAAATCATTACAGGTAAAGGTGGTTCATCTTAACCCCACTACAAAAGCCCACAAAAATCCAACCGTAATAAACACAAGAATAGATGAATTGGGTATCAACTGATCGAAATATGTATGTATGTATGTATATATGTATATATATATATATATATATATATATATATATAGAGAGAGAGAGAGAGAGAGAGAGAGAGAGAGAGAGTACCAGTAGGAAGGAGTACGATGAAAGTGGGAGTCATCCAAAGGAGGAACGTTGGTTGCCGTTGAGGGTGAATCCAATTTCAAAGATGCCATTTATATCTAGTTCGATATGTATACACACACATATATATATATTCTCCGAAGAGCTTTTCTGGAGAGTGGTGGGAGGGGAGAGTATAACTGCAGCCGTGGGTGGGCAGTGGGCCGGTGGCGGTGGCCGGTGGGCACGAACAACTGAACAAGGTCCTCCCTTTGAAGTTGGCTTGATAGACATTTTGTCCCTCAAACTTTGCTTAACATGCCAATTCCCATCCCTCAATTTCAATTTCTTCTTTTTGGGCCCTCTAAAACTTAGAACCAAGCTGATGCAGTCCAAAACTTTGACAATGGATGGGATAATTATCTCTGTTAGCTGAAAATAGAATAGGTCGAGGTGCACAGAATGCCGAGGTGGATAGCCCAAAAGTTGCTGAAAATGTCGTTTTTATCATTTAGGGTGAGTTCTTCAATGGATTTTATCAAAAATTTGATAAAATTAAATCCTTGATTTTATCTATTGGTATTTTATCTATTGGTGAGGAGAGTTGATAAAATCTATAGATTTTTGAGACTTTTGAATGCATCTCAAAAATCTATAGGTTTTATCAACTCCATTCACCAATGAATAAAATCAAGGGCTTGACTTTATCATTGGAGAATTCACCCTTATTTGATCAAAAGATATCAATGTCGTTTGTGTTCCTGCAAAATTTATATTTCTTATCAACTCCATTAATGGAGGAGATATTGTTGGAAAGTTCACTGTATCTACAATTAGGGGTGAAATTGGTTCGGTTCGGTCCAGTTCTGCCATGTATATGAGTGAACCGGGAAAACTCAGTTTGGGAGAACCATAGAATCAAAACCGGTTTTTTAGATGTTGGTTCGGTTCCGGTTTGGATCATCCCGATCGGACCGGTTTAGAGATCAATTTGGTTCATCAGAGAGCGAGAAGAGATCGAGACTAACTAAAAACATACATAAATATATACGTATAACCACCAGATCTAAACATTTATGGTGATGCTATTGCTTAGATTTAGTGATTCAAGGTTTTCTTAAACAAGATAAACCCAAACTAGAAGCAACCAACTCAATAACATTTTCTTGGTCACAGGATACTCATTTCCATGAACAAACAGGACCAGAAGAAGTTATATACACCAGATCTAAACATTTATGGAGATATATACATACATATATATAGCAGTCGACGATGATGGACGGAGTCAACGACTGGTTGGCATTGATTGCTAGATCTCGCAGATCGTGGTGAGAGGACGACAGGACGGCGACAACAGACATGAATCGCGGTGAGAGGACGATGGACTGCCATCACGGTGTGAGAGAGAGCGATAGAGAGAGGAGGTGGGAGTCGATGGTGACTAGTGTGAGAGGAGAATCGCCTGTGGTAGAGAGAAAATGGGATCAACCAAACCCCAAAATTTCATGTTTTCACCCTTCTTACAGGCGATTCTTCTCTCACACCTGTCATGACCCAAATCCAACGGATTTGAGCATGGTGACCGGCCAGTGAGTTCGTCTCGGGCTGCGATCAACTTCTTCTTCTTCTATTTTTTTTCATTAAAATAATAAAAATAACTATCAGCATACGCGGAAGCTTTATGTAATTAATCTTAAATTACTAGAGTTCCTCTATTATGCTAACGACAACTTGGTTATATTTTCCCTTATTTATTACACGACATGTCGTAAGCTAATAATTGATACTCGACCTGTCCTTCTATTCCTGACTACCTGAAAAGGGAATATTGCAATATCATAAGCCAATGCTTTGTGTGAGTTTATGAATTATCAGAGTTACATGATCCACCATGGAAGTTTTTTTTACAAGCTTGTTTACGAAATTTGGTTACAGTTGAAGCCATGAAAAACTGATCATGCCATAAACATATACGATATACCATTCGACGATTTTTGTGCCAGCTATGAGGGAGCGACCCCCGATGCGCATAAAGTGAATTGATCAATTCAATTGAACACCTGGCCGTGAACCTATCCATTCTGTTCTTATAACACCTTTCCGACTGGTATCTTTAATGTCTCCCAGATTCACGGACATCGTCCGGATGTATCGATAATACTATTTTTTTTTTCTTTCAAAAACTAAGCAAAACATCATAATTCCATGATATATTTGATTCAAAATAAGTTCATATATAAATAATCATAATTTAAGAAAATATTTTTTTGCAAAAGACCTCATGTAACAAAGATAATTCTAACTCACCTTTTTGCAGTCGAAATCTACTTTCAATTACTCTGAAGAACTCGTTCTTAAACATAAAATATTCATCTTTCATTACCACCAAAATTAGGCTAAAGTTTATACCAGCTAATTGACGAGTTCTAACTGTACGTGAAGTTCATAAATTGCATCCTTTCAACCATTCATTTCTCTCTTTTTTATTCATTAACTTAAGCAAATACTATGTGTGTTCAAATTACTAAAATGAGTCTAATATCTAAAGCTAGGGTTCGGTCCAACTTCAAAACGAGTCGAGTCAAGCCACTAGCTGCGTGAGAAGCATGGTTCATTTTTAGCCCTAAATCAAACCCAACAAACTCAATAATTATGTATGATCATTTTTGCAAATCTACGAACCGATTTGCTCCCCCATTATTTTATTAACTAATCTTACTTTTTCAAACTACACTTGAACACCTAAAAAAAAAACAAGGACAGCTTAATGCATGAGCTATTGATAAATCTGTATAACACGAATATTGTGATTTTTTAAGATAACATCAGAGCGGAACAGTTTCAATCTTGACCTATAGTTGGTTTCTTTTAATTTGCCAGAGGAATCACGGAAAAGTAAAACTAATGTCTTTATGTCATGACCATTTTCCCACTTCTGCTTGTTATGTAATTGCTAAGGAGAAGTTAATAGATTTAAGTGCCAGTGTGAGTGTTCTCAACAGCAAGGAGGAAGTGAAACTCACCTCTCAAGGCTACTGTTCTTCCTCCTCTTTCCTTTTTTTTTTTTTTCTTTTCTTTTTCGCCCCTTTTGTTCCTTCCTCTCTTTTTGTTGCCATAGGGGGTGCATGTGTGCGCTAAGTGTGGGGAATCAAAAGCCATATTTTTACTAAGGACCCTAAGTCTAGAATTATCTATAGAGTAATATCATCTAGTCCATATGCATTGTATAATCTAAGAGAATCTTATTAATTACTATGCATACTATGCATCGTATAATCCAAGAGAATCAAATCGTATTAATTGCTATGCATTGTATAATCTAAGAGGATCAAATCCTACTAATTACCTTGGTGATTCACCCATTCATAGCAAGCCACCTCACCTAATTTCCGAAGCCTCTTACTTGGCCACAAGCATCAAATAATAGGATGCCACCTCCCCTAATTTCCGAAAGGCTCTTTGCTTGAGCATCAAGGCTAGTCTCCTTGCAGTGACTTGTGTCGCATTCTCGTGTCCTAATGCTGTTAGCAGGGTTGAGATAACATTTTAAAATGTTCTTAAAAATTGACACATACCAAAAAATACACTATTTTTATTTTATAGGCTTTAAGACAACACAAAAATATATTTCCTAATCTTAACGGTAAGTGGGTCACCAAATGTTAACCCCATTTTATAATTCTTTTTTTTATTATTGTTTTATTTGTTATTAAAAGTCAGGGTATTACAACACCAGCCACCAACTCCCACCCCCTCCTCTCTCTCTCTACCACTCTCTTTCACATTGAGATGGCAGTCTGTCGTTGTCGCCGTGCTGTCGTCCTCTCACCGCGATCTGCGAGATCGACCAATCGACGCCGACCCATCATCAACTTCATCCATCATCTTCGATTGCGACATATATGTATGTATATATCTCTGTAAATATTAAGATCCGGTGTATAACTTTTTTTGGTCCTGTTTGTTCATGGAAAGGAGTATTGTGACCAAGAAAATATTATTAGGTTAGTTGCTTCTTGTTTGGGTTTATCTGGTTTAAGAAAATCTTGAATCACTAGATCTAAGCAATAACATCACCGTAAATGTTTAGATCTAGTGTATATACATATATATTTATGTATATTTTTAAGCCTCTCTCTCTCTTTCTCTCTCTCTCTCCGACAAAAATATCCAAGAAAGAGAAATGAAGGGTCTAGATTATCAATAAGGAACAACAGTGGAGGCAGTTTAGAAAAATTGGAAAAAGAAGTGAATCTCAATGAGGAATATCGGTGGAGACGGTTAAGGAAATTTGGAGAAGGAATTGAATCTAAGTGAGACTAGCTAGATAGTCACTTAAATTAAGTGATTTTTCATTTACCCAAAAAAACATTGCATTTTTCTTCCCAACAAGTAACTATGACTAGATAGTCACACTACTAATTACAAAATAGGTGAGAAAAAAAAAAGTTCAATGAACAGCTCTACGAAATACTAACACAATATTGAAATTTAATCCAGCACAGGACCCCCTCATGCTGCCAATGTAACTTGGTTGATCTTGCATTTCAGATTTGCTTTCTTTAGAGCTCTGAACTAGTCGTTATGAAATAATATATAGTGTAAATATTACAATAAAAAAACATAATTAAATCACTTAGAATTTTACAAAATAACCCTATATATCGCGATAAAAAAAAACATACTTAAATCACTTAGAATTTTACAATTTTTCTCAATGAATTTTATATTTTGAGCCAAACAAGATTAAATTGTGTAAACTCAGACAATTTTATTGAGAGGTAAAACATAGGGTTCTGTTCTCATTACGTAGTATTTATACACGAGTACAAGAGACAAATTACACTATGAACCTAAACTACTACTTAATTGTAAGAGTAGACAAATACAACCTAATTACACATTTACACTCACAACTTAACACTCCCCCTCAAGTTGGTGCGAAGATATCAATCAAGCCCAACTTGAACACAATGGGGTGGAAACTCTTGCTGCCAAGCCCTTTTGTGAAAATATCAGCTAATTGATTCTTATATCGCACAAAAGGCATACATATCAACCCATCGCTCAACTTTTCCTTGATGAAGTGTCTGTCAATCTCTATATGCTTCGTTCTGTCGTGTTGAACAGGATTGTGGGCAATGTTTATGGAAACTTTGTTATCGCAGTAGAGTTTTATAGGACCATTATCAAAAATTCTCAAATCACGTAACAAAGTTTGGAGCCACAAGAGCTCACAAACACCATGAGCCATAGCTCTATACTCAACTTCTGCGCTTGACCTGGCAACTACTGATTGCTTCTGACTTCGCCAAGTAACCAAATTCCCCCCAAGAAAAGTGCAATAGCCAGAAGTAGAGCGTCTATCATCTACAGAACCAGCCCAATCAGCATCAGTAAATGCCTCCAATTGCAGGTGACCGTGATTAGAGAAAAGAATTCCTTTTCCGCTGATTTGAGATACCTCAAAATACGATACACTGCATCCAGGTGTGAGGTACGAGGATCATGCATAAACTGACTAACAACACCCACTGCATAAGTGACATCTGGTCTCGTGTGAGCTAAGTATATCAGTCGACCAACTAGTCGCTGATATCTCTCCTTATCCGTGAGCTCCCCTGAGTCTCCACTAAGCTGATGATTTGCCTCAATAAGAGAATCTGCAGGTCTACAACCCAACATACCTGTTTCTTCCAATAAATCAAGTATATACTTCCGTTGGGAGATAAAAATCCCTCTATCAGACCTTGCCACCTCCATTCCAAGAAAGTATCGCAGTGATCCCAAATCCTTAATCTCAAACTCTTGAGCTAGACTAGACTTGAGATTAAGGATCTCATCCACATCATTGTCTGTCATTATTATATCATCAACATAAACAATAAGGACAGCAATCTTACCAACACCTTTCTTGATGAACATAGTATGATCTGCATGACTTTGTTTGTATCCAAATCTCAACATAGCCTTCGAAAACCTTCCAAACCAGGCTCTAGGTGACTGCTTCAACCCATAAAGAGCCTTTTTCGGTCTACACACCTTTCCCTCAGTCTGAGATGAAGAAAAACCAGGTGGGATAGCCATATACACCTCCTCCTCTAACTCACCATGGAGGAATGCATTCTTCACATCAAACTATTGGAGAGGCCAATTCAAATTTGCAGCACACGAGAGTAGAGCTCGCACAGAGTTCATCTTTGCTACTGGCGCAAATGTCTCCTCGTAGTCAATACCATATGTTTGAGTGAAACCCTTGGCAACAAGTCTCGCCTTGTACCGCTCAACCGTACCATCAGCATTTTGCTTAACAGTGAAAACCCATTTACATCCTACTGGTTTCTTTCCTTCCAGAAGTGATACTAGCTCCCAAGTGCCATTCTTTTTCAAAGCTGTCATCTCCTCTACCATAGCTCCTTTCCACTTAGGTATCATGAATGCATCCTGCCAATTCTGTGGAATAGATATAGAAGAAAGAGTCAAAACAAAGGCATGGTATGAAGGAGATAAACGATCATAGGAGACAAACTGGGAGATGGGATGTTGAGTACATGATCTAACACTTTTCCGGAGAGCAATAGGAAGATCGTCAGAATTATCAAGAGGAGGTTCAATGAGAGAAGAGTCATTACCATATGAGTCAGCTGAGGAATCTAGAACTGGAGTCGAAGATTGTGGTTGACAACGTGGTATCACACAAGAGGACTTCCCATGTTTTCTGCTATAGGTCTTGAGGTTAGACCTTTGCAGCCGGTGTATATATTCCTCATCATCACCACCTATGTCATGAGTTGCTTTTTCGGCAGATATTTGTTCCTCTCCAGAATTTTCTTTCTCCCCCTCACCATGATTATACATTAGTTGCTCCCCCTCACCATAAAACATCTCTTCCTCTTGCCTATACTCCCCCTGAAGAGATGGAGTGGAGGGAGAAAAAAAGGACACTGTTTCCCAAAAAGAGACATCCATAGACACAAAAGATTTCCTAGAATGAGGATCATAACATTTATAGCCCTTTTGAGTAGGAGAGTACCCAATGAAAACACATTTATGGGCTTTAGGACCTAGCTTGCCACCTGAGGGATGAGGAGCATGAACAAAACACACACAACCAAAAACACGTGGGGGAAGAGTTGTGGTACGAAAAACACTAGGAAGACACTCAAGGGGAGTTTTAAAGTTAAGAACACTAGATGGCATGCGGTTAATAAGATAGACTGCAGTTAAAATGGCTTCTCCCCACAAATATTTAGGAACATTCATGGTGAATAACATAGAGCGAGCTACCTCAGCTAGATGGCGATTTTTGCGTTCAGCAACTCCATTTTGTTGTGGAGTGTCAACACAAGTCGTCTGAAAAAGAATACCATTTTCATCTAAAAAAGCCCGAAAACTCTTATCGATGTACTCAGTGCCATTATCACTCCGAAGAATCTTAATACTCATATCAAACTGAGTGCGAACCATTGCATGAAAAGATTTAAAACAGGAAAACACTTCACTTTTCGACTTAAGTAAGTACACTCAAGTAGCACGAGAATAACAGTCAATAAAAGTGACAAACCACCGAAAACCTTTAAGAGAAGGAATAGGGGAAGGACCCCAAACATCAGAATGAATAACCATAAACGGAGAATCACTCCTTTTATTAATAGGTGCATAAAAAGAACGTTTATGTTTACCAAGCTCACAGGCTTCACAAAAAAACTGACTCCTAGAACAATGTTTAACTAAACTAGGGAAAAGCTTCTCTAAGAAATAGAGGCCACCATGTGCTTTACCACTGCCAATCACTTTCCTCGTTCCCAGTTCCTGAAAAACACAATGAGTAGGAAAAAATGTCACAGAACAATTTGCAGAACGAGTGAGACTACTAACAGACAGAAGATTAGTGGCAAAATTTGGAATATGTAGAACTGAAGAAAGAGAAATAGAGGGAGAATAGTGAATGGAACATTTCCCTGCGATAGCAGAGAACGACCCATCTGCTATTCTGACCTTATCCTTACCAAAACAAGTAGAGTAAGAATCAAATACAGAGGAACAACCTATCATATGATCTGAAGCACCAGAATCTATAATCCAAGGGATAGCAGAAGAGGCAGTGAACGCATTTGATGAGATACCTGTGTGAGCAAAATAAGATGAAGTGGGAGCTATTGTGGAAGAGGAAGCTGTGGTAGATGAAGAATCAGCCCGAGCCATAAGGCGCCTAAGAGCTTGCATCTCCCCCTGAAAAAAACCACCAGTATGATCTGAAGTCACCTGAGCCCCAATACTAAATCCAGAGTCAGACGAAGTAGAAACCGCAGATTATGAGACATGAGCCTGGGCCTGAGAACGTACTGTACCACGACCACGACCACCGCGTCCACCCCCTCGCCCACGAGGGGGGCGGCCATGTAACTTCCAGCGAAAATCCCTAGTATGACCGGTGTTGTGGCAATAATCACACTGAAGTGTCTCACGATCAGGCCCACTGCTAGCACCAGACTGTGACTTACCACTCTACGAAGTAGGAGTAAACCCTCTGCTAGAACCAAACTGACCCTGAGGACTGGCAACCAAGGCAGAGCGATCAGAAATAGAAGTAGGCACCATAGCTCCCCTCCTACTCTCCTCCTGCTGAACAATAACATAAGCTTCACCCAAAGATGGAAGCGGAACACGACTCAACACCTGCACTCGAATTGGATCATACTCTATGCCAAGGCCAGCAAGAAAGTCATAAATACGCTCTTTCTCTAACCTCTTCAACCAATTAGTAGCATCCTCAGTACAAACAGCCTGAAATCCCTGATAAAAATCGAATTCCTGCCACAGTCCACTCAACTCCGTAAAATACTCAGCTACAGACCGATGGTGTTGATCTAAATTGCGGAGTCGCTTTCTTAACTCAAAACACAGTGCATCATTACCTTGCTGAGAATAAGTTTGAGCTGCAGTAGTCCAAATCTTGTGTGGAGTATCAAGGAGCAGAAAGTTATGACGAATTTCAGCTTTCATAGAGTTAAACAACCAGGTCAGGACCAAAGATCTTTGAGACTTAAATTTCTTAAGGGCAACAGTCTCTATAGGTTGAGTGAAAGGACCCTCTATGAATTCTGACATCTCTCTGGCTTCAATAGCCAAAGTAAAAGTGCGAGACCAAAGCAAATAATTTGTCCCATCCAATTTTATAGGACAAATATCCAAAGGAACATTCTCCAATTTCCTTTCAAATTGGCCAGACATATCTTTAGTACCAGAAGTTTCAGTCTCAACATTTTTTGAATCAGAAGACATAGTGAAATCAAATGGAGAACGGTAAAAGTTGCTGGAAATAGCTCAAACAGCAACCAAACAGTGACAAACAAAGGTTTTCGAAATTACCCACCACGTCTGGACACAAACCGAGAGTGCCCAGGGAATACGCAGTCAATTGCGAGAGTACCTAGGCAATTTCGAACACTGTAGAAGTTTGTTGCTCACCAACCGAGATTACCAGAGACTGTATGATCGTCGCACAAGAAGTTCGAGTGAAGCCCAGTAGGTTTTGATCGCAAACAGAGAGATATGATGGCGTTTGAACTCAATCTGGACCAGAAAGCAACTCACGACAGTCTAGAGTTGGTCGGTAAGTAGTCAATAGTGATCGACTATAACTGTAGATACCTGTCGGAGGGTTTTTAGAGTACCACGAACTCTGAGAAGACATCTATTGCGATCGTCAGTCACTGGGTCACCAGTTATGGAGGTCATTGATGAGTTCTTGATGCACTATGATGGAGAACAGTCGATGCTTGTGATGGGTAGTCAAAAAAATAGAGAGAGACACTTGATCTACAGGTTTTGACGATGGCAGATGGTCTGACGATGGGTTTATGGGTGACGTCAGAGTTAGTTATGAAGAGAAAACTCAACTCACGGTGGAGGAAAAACTCACACACGACGGTGAATGAAAGAGCAGCGATTAAAGTCGGATCTTCTGCTCTGATACCATGTAAACTCAGACAATTTTATTGAGAGGTAAAACATAGGGTTCTGTTCTCATTACGTAGTATTTATACACGAGTACAAGAGACAAATTACACTATGAACCTAAACTACTACTTAGTTGTAAGAGTAGACAAATACAACCTAATTACACATTTACACCCACAACTTAACAAATTGGCGCATAAATTCTCTAACTTTTGAGTGAAGTTGCGGCGAATAGGTTAGCACTGATTATTTGGAGATATGCTTTTCTTTTAGGAGTTTTTTTTTGGTAAAATTTTCTTTTAGGAGTTGTTAAGCCAATTGATTATCATTCAGAGAAAAGTCCGAGGGCGATATCGATGCCCATATATCATTTTTTTTATATTGTCGTGAGTGCGTGCCTTATTTTTTACTAATGCATAAGTGTTCTTTTATGAAATACCTTAGATTGATGTGTGTTCATTATATAATAGTATAATACCATTATATAATGGCTTAGATTGAACGAAACAAAAACTGAGGGCTGATATTGAAATAGTAAACTAAAGTTGGAGGGCTTATTTACCTTTTTAGTCCCCAAAGTATTCGCGAAATGTCAATTTGGTCCCCAATATTCAAATCGTGTCTATCGAGTCCCCAATGTTCACAATGTGTGTTTAAATGGTCCCTGTGTCTAACTCCGTCCATCTTCTCCGTCAAATGCAGGGGTAACTTCGGTACTTCATCCCCACAAAGCTTTCTTCAACCTCAAAACCCTTATCTCCAACCCCCACACCCTTCTCTTTCTCTCTCTCTCTCTCTCCCCCTTATCTTTCTCCTTATACAGACATAGAAAAGAAAATATATATACTAGAGTATTTATCTCACAACTCGATGCCGGAACCACACGATCTTTGCCGGCCGAAAACACCGTCCCAACTCACTGAAATCGCACTTGCACTCGATGAATCGGAGCAGCCGTTTGTTTGGGTGGTGAAGAAGATAGGGGAAACAGACGAGACAGGAGAGGAAACTTGGTTGAAATCGGGCCAATAGGGTCGGGTCCAAACCCACAAATTCCGTGAACCCCCCATACAATGAACAATGGTGTAGCATCCTTCTCTGCGGATAAGTTCACCGGATTTTGACCGGAGAACAAACTGAATTGAGACACTAGCCTCTTCCATTAAAATTACAGCCCACAACTAAATAGTTTCATCAATTTCTACTGAGACTCGTCACCGCAACCTAACCCCGCACCGAGTTGTTGAAACGAGATTCCAATCCCAAGAGAATCCATGGCCGAGAGTCACAGCAGACCGCAGAAACCTCAGCGTGGATGGAATGGGTCTGGAACACGATTGTATTGTGTGGTTCGATTGAACGCGTAGGGTGACTGAAATTCTCAGATCCCCTTTTTGATTTTTGTGGGTAGAGGCCAGACGCACCATTGCCGACGACCAGACCGCACCATGGCTCTGAATGCCTCTCAGAGCTAGCCACAGATCCCTTATTTTGATTTTTGGGTTTGTTGTTTCTTGTTCTCTCGGAAGAGATGATCGCCCAGATCAAGAAGATAGGGTGTGATCTGAAAAATTGGGTTTTTGAGTTGGAGATAAGGGTTTTGAGGTTGAAGAAAGCTTTGTGGGGATGAAATACCGAAGTTACCCCTGCATTTGACGGAGAAGATGGACGGAGTTAGACACAGGGGCCATTTAAACACACATTGTGAACATTGGGGACTCGATAGACACGATTTGAATATTGGGGACCAAATTGACATTTCGTGAATACTTTGGGGACTAAAAAGGTAAATAAGCCAAAGTTGGAGGGACAAAACAAATCAGCAG
Source organism: Vaccinium darrowii (assembly GCA_020921065.1). Lineage (NCBI taxonomy): Eukaryota > Viridiplantae > Streptophyta > Magnoliopsida > Ericales > Ericaceae > Vaccinium > Vaccinium darrowii. The sequence continues at coordinate 42,780,151 of CM037161.1, forward strand.
TAACTGCAAGTGACGTCGTTTTCTGGTATCTTCTAGCTCGAATCGATCTCAATCCTCGTTACGAATTTGCTAAACCATGGAACCAGACCAAGAACTCACCACACTCTTCCACATCTCCGACCCACCAACCACCACCACCACCTCACGGCGGAGATTCTGCAGCGGAGGCTGCGACAGGCCAATAAACGTGTGTCTCTGCGACAAAATCCCAACCGAACCCATCTCAACATTCACCCAAGTCGTAATCCTCCACCACCCACACGAGCAGCGCCACAAGCTCGCCACCGTGCCTGTACTCTCCAAGTGCCTCCGCAACTGCCAAACCCTAATTGGCCGACGGTTGCGCCTCGGCCACTCGCCTCTCCTCGATTCTCTCTACAATGCCGCCGTTGAAAACCCTAGCCAACCATTTCGCGCATTGTATCTGTTTCCAGGTGCGGCTTCTGTTTTACTAGTTTTTCCTAAATTACTGTTCTCTTATTTTGTTTGGTATTATTTACGTTTTCTTAATTTTTCGTAAATTTCTTTAGAAGCAAACATTCGGCTCAACCAACCAGAGGAATCAGAAACATATGTGTGAGAAAAGAATCGAATTTGCTATTGTAGAGACGAACGGCCAATTCAATCTAACAAAATGTAAGAAAAGACAAAGAAAAATACCTAACAGATGTGGGCTTGATCTTATTACCACTTGTCTACACTATTATATTACTCATGGGAGATCTAGAGAAATTCTGATGGTCGACTTGCGCTTGATTTGAATTGAGAAGTTGCGGAAGTGTTGGGCGAAGTTCAAAAAGGTTGCGTTTAGAATCCAAAAGTAGGGCGTTGCAGTGATTGTAAAGAATTTGGATGATAATTCAGCTAGTGATTTGGAAGAAGGTTTTGACAGCTGTGAACTTAAGAAAAATGAAATTTGCAGTTTTACGCATTGAATGATGACAATTGACCATGCATGGGAACAAATTTGGACATAACATTTGATAGATATATGGGGTTCTAATTGTAATAGTATTGTACACGGGGGCAGGATGGGTCTGAAACTTCCAGATTCACATTTCACAAATTTAACTTTTGGATTGAAGGTTTCTCCTATTCTAATAATTCCTGAACATTTTTCGTTAATGTCTAGAAGTACATATTTGATTTTGCGAACTAGGGAATCACCCCAGAGAGTTTATGTTTACTAACTGTGTTGGGCTCGTTAGTTCCAGCAGGCTTACACCTAAAGCATGTATGAGTTTTCCAAAATTTTGGTTTCTCTGTCATTTTCTTTAACGTTTGGTTCCAATCAACAGTTAACATACCAAATTCTTTGATCCTGAAAATGATTCTGCTTTCCTCAGATAAAAAGCATAAACGAATCAGTTTAATAGTCATCACATGTACATTATTGGACTATGGTGATCGGTTGACACTGATGATTGAGGGTCTCGCTTTAATGATGACGATCATCTCTCTTTCTCGGGCACAGATTGATCGCCTGCAATTGATATTGGCAAGTGTCAATCCTCATTGCGTGGTTCTTACAAAAGCAAGTATGTTCTGATTGCTTTCGATTGGACCTGGAAGCACGCTAAGGAGACGGTGCAAGCAAGTTTACCCTTTTTATCAAAGTTTGCCATTCGTGTTTGTTTGCAGTAGTCTGCTAGTATGTAAGTAAAAAAAATGCAAAGAAAGTGCAGAAGCATTGTTGCTATTCTTTGTTTTCAACAATATTGGTATTCCTATTTGATTGATGCATCTATGTAATATGAATTTGAATGTTGGACACGTGTCCGGAGAGTGTCGATATCTTACAAAGTGTCCGTGCCATATTGACTGGGAAACTTCTAAACATTATGACTTGGTACGATGACAGGTGTTATCCGCTTGCACTGTCGTGGTGAGGGTTCAACTTACAGGAGTTGGCATAATCACGAAAAAGTGAGGTCAGACTACCTACGTACCACTTCTCTCAGACTTTTACTTACCAAAAACATAACTGGTACGACTTTTTCTCTCAATATAGGAAACTTTGGTTGTTTACATAGAAAACGTCATGCTTTGGATCTACTTTCAGAATAAGATTTTTGTACTAGATCTTCAGTTGTTCTTGATTGATTTGTTGCATTAGCCCCCTAGATAAGTTAGTTTGAAATCGGGAAATAAGAAGCAAGGGGAATTTGGCGGTTAACGATGGACAAATGCTGTTTATCTGATCTAAGAGGTACACTAGTTTTGGTGGCTCTGTTAAGGAAAACTCAAAATGTGAATGTGATTTGGCTTAAATTCAAGGTAGTTCCGTAGTGACTATAAAATTAGTTCGATTTGAGGGTTCTAACTTTTAGAACTTGGGTTTTACCAACCATCAATGTTCGGTTTTTGGTTGCAAAAATCCCCCTCTCTCAACACGGTTTCCAATATAAGTTTTCTCTATACTTATTACTCGCGTCTCTTAAGTGAAACATTAAGAGGAACATTTTGTTGGTTAAAGTTTTGTTGGCAAATGGGATTATGAATCCTTGTTTTAGAAGAAGCCTCCTGTGGGGGAGCCGATTCTAGGGTGAACCTCCCATGAACCTCTTGAGCCGCCTAAGGGCTCCGCTTGGGCCTTTTTGCCTAGCGCTCTGCCTGAGCGCTCTTGCCTAGCTGACGGGTTAGGACGAACCTCGCCTAGGGCCTTCGCCTAGGCACATTGGGGCTTCACCTGAACCTTTTTGCCTAGCGCTCCATCCGAGTGTACTTGCCAAGCCGAGGGGCTAAGATGAACCTCGCCTAGGCGCATAGAGGCTCCGCCTGAGCCACTTCTCCTAGCACTCCGTCTGAGCGCTCTTGCTTAGCCGAGGAGCTAGGATGAACCTCGCCTAAGCACATAGAGGTTCCGCCTGAGCCACTTCGCCTAGCACACTTGCCTAGCTGAGGGGCTAGGATGAATCTCGCCTAGGGCCTTCACCTAGCTCTCTTGCCTAGCCGAGGGGCTAGGATGAACCTTGCCTAGGGCCTTCGCCTAGCGCTCTCGTTTGGTTCTTCCTCTTGAGGCCTTCTCTTAGCCTCTAGTTTGCCTGAGGACTCCACCTAGCCTTGCCTGAGACCCAGTAAGTTCGCCTGAGAAGATGACCTGCACATGTGACAAACATCGTTAGCGCCTAACCGACAGGGGATTCCGGCCGGGAAGGCATTTCGACGTTCAAGTTAGAGAAGAAAGAAGATGAAGGAAGCAAGAGCTTCTGAGTTTCTAGAGAGAGAAAGTGAGAGAGAAGGGTTGAGCATTGTGAAAAAACTCTCTCCTTTCAGGTTGGGGGAGTCTGCCTTTTATAGGCAAGGAGTTGGTTGGGCTCTGAGCTATCCACGTGCCTCATGCGCCATCGGTTCCCTAGGCAAATCACGTGGCTCCTGTCACCTGTCACGACTTTTGTAGCACGCCACCTAACATGCCGCCTGACGCACGCCACCTAACGTCAAATCTGATATGTCAAGCACGCATGATAGGGACCCCTTAGAACCCATTAGTTTGGCAAAGTCGGCTCGGCTAGGTCTGAACCCACTGGTTCGGCCATTGCAAGTTTCCTAGAACCCATTGGCTCGGCAAGGGGTGCTCGTTTCGGGAAAGAGTGCCTGGTTTGGCAAAGAGTGCCCAGCTCAGCAAAGGGCGCCTGGTTCGGCAAGGAGCGCTCAGATCGACAAGGGCGCCGGTTCAGCAAGGAACGTCCAGCTGGGCAAAGAGCACCGGGTTTGGCACAGAGCGTCCGGTTCAGCAAGGAGCGCCCGGATCGACAAGGGTGCCCGTTCGACAAAGAGCATCCGGTTCGGCACTGAGCGTCCGGTTCGGCACTGAGCGTCCGGTTCGGCAAAGAGCGTTCGGCTTGGCAAAGGGCGTTTGGTTTGGCCTGGCTAATGAGCCCGCCCAGCGCCCAGTGGACTCATCCGCCCAGCGCCTTGCGAATTAGTCCGCCTAACGCCTAGCGAGTGTGTTTGCCTAGCGAGTAAGTCCGCCTAGCTCCTAGCGAATCAGTACGCTTAGCGCACTCATCCGCCTAGTGCCTAGCGAATCAATACGCCTAGCGCACTCATTCGCCTAGCGCCTAGAGAGTGAGTCTGCCTAGCGGATGAGTCCGCCTAGCACCTAGCGAATCAGTATGCCTAGCGCCTTGCGGATGAGTCCTCCTAGCGGCTGAGGCTAGTATGGACGTTGGTTTGTTAGGACCTTTGTGGGAAGAGGGCCACTACACTTCCTTGACAACATTGTGCTATGCTGACACGCATAACTTGGAAATCATATCTTGGGTAGAACCCTAAGCTTATAGTTGGATGTTGAATTTGTGGAGGGACAATAAAATAAAGGAGAAAAGAAGTAAAAGGGAAAATTTCAAAAAAGCTTCTGAACTTTCTGACAATTCGTAAAAAAAAATACCCAGACTTCAACCGTCAACAAAACCACACCCGAACTTTATATTCCGTCAACAAAAAGCCCCTGCCATTGAATTCCGTCAAGTTTTTAACAGAGGATACCTAACGGATAGACTTAACCGTGGTTTTGGACGTTGGGGTTGGCGGAACTCAAAAAAAAAAAAAAAAAAACTCTCTCTCTCTCTCTCTCTCTCTCTCTCTCTCTCTCTCTCTCTCTCTCTCTGCGTGTGAAATCTTGGGCAGTCACTAATCAGCGTGTTTTTCATTAAGCATCAACCCTTGGTTGAGGTTGGGCAATTAGCAATCTCTCTCTCCCCCCTCTCTCCTCTACCTATCCTTCGTCCCACCTCCAAGACGTCCAAATCCTCCACAAAATCAACACCGATCATCGAGCAGTCAACGAGCTCCAAATTTTCTGTAATGAATCTCGGATTCTCCTAATCAATCTCCGGCATCTCTCCTCTCGACGACTTTCTATCAGAATTGCCCTTCAAAATGGGTTTGTAATTTTTTTAAAGTTAGAAATGGGTTTGTAATTCTGGAAATTAGGGAGATGCCTTTGCCGGAAATGGTACTCGTCGGCGCACGAGGTCATGTGGAATGAGGCTGCCCCAATTTTCTTCTTTCTCACGGTAGAACACTAGCACACACTGTGTATCTCTCGTTTTTTTCTTCTCAAGAATTCTGATGGTGTGTTCCCCAATACAAATTTAACTTCCAAGAGAAGCCAACAAAGTCATGTGCAACTGTTTTGAAATTGTGAACCCAACAGATGTCATGTAGGGGAAAAGAACCAAGAGGTGCTGATTTGGGAGGTGTGAGAGGATGATTTAAATTGATAATCCTCTCTCTACCCATTGACTTCCAAAAAATGGTTATGATTCAAAAAGAAAACAGAGTAGTTTTACCCAAAAAAAGAAAAGAAAACAAAGTTGGTTGGGGGGTTCATTTACTGCATGGGAAGAGGATATAATTGGAAGGAACAGGAAATGGGAAAAAAGCAATCAACACGAGGCCACAGCATGTGTGGGTCCCATTCCGGGATCCCACACGAACGATCCAAACCGTTGATTATTTTGAAAATGCTTTTTTGAGTTAATCCTGAAAAATTCAACTCAATCGGATACATGTAATCGCCCAATCCAATCGTCTAAGGTTTCATTAACATTATAGGATCTTACATTCTGAATGAAAAATTGGACGATTCGATCAAGCATTTATATGTATCCGATTGAGTTGAAATTTTCCAAGTTAGCTTGAAAAATTACTTGAAAAATAATCAATGGTTTGGATCTCGTTCATCGGTACATCATAGACCAGATTTTTGGAAAACTTATCCTAGTGCACAACCAAAATGGTAGTAGGGCTGGTAGGGCTACTAAGAGTTAACCACCGTTAACTCCCTTTGTCAAAGGCATTAACAAAATGGGACGGTAGGGGTTTTTTTGTTGACGGAATATAAAGTTCGGGTGTGGTTTTGTTGACGGCTGAAGTCCGGTTGTTTTTTTACGAATTGTCAGAAAGTTCAAGGTTTTTTTTTGAAATTTTCCCGAAGTAAAATGTGTTGATTTTTTTTCAAGAACTTTTTCCATTCTTTTCGTTTGTTTCTTAGAGCGTCAAAAGAAACAAAACTTTCAAGCTTGGCTGGTGTTTGTCTCGGGACACGAGCAAACTTACTTTGAACTAGATTAAGTTACTATCGGCTCATTAAGCTTGTATTGTATAAAAAACTTAAGTTAACTTGAGCTCGGCTCGTGATCGAGTTGATTTGAGCTCAATCTGGTCAAATTGTAATCCAACCATGCTTGTTAAAGATCATTACGTTTCGAAATCAAGTTTGCATTACTTGTTCACACGACAATGTTTCAATAATTCATTACTTGTTTTTATTTTCGAAAATAGATAACAAATAAAAAATATTTCAATGTATTTATTTTGGCTTTGAATCTCAAAATCAAGAAAATTTAGCTGACTATCTTCACTGTAGTAATGTGAATATGGGCATTCAAGTCTTTTAATAATTTTCCAAGTTAATTGTAATTTGTGGAGGATAACATTTGCTAACTTGAATGGGGTTGAAACTTGTGAGGCGCTAATAGATTACAATTCCAAATTGGTCTTACAGTCTGATTGGACTTGGGGGCCCGGTTTCGTTATTGTCAGGCCCATTGTGGACCGCTACCAGGCCCAATATTGGGCCCCTTCTCTTTATCTTTACAATTTTGTTCCAAAACTTTATGTTTCCCTATGAAAAGCTTGCAATTCCCTTTCTAATTGCTTGCGACCTAGCTTTGTTGTAGAATAGGACGCCCCAAGCGTAGGGCTAGGTCGTTAAGAGCATAGTAACCCGGCAAGACCGGGGTCAATTTCCACAGGGACCAAATGCAACCAGCATCAGATTGACTTGCGATGAAATTTTCGGCGTTAAGACGGTCAACTCTTGGTGTGATTCAATAGGTGGAATTCTCTCGTTACTTCCTAATTTGATGAAAATAAGATTTGTCTAGAAGTAAAACGGGGGCTTGGTTAGGGGTTCAAACCACCCATGACTTAGCTTCTATCACGTTTCTCAAAGATAAATCAAATGAGAGTCGATTTCCTCGCTCACACTCGGAATATTTAACAGTGAAAATCAAGTTTAACATAAGATGGAGTTTGGTAATGGAAAGCAATCTCATTGAAGCATTTTATCAAACACATAGTGTGCCATGGTTCTAAACATTGTGTGTGCCAAGATTTTGTCTACACCCAATCAAAGAGATTAGGGATGGGCATGGGGAGGGTAGGGGGTGGATACCACTACCTCCATCCCCAATCCCTAAACCCATATAAATCCTCATCCCCTCCCCAATCTCCACTATGGATTTTTTTTTTAACCTCCATCCCAGCCCCAATGCGGGGAACGGGGATCCCCGCGGGGAATCGGGGATCCAAAAGTTTACTTAAACTATTAAAGTGAATACTAAAGAAGTTGTATTAAAATCCAAAGCTAATGACAAAAGTGGTTCCAAAGATAATTAGAATGTACTAAATCACTCAAAAGTGCTACCGCTCTTCTTGTTCTTTTTTTGTTTTTGGTTTTTGGGTAGATTAAAATTTCACTCAAAAGTACCAACATAAAACAGAAGTAAAGGAGAAAATCTTCCTTATACAACCAACCAACAAGTTATAAGTTATAAATTTATCCGGGGGAAAAAAAAAACTTATAAACTTATAATATAATATACCTATATATGTGAATGGGGATGCGGGGCGGGGCGGGGAACCGGGATCGGGGAGGGGATTAGGGAGGGGATTGACTATATCATCCCCTACCTGATCCCTGTAATTTTTTTTAAAAAAATCCCCATACCCTACCCGATCCCCAAAAAAATCCCCGAATCTCCTACCCATTTGGGGAGGGGACGGGTTGGATCGGGGAGGGTTGGCCGAGATGGCCATCCCTAAAAGAGATAAACAATCCTATGTTTTGATCATAAATAAGAGAGAGCTATCCATTCACAAACCCATATTTAGACCGAAATGATGAGAAATCGTGAAATCCCCTAAGCCATGGAGTAGAAATCACCCCATTCCAAGCCTATAAAACTACTCAGACATGATTAACCGAGACATAAAAGGAAAAACGTGGAGAAATGACAATCATGACGAAAACGAAAATAAAACACGGACTTATATAGATTAGAGAGAGTACTACAACATTAATGAAAGCAAAATACCTTGAATCTAAATAGATAACCTTGGATCTTAGAGAGAAGTTAGAGCAAAACACAAAAGAAATGAAAGGGTGGTAGAGAGAGAAAGTGTCAAAGTCAAAAAATACCCTAAAAAATGTACAAAAGGGGTATATATATGTCCCCAAAAAGTTACACAAGATGCTGAAAAAGTCTGTCAAAAGTTGCCCGGAGGAGGCTGGTATCGATACCCCATTGCAGGGGTATCGATACCAGGACGTTCTGTTTTTCCTCTGACCACCTGGTATCAATACCCCATTTCTGGGTATCAATACCAGTAAGCTCTAATGACTTGGGCTTGATTTTGAGTCTTTTTTCGCCCTTCGAGTGTCTCGGGTCATCTTCCAAAGGCTTGATCACTTCAAATATTACTTGGGGAGGATTCCCCTCGGCCTGGAACATACTCAAGTACCTCCGGGTACTTCCGGGGATTATTGGGAGCGTCCGGTTGCTCCATTTACTCCATTTTCCTATAATTCAACCAAAAACACCCTTCGCGCAAAATCAAGACAAAACAAAGACTATATGTGTGTGAGTGTGCCAAAACAAAGGGAGTTAGGCACCCAAATGTGCAATGTTGTGTGCCTACCACTAATTTTATTATATTTTTCCTGGTCTTCCTTGAGAAAGCATGCACTGGAGAATCCTTTTTACCGTTTTCACAGGATCACTTGATTTTAGTTTATTTTTTTGAACATACAGCATCACTTTATTGACTCTAATTATTCATGTTTTTTTCGGATAAGTTATAGGGAAGAACATACCTTAGTGTATTATTTTCATCTTGTTACATGTACAAAAAGGCAACAATGCCAAATGACATCAATTATATTTTACAATGTATGGGCTCTAATTAAGATAAATGTAGTTGTCCAGTTTTTGTGCATTATATGCTGAAAACAAGAATTGAGCGTTAGTTCTCCTATATAGAAGTCTTTTGTCGCTGGTTTGTTTATCTTATCTATTGGGTCGTTATCTATTAAGCTTAATTAAGTCCTACCAGATTTCACGTAATTGATGTAGTATTCTGTTATCGTAACGCTTTAACTGTAACCAGCATCAAAACAAAATATTCAGACTCTGCAATCTATATAAGTAGGCAATTTAAAACTCTCAAATTTTATTTAATCTTTCACACTAATACAAGCACACACATCTCATTCTTACTCACTCTTTCTGTAACCGCTCAATGTACTGGTGGGGAGAGAACCCCAAGGGGTTCCCACGTCTCCTCTCTCTGCTCCCTCTTTCTCTCTCTTTTCTGTTTATTTCCCACTCTCTATACTTGCACACTACATAGACATATACATTTATACATAAACAATGTAAATTCCAGCCACACAAGCACACCTGATTTCTCCACCCCTGATGAATGCATTGAAATGCTAGTTGGCTTTGGCTCTCACTCACTTAATACTCCTCTCCCCCTTTGTCTCTCAAATAAATACCCAAATGCCCCACACACAACTAAGATTACTATTTCTAACACACCCCCCTAATCTTAATTCTCTCGTCAATAAGTCAAAGTCTCGTCCGCTTGTCTTGTCAACACGTCAAATATTTGGGCCGAACATGGCTTGAACCGCTTGGCGGATCAATCCTCATTGTCTTGTCAACACAACAACCCTTTGCTCACACCAAAGGCTCATTCCACCAGATGGTCTCACACCACTTGGGAAGAGGCTAACTCCCACCTCTGATACCAATGATGGGAACTAAGAGAATTCAACACAAACTAAAACTTTCAAATTTTATTTAATCTTTCACACTAATACAAAAACACATATCTCATTCTTACGCACTCTTGCTTTAACCACACACATGTACTGGTGGGGGGCTATGTCACTTGGACTCGGGTTCGGGTGTCGGGTGCGGGTAGGTATCTAAGTGTCGGATTCAACTATTTCTCATTTCAAGGACATGGGGACAGCCAAATATTCAAATATGTTTCTATTTTTTTTTGTATTTTCTTACGTAAAATGGTGCTTTAAGGTTCTATAGTGCATTTCAAGGATAAATGGATAATAAGAGAGGTTTATGCATACTTCCATGATAAACTCAAATTACAATTAGGTTTTCTATAGAAGTGTCTAACTAAACTTATTGGACACATATCCCACACCCTTATCCAAGTGTCGAGTGTCCGACATGGGTACTTTATACCATTACGAGAGTCTGTGTAACATAGGTTGGGGGAGCAAGGTTCTGAATACCGTATCGACTTGAGTACCAGTTTTCCTATTGGTACGGTACGGTACGGTACCGGTACCGATCAAATACCGGGTACCGTATCGGATTTGCCGCAACTATATATATATAAATATATATATTGAGAGAGAGGGTTCAAGAGACACAAAATTTGTCACAGAATATGACATTTTCAATCCCATTTTCTTAAAAACCAAGGTACCCCCCTTAAACCCACTTAATCTATATATATTTAGTACATACTTGTTGTATTTGATGTTTGGTAGTGATAGAAGTTGAACCCATGCATCACAAACCCTTTTTAAAAAACATACCCTGTTATTTTATAATCTCCCCGTTCAGAAATCATAGTTTTTGGGTCACACTGATACCAAATTAGAAAAAGTGTGTAACTACAATGTTGTAGATCTTGAAATTCTCTTAAATTTTGATATATAACTTGCCTTGATCGGAGTTCGGAGTAAAAAGTTATGGCCGGAATACGGTGGCAGTTCTGTTCTGTCCGATATTTGCCCGGTATTTTCCGATACCGGCCGGTATTCCCGATATTTGCCGGTACTGCCAGTACCCGGCCGGTACCGCCCGGTATTGAACACGGTATGGTATTGAGGGTCCTTGGTACTGTTTTTATACAAAAGCGGTACTTACCGGCCGGTACGGCCCGGTATCCATAACCTTGGGGGGGAGAACCCCTAAGGGGTTCCCATCTCTCTCTCTCTCTCTCTCTCTCTCTCTCTCTCTCTCTCCTCTTTACTTCCCACTCCCTACATTTGCACACTACATAGACATATACATTTATAGATAAACAATGTAAATTCCAGCCATACAAGCACACCTGATTTCTCCACCCGTGATGAATGCACCGAAATGCTAGTTGGCTTTGGCTCTCACTCACTCAATACTCCTCTCCCTCTGTCTCTCAAATAAATAACCAAATGCCGCACACACAACTAAGATTACTATTTCTAACCCCCCCCCCAATCAAAGTCTCGTCCGCTTGTCGTCTTGTCAACACGTCAAATATTTGGGCCGAACATGGCTTGAACCATCAATCCTCATCTTCTTGTCAACACAGCAACCCTTTGCGCACACCAAAGGCAAATTCCACCAGATGGTCTCACACACCACCTGGAAGAGGCTAACTCCCAGTTGTGATACCAATGATGGGAAATAAGAGAATTCAACACAAACTAAAACTTTCAAATTTTATTTGATCTTTCACGCTAATACAAACACACATATCTCATTCTTACTCACTCTTTCTTTAACCACACACATGTACTGGTGGGGGGCTATGTTACTTGGACTCAGGTACGGGTGTCTGGTGCGGGTATGTATCTAGGTGTCGGATTCAACTATTTCTCATTTCAAGGACACGGGGACACATCCAAATATTCAAATGGTGCTTTAAGGTTCTATAGTGCATTTCATGGATAATAATAGAGGTTTATGCATACTTCCATGATAAACTTGAATTACAATTAGGTTTTCTATAGAAGTGTCTTGCTAAACTTATCGGACACATATCCCACACCCTTATCCTAGTGTTGAGTGTCCGACATGGGTTCTTTATACCATTACGAGAGTCCGCGTTACATAGGTGGGGGGAGAACCCCTAAGGGTTTCCCATGTCTCCTCTCTCTCTCTCTCCCTACACTTGCACACTACATAGATATATACATTTATACGTAAACAATGTAAATTCCAGCCACACAAGCACACCTAATTCTCCACCCCTGATAAATGCACCGAAATGCTAGTTGGATTAGGCTGTCACTCACTTAATACTCCTCTCCCTCTCTGTCTCTCAAACAAATTCACAAATGCCCCACACACAATTAAGATTACTATTTCTAACTGACCAAAGAAAAAAAATTCTATCGTCCATTAACTGATAAAAGCTGAAGGTTCAAACAAAAATGTACTTTATATGAAAGAGAGGTAGCTAATATTGTGTTCTTTTGCCAGGGGCAGGGTTACTATTTAGCGGCAGATAAACATATGTTGATGCAAGACGGGGAGAACCAGTGGTGCTTCCACTTTGTGATTATCGCACCCAAGAGCTCAAAATGCTTTGTTGCCTTGACAGTTTTTTTTTTTTTTTTTTAATGCTTTTTCCTCCCCCTTTGAAATATTTAGAGATCTTTAATTCCGACATAGCAGCTGGCCGAGCTAGTTGGCTGAAGTATAGTCAAACAGTAAGTTAACACAGGTGCCGATATTAAATTTGGAGGCACAAATCCAGCTCTTGACTGCTATAGCTCGAGCAGTGCAAGGTTGATAATGCTGGACATAAGCTTTTGTTCAACTGAACCCGTTTCACTGTCGATTTTAATTTTGGGAAAATATTGTCCTGGTTTGCTATCACATGGGTTGGTTTTCATTCTATGAGGACCAATATGAAGTAGAATTGTAGTTATGACTATCTAGTATACTACCGCCAGTCCTCTATGTTTGCTCATTTTTCACTATTCTAGGCATCTTAAAATATTGTTTATAGTCGCTATTTTATTCTTTTATAGATAGTTTAGGAAATTTTATCTAGAGGAATTAATTGAGTTTTTTTTATTGGGGAAAAGATCTTTTACTTTCTTTCCATGAAAACGCCATTTGTTCATCCAATCAAATGCCATGAACTGCAGAGAAAAAGAACCAGGACTATGAGACAAAGGTTTTAAATTCTTCATCTTATATGCGTTACTCAGTGTGAGTACAGTATCAACAGAAGCGTTCACATGCGAAATGTTTTTTCCTTTGCCCCATGTAATGGAAGTTCATTGACATAATTTCACCATGATGGGACTAATCTTATCTTGGCAGGGCAGCTTGAAGACTGTAGAGGTTCTTGATACTCATTCTGGCATCAATGGTTTAGTCTCATCATTTGTAAAACTGCTGCAGGTAGAATGCCAATGTCGTATATATACTTATTGGATTTTATGCAACTATGCAGTTGTCTTTCTGTAGAATAGTTAGACTGATAGGTATATGGTGTAGATGAAGAGCTTACCATCAGAAGTAGAACATTAAATTTGTTTTAAGGTTTGATATTTGTGTCTTGCTGAAACTACATGGGATCTGCTTGGAATTTATTTTCCCTTTGGCTTTCAACATAAAAACCCTTGTGAGTGTTCATATTCTTCGAGTCAAAGCAGCTATAAGCTTTTTGAATATTGTTTCAATGTACTCATAGAATCTGCAGTTTCATCATATAGCTTTTGTGTCTCAGGAAGAAAATGCATCTCGAGAGTGCACAATTGTAAGAACGGCCGGAAGGCTTACTCCATTTGATTTTAATAGGATGCCAGAGGGTGTACTCCATTTGATTTTAATAGGATGCCAGAGGGTGACGACCTTCACTGTTATTTGGCATCCCAAAGGCGTCAAAAGAAATATAATCTGAAGTTGAATGAATCACTTCCCCCAGAGTCTTTCTGCCCCATCTGCAGCAGTCCACTCAGCAAATCTGACTTGTTAAATCTGAATGATGTTGAGAACGGGCAATTAAGTGCTGAAGCATTTGGGGCTACATGTTGTTTGAGTTGGCAATTTCAGATCCTTCCTAAGGAACCCTCGTTGGTGGAGCACTTCTATTCACTTTACCTCAGCCAATCATTGCCCTTGCAAAGAATGACAATGATTGCAATCAGAAATGGCTAACGTAATACATTAAAGTTAAATGTACTTCATGCTTGTAAATTGGCAATTTGGGATGATTTCGGTTAACGCTATTCCAAGACCTCTATGAGCTTTTTTTTCATCGGTAAATGACTTGTTTCTCACATGAGACCTCAAATTATCTCATCTTTGAGGCCTATGTTACCTGGACTCTGGTATCGGGTGCAGCATTGCATGTGTCAAAGTGTCTGCTTCATCTTATTTTAGGACTGGACTCTGGCATATGACAAAATGTTCAAGTTTCTTTCTATGTTCCTTACATATTATCAGAGAAATAGTTTCTACAAAAGTTCCTTGGGGCATTTCGTTCACAACATAGGAGTTCCACGCATATCTCAGGCCTCAGGATAACTTTGCATTACAAAATATGCTTGCTGGGTGTATGGCCAACTAAATGTGTCAGACACGGATCTCACTCCCTTATCCAAGTGTCCGATGCGAGTACTCATACATTTACGATGGGCTATGTTAACGTAGGTCCATGTAACATAGCTCGAGAGTATGCAGAACTTTGTAATTCTTTAAAAAGAGTAGATTTAATGATTATCTAGAGACCACGCGTATTTGAGGCTCTTCCACTTCTGAAAATGGATAAATGGTCCAAAGATTTTATTATCCTATTTCTGTGCATCATGCAAGTGTGTTGTACTCTAAATTCTATTTGTTCTCTTTCTTAGGGAGCAAATACAAGATTGCTTGCTTTCAGACAGCGAAGACAGAACCTGAACCTGCTATTTGCTCATTTTCAATTCTTCTATGGATAAATCTTCTCTCTAGATGCTTGCGCATTTTAAGCAATGGTTCTCATTGCTTAGCAATGGTTCTCATTGCTTGAGTCGATACTTCATAAAGGGACATGGCTATAGCAGCAAGCAGCCAAATAACAAGGGAAAAACATATCGGCTTTTTATATCGTTTTGGCAACAAGAAATCTGTTTGATATTTAATCCAGCTTCTGCTAGTCTCTTTGGCTGATGTCAATCTTTTGAGGTGATGCAAATTCATGTTTGATCTGCTCAAATGTTTTGTTTACGTTGATTAAAAGTTTAAAAATCCATCTGTGGATAAAATTGAGTGGTTTTTGGTAGTTTGTTGTGAGAATGAAATATAGATCTTTGTCATCTATTTTTAATTTTTCCTAGACCAATGACTGGTTGATAATCCATAAGATTTGGTTAATGCCCCTTGTGCATGTGGTGCAAAAATCGAAATTTTGAACTATTGAAAAGATGCTACCAAGATGTCAGGAAACCATAGCAGAACCCACTTTTTAGGGCAAGGTTGTGTTCTTTTGGTAAAGCTTGGAACTTGCATAAAACTAATCATGTCATAAGTGCATTCTTGCTTTGCATGGGCATCTATAGCATGGCACACTTGTTGCTTTCAAGTGGAGGGGATCCCGGTTGGAGGAAGAGGGACCTGCAATCAAGTCATAAGAGGGACCTGCAATCATGTCATAATAGGGACCTGCAATCATTTGCTGTATCGGATGGGACGGATCACATTGACTGCATTGGTTTTGATCACATCTGTAAATGTGAACGAGAAGGTTGATTACATCCCTAAGACCGCAAATCTTGGTGGCGGTAAAATGAGTGGGTTGAACTCAAATCCCTACTAGGTGGAGTCCATCGTAGTAGGTTCAAAGGTGTCTTTGATGTTACTGTTGAAAAGCACGGCCATGGAGGCTGTCGAAACACGACATGGATCCCCATTCAAGTCTGTCAATGGCTCTTCCCTGTTCTGTTCACGTAACTTAAGAATCTCAAAGACGCACAAAGATAGACTATTCCACAATTGGAGCACATTCTTAGGTCGGGTTGTTCAAAGCAGTTTTTCCGAACTCAAATTAGGTGGGAAAGTGAAATGACTTTCGCAAGTTGGGTCGTTCTAAACAATTTTTTCAAAGTTAGTGGAACGACCTGTACTTAGCTGACTTAAAGTGGTAAAATCATTTTGGCTTTAGTCAGTCGTTGCATTGCGGAATGGCATGGATCCTACCATACACTCGGGGACTCACTCTTATAAATAGAAGTTGGGCTAATGCACCTTATCTCCACTTTCGGGACTAGGGCGACCTAAAAGGTATTTTTGGTTTCGAAAGTGGTGGGCCAACTTTTGGACCAAAATGACAATATCAAATCCCTACTGCCCAGTAAAAAAATGGATTGAAAATGGGCTAAAGAGAAATGAGATTGTCCATGAGGGGTCACAGGTGAGAAACCTGGGTTTTTGTGATCAAACCTGAGGATATTGTTGCATAAGCTGACGGGTCTATAGTGGTACTGGTGAACATATTCCGTGGACATGAGCTTGGGGACAAGACTCGGCAATATTTTGAATTGGATCGGGTTGATCTGAACCCAACTCAACTAGGATATTCCCATAAAATTGATCATTTGAATTAGGCAATCTAGGGTTTTTTTTTTTTTTTTTTTAATTTTTTAATTTTTATGGTAATCAGCAAATCTAGCTTGTTATAACTTGATTGGGGTCGGGTCGGGTTCATCGGTTCGGGTTGATGTTACCCTGCCCTTATTGCCCTAAACCTTGTCCGATATATTTTTACATACGACATTATACTCTCTCCGTCATGATTTTCTTGTCCCTTTATGTGCATGCGTGTCAATTTTCAATTGCTTATATCTTTTAATCTATTATATGTTTTTTTTTTTTTATATAATTTGAAAACGTTGTTTAATAGAACTCATCGAGAATTATCAAATGAGATCCATATTGAATATATACAATATTGAAAATAATGTTCTCCATTCATAGATTGAAAATGATGTTGGAGACATGTTAAACATAAACTCCAAAAGTGAAAAACTAGATATCTCCAAACGGTACATTAGAGACTCGTATTCATCTAATACATTGGAAAATTAAGCAGTTTTAAAGCCCAATGACATCTAATATATTTACAGCTTAAGGCCGATCAAAAAAATATGTATTTACAGCTTCAGCTCGAGTTGAGATTCTCAAGCAATTTTTAGATTGCAATTTGGCATCATACAAACGGTAAATTAAACACCGGTACTAGTTGATTATATTAGAAGTTAAAAGGGTCATGAAGCCAATGTCATTTAAAATATTTACTAGTTGGAGTTGAAATTCTTGAGAAATTTAAAATTTAAAATTTGACAACCTACAAACGATACATTAGAGACTGACACTCCTTGAGTACATAGGAAGTTGAAAAAGGTTGTGAAGCCCAATGTCCTCCAAAATATTTACTGTCTAGTCAGATCGGAGTTGAGATTCTCAAGCAATTTTTAGATTGCAATTGGCATCATACAAAAGTTAAAATAGAGACCGGTACTCAATTATTACACTGGAAATTGAAAAGGTCATAAAGGCAATGTCATTTAAATTAGTTTTGCCAAATCTGGAGTTGAGATTCTTGAGAAAATTTTAAATTACATTTTGGCATCATACAAACGGTACATTAGACACCGGCACTCGTTGAGTACTTAGGAAGTTTAAAAATGCTGTGAAGCCCAATCTCCTCCAAAGTATTTACTGCTTAGTTGGATCTAGTTGAGATTCCCAAGCAATTTTTGAATTGCAATTTGGCATCATACAAACAATAAGTTGGAGACTGGTACTCATTGATAAATTGGAATTTAAAAAGGTCATTAAGATTGAAGCCCAATGTCATTTAAATTAATTTCTGCATAGCTGGAGTTGAAATTTTCGAGAAAATTTTAAATTGCAGTTTGGCATCAAACAAACCCACTACGACTGACATTCGTTGAGTACATAGGAAGTCTAAAAAGGTTGTGAAGCCCAATGTCCAAAATATTTAATTGCAATTTGGCATCATACAAACAGTAAATAAGAGACTGGTATTCGCTGATAAATTGGAAATTAATTAAAAAGGTGTACTCATTGATACATTGGAATTTAAAAAGATCATGAAGATTGAAGCCCAATGTCTTCCAAACTAATTTCTAAATAGCTGGAGTTGAGATTCTTGAGAACATTTTAAATTACAGTTTGGTATCAGTACATAGGAAGTCTAAAAAGGTTGTGAAGCCCAATGTCCAAAATATTTAATGCCTAGTTGGATCCAAGTTGGGATTCTCATGAAAATTTTTAATTGCAATTTGGCATCATACAAACAATAAATAAGAGACTAGTACTTGCCGATAAATTGGAAATTAAAAAGGTATACTTGTTGATACATTGAAATTTAAAGAGATCATGAAGATTGAAGCCCAATGTCATTTAAATTAAATTCTGTATAGTTGGAGTTGAGATTCTTGAGAAAATTTTAAATTATAGTTTGGCATCAACACATTAGGACAAACATTCGTTTGGTACATAGAAAGTCTAAAAAGGTTGTGAAGCTCAATGTCCAAAATATTTAATGCCCAGTTGGATCCAAGTTGAGATTCTCAAGAAAATTTTTAATTGCAATTTGGCATCAAACAAACAGTAAATAAGAGACTAGTACTCGCCGATAAATTAGAAATTAAAAAGGTATATTCATTGATACATTGAAATTTAAAAATCATGAAGATTGAAGCCCAATGTCATTTAAATTAATTTCTGCATAGCTGGAGTTGAGATTTTTGAGAAAATTTTAAATTATACTTTGGCATCAACACATTAGGACAGACATTCATTTGGTACATAGAAAGTCTAAAAAGGTTGTGAAGCCCAATGTCCAACATATTTAATGCCCAGTTGGATTTGAGTTGAGATTCACAAGAAAATTTTTAATCGCTATTTTGGCATCATACGAATAGTAAATAAGAGACTGGTACTTACTGATAAATTGAAATTAAAAAGGTCATGAAGCCCAATGTAATTTGAATTATTTATTGCATAGAGTTGGGATTCTTAAGAAATTTTTAAATTATAATTTGGCATCATCCAAATGGTACATTAGACACCTACTGAGTACATAGAAAGTCTAAAAAGGTTCTGAAGCTCGATGTTCTCCAAATATTTATTGCTTAGTTCAACAGAGCTGAGGTTATCAAACAATTTTAAAATTATACTAATTTGGCATCACTGAGTACTCAAATTAGTATTTTGTGTACTTGTTCAACCATTAATTAACTGATTTTCTTCAGTAAGTGTAACTGGAGAATTTTTGTCGGTGGCTTGCCTTATATAATTCAAAATGTTTATTGGGTGAATGTGCGAGTTGGACAGCCCAATAAAGGAGCATGTGCAAGTTGGACAGCCCAATAAAGGAGCATGTGCAAGTTGGAGGCACTTATAATAATTATGGAGAGTTGAATACCAAGTCTTTGTTTAACAATGATCTTTTATACTCATTTCGTCTATACTTATTGGTCTATTTTTGTCATTCGTGCTATGTTCAATTTACAAGGAGTTTCATGATTTTGAAAATTTCGTATGATAGAACTAATTGAGATTGATCAAATAAAATTCATATTGCATATTTTTAGAGATTTGTATTGAAAGAAATATATAATTTTTCTAGGAGTGTGGTATCATGAAAGTGGACAAACAATAAGGACAGAGGTAGTAATTCGCTAAAGTTGGCGGATAATGTCAAAATAACGTTTATTAATCTCAAAATTTGTAGGGCATTAAAAAACCTTTACCATGTGCCGGGCGCAAGATTGTCATAACTAAAATTTTGAAATTAACAAAATCGATTTTGATATTATCATTTTCCTCACTAAATAGTCGATCGTGAGGTACGTTATCAGAAGTCATGTGTTATAGTCTTGAAAGAGTGAACTGACGACAAAATTTTAAAAAACTAAATACACAACAATGAGTACATAGGAAGTTTAAAAAGGTTGTGAAGCCTAATGTTCTTCAAAATATTTATTGCTTTGTTGGATAGAGTTGAGATTCTCAAGCAATTTTTAAATTGAAGTTTCATGAACTTGTTTAACCATTAGTTGACTGATTTGCTTTGTAAGTATAACTTAAAGAATTTTTGTCGATGGCTTGCCTTTATAATTCCATGAGTTTATTGGGAGCATGTGCAACTTGGACACCCCAAATTATGAATAATTTTGGAGAATTGAATACCAAGTCTTTGTTGAACAATGACCTTTTAATCCGCTAAAGATAAAGTAAAAATCTCGTTTATTAGTGTCAAAATTTATAGTGCATTAAAAACCTTTACCACGTGCCAGGCACAAAATTGTCAAAAAAAAAAAAAAAAAAAAAATCCCCTACGGTCTGGTAAGAAACTGGATCGAAAGAGGCTAATGAGATTGTCAGGTTTTATTTTTTCAGCAGGAAACCAAGGTTTCCTTGATCAACTTGAGTTGTGTGGTGAACATATTCCGGGGACTTGGCCTTGGGGATAAGACAAGAGAATGTTTTGAATTGGATCGGATCGATCTGAAGCCAACCCAACTAGGATATTCCCATAAAATTGATGATTTGAATTCACCAAAATCATACAACTTATAACATTAGACACTTAATAGCAATATTGTATAAGCTCTCTCATGGAGTTTATGTGAGTTCCACCATAAATATGTGGGTTCAAAAATGCGTCTCACTCAAAATAGACACTCATATTCACAAAGATGCCCAATGTATTTGTCTCTTGGTGAATGCGAGTGTGTGCATTTTTGCTTGAAATTACGCTTCGTTTTAGAATATTTAATGAGGTTACTCATACCATATGAGATTTGTACAATGTCAGTGCAAGTGTTGGTTTTTTTTTTTGAGTAAATGCAAGAAGTGTTAGTTGCTAGCTAGTAAACTTGAACCTTAGTTTTGTGCATGCATGGAAGTATAGGTGCCTTCCAGCTTGGCAAGTCAAGTGTTGGTGTTTAAGTAATTTTTCTTTGGCAAATGCCTATTTTTTTTTTTTTTTGTTGGTATGTATATTGGATCATTGGTGGATTCAAAATGGTGTTGGAGACCTATTAAACACAAGTTTCAAAAGTCAGGAAGTAGATATCTACAAACGATACATTAAAAGGGTCATGAAACCCAATGCCATTTAAAATAGTTACTGCTTAGCTTGAGCTAAGATTCTCAAGCAGTTTTTAAAATGCAATTCGGCATCATACAAGTGAGAGAGTATTAATTTAGTGCTTTTAGAATAACGTTACATGGTGCTCTAAGACTTTTTTCTACCATACATTGGTATGAGATCAAAGAACTTGATAATGAAACATACACCATCGTGTGGCAGAGAAGGTCCTTGGAGCATCTCGTGGTGGTATTATAGGAGTAATGCATTAGGGATCGGTGCTCAATGAGTACATTGGAAATTGGAAAGGAAGTGATAAATTAAGCATCCAACCACAACACAATTCACGACCTCTCACATACACGTGGGCCCACACACAATTATAAGGTAAGCCCCACATGTATGTGAGGGGTTGTGAATTGGAGTGTGGTTACATGATTGTGTACCTAGTATTTTTGTGCAAAATATTTATTGCTTTCTTACCCAAATATATGCTGCTTAGCTGGAGTTGAGATTTTCGGGCAACTTTAAATTGCAATTTGGCATCATTGATTACTTAATTTGTGTTGACTGAAGTTTAATTTACTAATTTAACCATTATTTAATTGATTTTGTTGCTCAACACTTTGCTATATGTTTCATTTCCAAAACTTGTATAGTCCCATAAATCGTGGGATCTGTTAAGAAAATTAAATATTTCCGAACTGGGGAATTTGAAATAAACAATGATTTAATCACAGGAGTATGGAAAATGTGTAGAACGGATCTCAACCGTCCGATACACTTTTCTGTTCTTTTTCTTGGTTTCTTTTCCTGTAACCGTTCCTCCAGGAGTATATACATGATGCATAGAATTCCACCAATCAGGGAATCGAGTCCATCTAGGTACAAAATGGTTCGTGACACTAACTCCACAAATACTTGACAGGGCGAGACTTGAAAGTCAAAACAGAGTCATGTTGAAGGTGGTTCATTGCAAAAAATAATGATACAGACACACCATTTCAGCCATACTCTACCATACTCTCACTCACATGTGGGTGGTCCCACATATGATCTCTACACCCACATGTGAGTGCAAAAATGCTAGAGTCACACATTTTCAACCACACAACCACACACCCTCTCACATGTGGTGGGAACCACCCCATGTGGGAACCACAGTGGGTCCCACCACATGTGAGAGGGTGCGTGATTGAAAGTGTATAGCTCTATCACTATTCAAGTGTATGTATCATTTTTGCATTGCAAATAGTTATTTCTAAGGTGGTACGTCAACTACCACCAATAATGAAAGTGGTACACTGCTGCAAAGAGAGGTGCTTTGCACCCCCCCTCCCACTTGCCCACCAAGGGCCCCACCCCTCCCTCTCCCCAATTTGCCCCCCCCTCCCGGCCCAAATTCTTTTTTTTTTTGTTTTTTTTGTTTTTTTTTCGAATTTTAATAATTTAATTTACTATTAACTTTATTTATTTAATTACTCATTTAATTTGGTTTAATGGATTTAGGCGTCCTTTGACCTAGTTTTTTAATTTCTATTTTTAAGACTTTTGTTAATTTTGTAGTGTGTAATATATTTTGATGAAAGAAGTTTAAAAAGTAAAAAAATTATGACCGAAAATAATAAAGTTCTAAACAGAAAAAAAATTAAAACAGACAGATCTTTTGATTGATTTATCTCTTCAGCAATTTCTTTTCGGATCTTGGCAGCATATGATCATTGATAAGCGTGGGGGTGCTTTGTTGGCTTGTTTCTGCGCCGTTGTGATGCCTCATGTTTACGATCTTTTTTAACCTTTGTATTTTGTTGTAAAAAAATTTTCGTTCATCTCTTTCCATGTGCTTGAGCCAGTCGTTAGTTTATTTTTATTTTTCTCTTTTCCCCTTTCTGATTTGTTACAGTTTATTTTCTTTAGTGTAGAAAATGCAGCTTCACGTTAGTGTCAAACGTATATTCAACCTAGCTTTCCTTGTTCCGTGGCCATAAAGCAAAAAACAAAATCCACTAGGATGTTTTATTTCTGATTTTCTAATTGTCTCGAATAATAGTCCTTTGACATTTCTTTGCATGAGAAAATAATTTAATCCGGTTTTTTGGCTTTACTAAAAAAAATTTGAGTTTTGACCATAATTTTATACTCGTTACATTCTCTTGTCAAGAGAAATCCAGAAACCACAAAATCTTGATGCAAAACTAACAAATGCAAAAAAAAAAAATTTGAATAAAGACAACGAAAAAACCAATAATCCGGATTAAGTTTTTTTGCCAAAGGAGCCCGGTATTCATTCTTTCCCTACGAAAAGTTGTATAATTTTCAAATATTCTATGAGCAATTGGGCACGTACATTATAAGTAAAAGCTCATTCCCTAGTAATTAAATAATTAAATAATTGAATGAATTAATATAAAGAAAATAGTTAACTAAATAAAAGAAATAAAGTAATAAAGAAATAAATTAATAAATTACGCGCGTGACAGGGGTGGGGCCGGGGGCAATTACTTGTAATTTGAATAAACCAAATTAAATTAGTAATTAAATAAATAAAGTTAATAGTAAATTAAATTATTAAAATTTGAAAAGAAGAAAAAAAAAAAAAAAAAAAGGGCCGGAAAAGGGTGGGGGGGGGGGGGGGGGGGGGGGGGGGCAAATGGGGAAAGGGGGGGCAAAGCAATTTGCTGCAAATAATGAAGGTGGTACACTGCAAATAGTTATTTCTAAGGTGGTAGATCAACTACCACAACTAATGAAGGTGGTACACAAATAATGAAGGTGATACAGAGATTCCGCTGCGAGAGGGATACTGTCTAAACATGTAAGATTCGAAGAGAGAGGGATAGATTTGTGTCGAAAAAGTGTGATTCGCAGAGAGAGAGAGAGAGAGAGAGAGAGCTGTGGCGATGGAGAAAAAGAGACGAACAGATTCACTGAGAGCTGTGAGCTGTTCTTAGAAAAAGCTGAAGAAAAAATGGAAGAGACGAGGAGGATGTTTGGTCGGGGATAGGAACGAAGGAGAGAAGGATAAAAGTAAATGTTAGAAATGGGACCCACAATACTTACAATTTGTATCCGATCATAAATAACCTTCCTGAAAACAAAAAATTTACCCTTACGCCTTGCTTGGATGGAGGTAAACCCCCCCCTCAAAAATTAGACCGGGTAATAAAAGTGGGACCCAGTCCTTTGGCTGGGTTTGGGAACAAAAACAACTCCCCCCTCTAAGTCTTCACCCCCTCTTCGTTATCTCGCCTCTCCCTTCCTCTCCCTGATAACTTTCGGCCACCCTCAGGGCTCCCCAAAAATTATCCGGGGTTATCCGGCTTGGCTTTTTACGTTTGTAGCCCTCCTTATCCCCCTTGAGCTAGCCTCACACCTCCATATCTGTGGTGTTGCCATTACATCGACCAGAGAAGGGTTTCTGTGTGTGATTGGTGCGATTTCGGTGCGATTTGTGCGATTTCGGTGCCATTTCGTTTGAACACCTCAGGTATGATCTTGTTTCTATCTATCTAGGCCAGGGTTTTGTCTTTGATGTTGGGAATATCGATTTAGGGTTTTGTTTTGGACTGGGTTCAGTCGATCTCGGCATGGGGTTTTGTTTCGGAGTGGGTTTAGTCGATCTAGGGTTCAGGTGATGGTATTGTGTTTCAAATTATACTTGTGATTTTGTTTGATTTTTAGTGTGTTTCACATACTTATGCTTGCGATTTTGTTTGATTTTGGTATGGTCCACAGATTTATGCTTGTCATGTATGGTTTCTGTTCATGTATTCGTATTTGTAGGGGTTTTGGACTTTTTTTTTTTTACTTTTGTTTTTTTTTTTTAATTTTGAAAAACAGCCGGTAAAAATATATTTAGTTATATTGTGTTTTTGTTTTTAGGCCCTTCAAAAAGGGCTGAAAACATTCCTTACATACCTGTTAAGTAATCTAAAAAAACATGTATAAAGAAAACATGTATAAACCATGTATAAACCATTCCTTGGTGCACCCTTTGCAGCTTCTGCTTAATATCCCAATGTATAAACCATGTATAAACTTGTCACTTAGACGTTGTATTTTCCTAAAACAAATGTAAAAAACCATGTATTATACTAAAAAGAAAACATTCCTTACATCAAGATAACCGTTTAAAAAGTACGTGTTATGTGTGTGTGTGTGTGTGTGTGTGTGTGTGTTTCAAGTGTTACTCATTAAACCCTTTGTTAGCTTTATAGGATGGCAAGACTAAACAGAAAACAAATAAGGAGAAGAGAAGAGAAAGAAGCAGTCGTTGCGTTAACAACCTTCATTCATGCTGCAATGGGGATGTTTCGCCTATACTTATTCATCTTATACACTGCAATTTATCCCCGCCCCGAGTGTGCGCAAAATCCTGACTACTACCAAACACAAGTCAATGCCGTCAATAGGCTCGTAAATGGCAATGAGGTTGAATGCCACGAGCAGTTGAGGGTAAATAGGCATACGTTTTTTAGATTGTGCTGTTTAGTTCGAAGTGTTGGGTTAGGGGACTCGAGGTTCTTATGTGTGGAGGAGAGGGTAGCTATTTTCCTGTGGATCCTTGCGCACCATACAAAGCAAAGGCGTACCAAACATCAGTTTTGGAGATCGACTGAAACGATAAGCAGGCATTTCAATGCCGTACTCCAAGCTGTGTTGCGCCTCCATAGAATGCTCCTAGTTACTCCCGATCCCGTACCTGCAAACTACCATGACAATCGATGGAGTTGGTTTCAGGTACACTTATGTAGTACTATGATCTTAGCTATTCCATTTTGTTTCCTCAACTCCACCCTATGTAATAACACAATCTGAAATTTTCGTAGAATTGTCTTGGGGCTTTGGATGGGACATATGTGCCAGTTTACCCCCCGGCAGTTGATAGGCCACGGTATAGGTCGAGGAAGGGTGAAATTGCGACAAATGTTTTAGGTGTTTGCACTCGAGACCTCCAATTTGTGTTTGTCTTGTCTGGATGGGAAGGGTCGGCCACTGACTCTAGAATCCTCAGAGACGCCATCGCAAGACCCAATGGTTTGAAAGTCCCCCGTGGTATGTTACAATTCCAATGGTGACTTTTGTTGTCCTTCAAATCCACTACTTTTATGAACCCTCCCATAAACTGTTTCAATGTCGTAACTTCCCTTCGTTACAGGACATTACTATCTTGTGGATGCCGGATACACAAACGGGGAGGGTTTCCTAGCACCGTACCGTGGCCAACGATATCACTTGAACATTTGGAGGCAAGGTCACATGCCGACTACCAAAGAGGAGTACTTCAACATGAAGCACTCTGCTGCGAGAAATGTCATTGAGAGAGTGTTTGGTGTCTTGAAAATGCGATTTGCAATATTGAGGTCTCCATCGTATTATCCGATCCGGATTCAATGTCGTATCGTGACAGCATGTTGCCTTCTCCATAACCTCATTAAAAGAGAGATGCCCAATGATCCCATTGAGTTGGAGTACACGCGATGGGAACAAGATCACCTCCACGATGTCGCAGTAGATGATGATCGAGTTACAGAAATAGAGACTTCCAATGAATGGACAGCCGAGAGGGACGCGTTGGCTACTACCATGTATAACCATTGGGTAGCAAATGGTGGGGGACAAGAGGTGCACCCCCCATGATTTGGATTAAATGTAATTGTATTATGAAGTATGTGTACTAAGAACTTGCTGTTGACAATTCGTATTAAGTGTTTGAAGACTTGTACTCTATACATTCTGATAAGTTTTGGGTGTTTCAATTTCGTAAACTTGAGTTGTGAAACATTGTAATTCTAATGGCTTTATGTTCCTTACTTAATAATTCTTCAACTACTTTTACAATTGTTGGCCACATAAAATACATTTGCAGTTATGGATAGCCAACAAGACACCCAACAAGTCAATGTGTCTACAACTACCACAAAGAGGACCCGTAGGGTGTGGAGGAAAGCGGAGGAGGATGCCTTAATCAAAGTCATGGTCAATGAGATTTCAGACAAGTGGACTGCCGAAAATGGCTTTAAACCCGGTTTCTTCACCTTGGTGGAGAAGGAGTTGGAGAAATTGTTGCCGGATAGCCACATTAAGGCCTCCCCCCACATTGACTCCAAGGTCAAGTATTGGAGACAAATGTATCACAAAATCTCTGACATTGTGGCACTTAGTGGGTTCGGTTGGGACAACGTCAACAAACGGGTGGATGTGGAACCAAGCGTGTGGGATGAGTTTGAAAAGGTAACTCAATTTGCTTTTAAGGCCTAATTTGTTTCACACCGTCGCTAAACTTCAAATGTTTGTGTAGGCCCACCCGAAGAAGGCCAAAGAGGTCTACGGGAAGCGTTTCCCATACTATGATGAATGGGTTATTGTCTTCGGAAAGGATAGGGCGACCGGGGCTGGGGCGGAGGATCCAACACAAATGGAGGAATCAATTCCCCCTATTCAAATTGAAGAAGATTTTGGGGTGCCCGAGGATGTTGGTGGTGTAGATGGCATGGGAAGCGATTTCTATTCGCCATTGTTTGATGAACAATTTCTCAATTCACCATATGCCACCATGGGTAGCACTCCTCCTACGGGATCCAACCCCCGCATGTCCACGGCTTCGGATTCCCCAAACATGGGTAACACTCGTACGGAATCCACCCCCCGCATGTCCACCGCTTCGGGTTCCCCAAACATGGCTTCCACTCCTCCGGGTTCGACTCCCACAAACTTTGCACGGCGTATGTCAATCCCAACGTCCACCACGCCTCCGGCCAATGCCACAAGTAAAAAAGGAAAGAAAAGAACAAGGATGGGTGATGAGGACAAATTGGACATGTGGTGCGAGAAGAGCTTGGTGGCTATGGACAAAATGGCCGACAAATTGGGGTATGAGAAAGAGATATCCGCTCGCCGGGCGACGATTCCTCCCTTGCTAGAAAAACTTGACCTTACATTGACACAACAATTCAAGCTAGCTGCCATTATTGGTGAGAAAGATGAGAGAGTCGACCAATTTCTGAACACCCGGGATGAGCTCAAGCAAGCTTGGGCTGAGGCGGTCCTCGCCGGTCACGTCTTTGGTCCCGTTTAGACAAGTATTGGGGAAAATTTAGGACAATTTTTTGAATGGCTAACTATTCATGACCTATTCAATGTAGCCATTAGTTGTATGTAATCAAACACTTTAACTAAGTCCTAGTGAATGGCATATGATGTGTAAATGCCTTTTTTGTATATTTAACGCCTTTTTTGTATAGTGAAAGGCATATGATGTGTAAATGTTGCCTTCGTACATTTCTTGGACAACTTATTCCATGGTTATTATCTAATGGCAGGCTATGTAAATGCCTTTGTGTTCATTTCTTTGAGAAGTTACTCCATGGTTATTATGTAATGGCAGGTTGTCTAACAACCATTAACTTATTGCAGGGCAATGATGAGATAAATTTAATGTATGTGTAGCTATGAAGGTCTTACCTTGGCGGGGCAATGAGAATTGCAGCCACAGCGTACCCTTGTGGTTCCAAGCTTTGGTGTGTTCTGAGCCCATTTGTTACTGCTGCACTTGTGTGTGTGTGTGACCTATTAGCAGGACCTGTGTGGCTGGAAATCTGGATTTGTTTGTGTTCAAATGTGGCTGTTTGCTACACTTGGCAGGCCAGTGATGAATTATGAGGCCAATTATTCAGTTACTGATGCATTGACCTTATCCTTCTTTTGGTAGTGTGTAGATAACTTTTGTTGTTGCTGCACTCCTGTTACTGCATCTCTGTTGCACATTTCAGAGATTCATTTACTGTCTTGGTTAGCCTGCACTTTGTGATTGGTTACTGCTGGTAGCATAAGGCTTAGTAATTTGGTTACTGTTGGTAATTTGGTTACTCCTGCTACCCTGCACTGTGTGATTGTCTATGTATGGGCACTGTCATTAAACTGAGCCTTACATTATGTTCATATGGGCAATGATGAATCCTCTGAGCCTTTACTATGAATCTCTGAAATGTGGTGTGTTTTTGGAATGTGGTGTGTGTGTGGTGATTTATGGGCTGCTACTTGGTAGTGTGTGTTTTGCAGGGGTGTATTTTTGTGGGAGTGCAGTAAACAAGTGCAAGTGTGTATTGTGGAGGTGTGTGTGTGTGTTGTCCAGGTGTGTGGTCTGGGCATACTTGCTAATGTGAGTTATGAACTGGGCTGTGATTCATAGTTGATTGATTCAGGGGCAATGATGAATTCTATGAGCCCATTTCAGTAGTGGGATGCTGCTAGTGTGTGTTGGTGATGGACAGAACTTGTCTGTCTGTGTGTGTGTGTGTGTGTGTGCTGCACCTGTTATTCTGAGCAATCTGTGCTTATTATAAACTACAATTATGAAATTTGGGCAGTGATAATGTTATTCTGAGCTTCATTGATACTATTTTGTTGCTTTCTGTAGGACACAGATTGTGTACTGTTTGTGTTTCTGTATTTGTGTTGCTGTTTCACCTGTTTTGTAAAGGACCTTTTTGATGCACTTGTTTGTGTTGAATTCAGGGCAATGATGAGAAACTTAAGTTGTGTTTGAGCCCTTTGTGGATGAAATGCTTAGGTTTGGCTCCTGTCATTTGGGCAATGCCTAATGCTGTCTCTGTTTAGCTGCTGCATTGGGTGTGTGCTACTGTTTCTGTCTCTATTTCTGGGCTGTGACGAAATTGTTCTGAGCCTTGGACTGTTTCTGGGCAGTTTGTGAAGTAATTAGTGGCAGTGTGTGTGTTGGTGTGCTATCTGTTTGTGGCACAGTGTAGCAAGGCTTAGTGTTTGCTACACTTGGCAGGTCTAAGGGCAATGATGAATTTATTTTAATGTATGTGAACTTATGAAGGTGTTACCTTGGCGGGGCACTCATATTTGCAGCCAATGAGTACCCCTACGTGGATAAAATGTAAATTCTGAGCCCATTTATTCAATTATATTGAAGGACTTGTCGTGGAACAATGTGTGTGTGTGTTGGTTCCAAGCTTTGGTGTGTGTTTGTGGGAGTGCATGTGTGTGACAGTGCAATGTGTTTCTGTGTGTTAAGGCCAGTGATGAGTTGTGCTCTCTGAACTCTGTTATTTTTGGTTACAATTAATAGTTAATCTGGGCTGTTCTATTATTAATCACACCTGTTTATGTATAGTTGTGTTGCTAGTGGACCTATTTATGTAGGACACAGTTTGGACACTTTATGGTATATTGTGGAACTGTTTGGTACACTTGGCAGCTACTTTGGTGACTGTTTTGTGGCTGTTGTGTAGGACACAGATTTTGTGTCCAATCTGTGTCCTAATTGTGTCCATTAGAAATGCTTAATTGGTGCAAAAGCGGTGCTAAAATTGAGGTTCTTGCTGCTGGTTACTGTGTTATTGTTACACCTGTTATGGGTGGTTCTTGACTTTTCATGGGGCGATGAAGAATGAAATCAAATATTAGCTTTGGTAGTTTCTTGGCGGGGCAACGTTAGTTGCAGCCATGCATACCCTTGTCGATGAAATTTTTATTTCTGAGCCCTTTGTACTGAATTTTTTTTATACCCTTTTAGTATTTCCTGTTAATCTTTGGATAGAATGATGATTCCCTGTATTCAAACATTGGTATAAGCTCGGCTGGTGGCAGTCGTAATATGAGGTTCTTGCTGTTTCCTTTCATGTTCCCAAGCATGGTGCATCCTTGATTTTATTTAACAAAACATGGCTGATGTAGTGTGACTTCCTTGTGAAGTATCATCTCATTATCGTATTCCTTTCTTGATCTTTAAAATCGTGGAACAATTGGTAGAAGCGGGAATGGGAAAAATAGTTTCTTGTTAGTTTGGCTGTGCAAGGCAAGCGCCGTTACGATCGGAAACAATCAGGGTATGGTGGGCAAACTAAGCCTGTTTTCCACAAGAAGGTAAGAACCATTTCCTTGCATCCCCTTTCTTCCATATGGTGGTATATAAAATATCATGCTTATTGAAGGGTATGAAGTGAGTAGAAATTTTAGGTTGGCTTTGTAAACTTTTGACTCCTGTTTATTTGTTATAGGCTAAAACTACAAAAAAGATTGTGCTGAGGCTGCAATGCCAGGGCTGCAAACATGTATCCCAGCACCCAATCAAGGTTAGTTCCTCTATTTTCAGGGCTTATTTACTCTTTTTTGGGGAACCGAATGCTTATTTGCTCTATAAATCTTGTTTTGACAAGAATGCGATTCTTTTATTTTTGCAGAGGTGCAAACACTTTGAAATTGGTGGAGATAAGAAAGGGAAGGGGACTTCTCTTTTCTAAATGATACTTTGTGGAGAACTGCACTTGCACTCTCACTACAGTGCTAAGTAGTTCGCAATTTCAGTTGGAACTTTTTGATTTTGTTTTATTCATGTTTAAAGATACTATGGTTGTGTTTTTTTAGTTAGAATTTCAGTCGTTCCTCTCTTGAGTACAAGACAAGATTTCAAATTGTTGTGCCAAAATTTTGATCCCATTTTCTTGCAAGGTTGCAGGCATACCAGTGCTGAATGGTTTTATCTACTTTTTCTGGTAGTTTTTTTTTTTATGAACAGACTTTTTCTGGTACTTTGATGATTGTATTTGTGGTTGATAAGTTTAAGTTTTAGCAAGACAAGGCAAAATTCTACTGTCCATCGAAAACTGGGCAGATTGTAACATTTTTCCGTATCACTACCTAAGAAAGTGTCTCAAGTTGGAAGTCTGAATCTCTTGCATCTGTCTTGGTTTGTGCATTGAGGTTGTCAAGGATCTTTTTTTTTTTTTTTTAGGAAAAACGTGGGCACCTCCAGATTTCTGCAATCCACCAATGTATTTGACAATGAGGTTGACTGAAACTCACCTACATGATCAAACCAATTTGGCTAATCATTTTGAGTTGGAGCTTAATTTAGTTACAAATAAAGTGTGATTAAAACTATCAACACAATCACATCTTTTAAAAAAATTAAATATGATGGTTTTGTTTTTTTGTAGTACCAAAATATATGAAATAGAAGAAAGAAAAAAAAAATCAAATGTAGGCTAACGGGTAAATGAAAAATTAACATGTAAATGAAAAATTTAAGTTGGGTACTCACAATTCACAAATTAAAATTGGATAACCAACCATTGAAATGTACTAATTTAAAAATAAAACGTTTTTTTTAAAAAAAATCAATAAAAAATATAAATTTTCAATCAAATATATTGTTATAGCTTCAAATTGTCCAAAATTAATTAAATAGATTAAGTTTTACATTATATCATTAATTTAATGCATAATCAAGTTTGGGACAGGACAAAGGGTAAAAGAGTCATTTGACAGCTTTTTCCATCATTCACCCCCTCTTATTTATAAAATATCCAAACCAAGTCAAAAGTTATCCCTCTATTTAATCCCTCATCCAAACCATCTACTTTTTTATCCCCCCTCCATAAACATCACATCAATCTGGGCCCCCCTCCAAAAATAATACCCCCTCTTATCTTATCCCCCCTTCATAACTTATCCCCCTGAAAATAATCCCTCATCCAATCGGGGCCTTAAGTCCGTATCCGAACAACTCTGTGAAAATCATGCTAAAATGGACCCCTACATCTGGAAACCACGTGAAGCTGACGTTGGGCCCTTCATTATTGAAGTTTTGTCCTTTAGCCAACATTTATGCCGTGGGATGTGATCACACAAGACAAGCTTGGCCAAAATTTTCTCCCTGGAGAATTCCATAACACAATGGACACTGCTCCATGGACAGACCGAGAGGCACAAAAAAACGTACAGAGCAACGCTCGTGAATTTACTTTTAGATCTAAAAAAAAGTTATTCGAACCGTTAATTATTATTCTTAGAGCATCAATACGTGGCTTAACAATTTAATTTTAAAGTTAAAATAGAGAAAAAACTCTTTCAAAATCTCAAAAATCAGCATTACCAAACGAACTCATCAATTTGAAGATTTGTTAACTTTACTACAATAACTTAACAAATTTGGTAACCTATTGTTCACCCACCAAAAGATGAGGAGGGAGGGAATAGCAAAAGTTTAAATAGCGAGTTTTGATTTTGTGAGTTTTTTGAAAAATGACTTACTAAATTACTATAAAATGTGTTTTTGAGGTTAAATTTTTTTTTTTTTTTTGGTCAAATAAGGATGCTCTTGGAACATTTTTTCGATGGGGCTCATAAAAATTTAGCTCAATTAGACGGTTATAAGTGCTTGAATTAAAGTCTCACTGTTTCAATCAAAAATTTACTTTTGGATCCCACAAGAGTGATTCGAACAGTTCATTATTCTTAAAACACCTTTCTGAGGAGACCCACAAAATTTCAACTCAATAAGACGACAACTATAGTGCTGGATTTGATACTTTCACTTGAAGCGAATGTGGGATCTTGCAAAACCAAATCTTGAGTTTTTTTTACTACTGTTTTTTTTTTTTTTTTGCGGCTTTATTCCTTCTGTTGTTTTCTTATATTTTCTAACTAGTAATGTCCTTTGTACTTATCTTGTTTAATGAATGCATTATGTTTTTGGCAGGGATAGAGGCAGGATTTTTGGGAAGGAAGAACGGGCTATAACGTGGATGGGAGATGGGGTTATATGATTTAATGATATATATTTTTTTCAGCGTAATAGTAATGTTTTTCTCAAATTATAGCAAGGACGACTGTCACTATTTACCACCCCTGACTCCATTCTTGGTTTCTGGTTTAAAAAAAATTTAATTTCCCTTTACGTTTTTCTTTTATTTCAAGTTATTCTTCCCGCGCTTTCAAAACAGTGAAAAGCATGTTCAAATGCACCCACCACAGCTACACCGCAAAAAGTTAACGTTGGGTCCTTTGAATATTGATTTTTTTTTTGCCAACATGGCAAATGGGACGTGACAAAAGACAAGCTTGACCAAAATTTTCACCCCAGAAAATTCCATAACACAAAGGCCCCGATTGGATGGTGCTAAAATTCCAGGGGGATAAGTTTTAGAGGGGGTATACGATAAGAGGGGGTATTATTTTTGGAGGGTTGGCCCACATTGATGTGATATTTATGAAGGGGTGAAAAAAAATAGATAGTTTGGATGGTGGATTAAACAGGGAGATAACTTTTGACTTGGTTTGGATGTTTTATAAATAAGAGGGGGTAAATGATGGAAAAAGCTGTCAAATGTCTATTTTGCCCTTGTGGTATAACAAATTTTGATTATGCATTAAATTAATTATATAATTACAAAAGTTAATCTATTTTATAAATTTTGGACAATTTGAAGCTATAAAAATTTATTAAATTGGAAATTTAATTTATTGTAATAATTTTATTTTAAAAAAGTTTTTTTTTTTAAATTGTGGTTTTTATCCAAATTTTGTGTTTAATTGTATTTTAAAAAAATTAAGTATACAATAAATATGTTAAATTGGTGGAGGTATTACCAAATAGTTGGAGGGGGTATAGTGTAGTTTCTTACCTTTATGATTCTATTCCCCAGAGAGTCAGAGACCAACGTAGGCATTGTCTCTTCTTCTTCTTCCTTTTTTTTTTTTTTTTTTTTCCGTGAACAGCCTCTCTCTCTCTCTCTCTTCTCCTCCATACCCAATCTCATCTTCAAACTAAAAATCGAAGGCTATAAGGTGAGATTCGATCTAAGAGCTAGAAGGGAATGTTGTTCTACTCGGCGAGACCTTCAAATCCATCCGAACCAAACCACCATCGGAGCACCTTAGATTTTCGGTCATCTCCCTCTGGTACTAGATTTCTGGGTTTCCATTTTATTTTTTTTAAAACGAATTTATGTAGTTGGATGATTTATGTTATCTCCCTATGCTACCAGGTTTTTGTTCTCAGATGAACTTGATTTTTATTTTTTGTATTTGTTTGTTGGAATTTCTGGTGCAAACATGGAGGGTGGGGGTTGGGGAAGGGGATAAGGAGGGGTGAAATTGTAAAAAGTCCAACCCCCTTCCCCCGGATAATTTTTGGGTAGGGTTAGGGGTGCCCAAATTTTATCCGGGACAAAGCCCTTGAAGGGGTGAAAACATATCAGGGGTGAAAACGAAGACCGGGCAGTTTTTGAGTTGCCAAACCCAGCCAAAGCAGTGGGACCCATGTTTTTTACCCGGTATAACTTTTGAGGGGTGGTTTTAGACCCAGCCAATCGGGCCCAAATGGTGATAAATTTTCTACCGTGGTGATAATTTTGTTTAGATACTTTTGGTTTGATGGAGTACATGTTTACACGTGTCGATTGATAAAAATGACATTTTTTTTCTTGATGAACAAGTGTTTAGGTCAACTTCAGCGCAACTCAATTAATTTTGAGGCTTTGAAGTTAACGATAAGGTAAATCTCTAATGGTCCCAAGATTTAAAATGCTCGGCCTTTGTGAAATTCGACCTTGTGAACTCGTCAACAAACCCTTTAGTTAATGTCTCATAGCACTCGGTCAATAATATTGGTTCAAAAACAATGGTTTGATTGCAAAGAAACATCTCACGAGTTGGATTCGAGCCGATCGAGTTGGACGTTCTGGATCCGGAGATGCTCCTTTTCTCTCTCTCTTTTTCTCCCTCATTTTCTCTTAAATGACGTCGCTTTGCTCATTTTCTTGGTACACCCTCAAAGCTTCCAAGGGCCCTGTTTAAAGAGTTAATTTCTCAAAGTGTCTAAACGCTAAACCCAATGCCTAAACCCTAAACTCAAAACGCCTAAATCCAAGCGTCTAAACTAACTATACTCTACCCTAAAGAGTTTAAATCCCCTAAAATTTAACCCCAAAAGTGAATTTCCGAAAGTGACTAAACCCAGAGTGTCTAAACCAATTATACCCTATCTCAAATAGCCTAAATCCGGTAAAATTGAACCCCAAAATTAACTTTTCAAACAGGACCCTTAGAAGCTTTGGAGTTGTACCAATAAAATAAGCAAAACGATGTTGTTTAGGAGAAAAGGAGGGAGAAAAAGAGGGGGAGAAAAGAAGCACTCACGTTTCCTCTTGTCCTTGAGAACGTTGTGACTAATTTGATTTTCAATCGGGATACATCCAAAGAAAAATAAAGAACGAAAATAAAACTGCGAATGAAATTATGAGTTGTCTAAACCGAGAGAATTTAGGGGAGATGTTCGAACGATGAGATTTAGATGAAATTCCTGGCAAGACGACACTATGAATTTGGCGAAATCAAAATAAATCAGCCATTAAAACAAATTTGACACACTTAAGTTCTTCTATTTTTAAGAATCAGGACATGAAAAGCCAAAATAAATAAATAAATTGGAAGGAATTCCAGAAACAATATTGAGCCGAATTTCCAACAGGGAGTTTGTGCCTCTTTTAAATTTCTTATATGGTTTTATTTATAACATTACATTATTTTAAAATTTTGGTTGATAGAACTAAACGAGACTATATCAAAGAACATTCATATATTGCTTATAAAAAAGCTTTACCAATTAAAAAATGCATTCAACTTTTATCCAGTTAGAATGAAACAAGAGACAAATAAGTTGGGATAGGGAGAGCATGAGCTTGTTGAAATGAAAAGAATAGTAGTATTTTCAACAAGAACAATAGTATTAAATAGAAGCCAAAATAGATAGACTAGCTAGTTGAAACGAGCCTTTACATACAAAATAACTAATCAATGAGGAGTTGGTTCAGCGGTATAAACTCAAGCCTTAGTTGTACAAGGCCGGATTCGAGCTCCGGTAATCATTCTTGGGCTAAACATACTTTTACCATTATCCACATATGAGATTTTAGATTCGGTCCTGATATAGGTGCGATGAGGAAGCATGTGACAGAGCAATACTCCCTGACAGAGGTGTCGTGTATCATTTTCCATTTTTTTCACAAAGAATAACTAACAAAAAAAAAAAAAAAACTTTAAGTACGTAGTTCCCTAAAGCAGAACATTGAGAAGCAATAATTGAAGTGGCAGAAAGTTTCTCTGAATGCTCTTTTTTCCAACGCTCGGTACTAGACTACAGGCATTTCCCAGGTCTAGTTTGGTTAACATTGGATTCCGAGTGGTCTTTTGGACCAAAATGGGCTGGAAACTGATTACCTGT
Source organism: Vaccinium darrowii (assembly GCA_020921065.1). Lineage (NCBI taxonomy): Eukaryota > Viridiplantae > Streptophyta > Magnoliopsida > Ericales > Ericaceae > Vaccinium > Vaccinium darrowii. The sequence goes on from CM037161.1 coordinate 42,817,124, forward strand.
TGAGATCTAAATGACTTTCAATATAAAATCCGTAAAGCTATTCTAATATTACTGGCTCGATTCCAATTCGTGAGATGTTTCTCTGTAATCAACCTTTTGTTTCATAACCGATATTACTGGCCAAGTGCCATGAGATATCAACTAAAGGGTTGTCTGTCAAGCGGTCACAAGCTCGAATCTCCTGGACCACAATGACATTATCAAATCCCCTACGGCCAGGTAAGTAACTTGATTGAAAAGGGCTAATGACATTGTAATTTGTCCTCTCGTAACTTGATTGAAAAGGGCTAATGACATTGAAAACCAACTAGAATATAATTCCCATAAAATTGATGATGGGGAATATCATAGATTATAGATTTTTATTCTTATCTTAACATATTGATTCTTATTCTTATCCGAACCAATTATTTTTTGAATTATGAGTCGTAGATTATAGATTTTTAGATGAGAATAAGAACAATACGTACAGAAAAAAATTTGTAGAAGGATTTTGTTAGTGAACGTATAATCAGATTTCAAAAAAGGTTTTCCAGAGGTGATTTTTTCATTCTGCATTCTCTTATGCGTTTATAAGAATTTTTTGACATATTCTATTCCAAAACGAGCTCTATTCAAAATTTGAAAATAAAAAATGCATTAATGGGGCGGCCCAACAAGCCCCCTCAGTCTTCTGTAAGGTAATACTCCATCCTGTTATTGTATCCAAGAACCCAATGGGCCTTATCAGGAGAGTCATCTTTTGCTTTCAAATCTCCCATGTGAAGCTACAACATTTATATTGCAAGTCGTGGCTACCTACCGCATCTTGGATGCCCCATACTGTATTCCGGAATCGAGTCTCATATATATTGCAAGTTGGGCGTTTAGAGTCCAAAAGTTGCTCCAACTACTCGAACTACTACCTCAGTGATAACTCCCTCTTGATTCACACCAGTGAATGATCGTCACAATCCTTAACGTAGGAATAAACTCAATTCTTATGTCTGCTATGTACATGAATTATTGACGAATCTAATGTGTGATTTGCATTTTGATTAAGGTTTATAGTTCTTAATCTTTCAATTGCTGACAAACAAAATTCAGAAATAAATTATACAATATAAACCTACATTCATCGCGCTTATATGGCTATACATAGGCATGTTCCAGATCACAAAATAACAACTTCTGGGTTACAATTTTGGTGTGTTGCTTACTGCAATGGACAGATCTTTTAACTAAACACATACAACAGCAAGGTGTAAAAATTATAGAGATAATAATCTTCCTTAAATTACTTGGATCATAATGGAGAGGCTGTGTGCGGCTTTGGAGGTTTAGGGAGATCAAAATTTTATATGTTTCCTTCCCAAAACTTTTATAGTCCATAAATCGTGGGATCTGTTAAGCAAATTAAATATTTCCGAACTGGGGAATTTGAAATAAACAATGATTTAATCGCAGGAGTATCGAAATGTGAAAAACGGATCTTAAACGATGCACTCTCCTTTTCTTTTTCTTTGTTCTTTTCCTATACTATACTATTCCTCCACGAGTATATACGTGATGCATAGAATTCCACCAATCACGGAACCAGTTATACTACTTTCTATACAATACATTGCAAATAGTTTTTTTTCTTTGAACTGCAAGAAGGTGAGATGTGACAACCGAAGTAGCAGCCTCTTGGGCGTGACTATAGGGACTCTTGATCTACTGTGAAATATCTGATTCGAGCCATAGCTAATGTTCAAAAAAACATGTTATCACCACAACACCACTTATGTACAAAATGGTAGTGGCCCTCCTATGAAGTGATTCCTTCGGCGTAAAAAAAAAAATTGGTATGTACCAACCCCACAAAGACTTGCCAAAAGCGAGTCTAGAAAGTCGAAACCAAGTCCACCTAACACAAAATGGTACATTGCATTATGTCTAACGTGGTACATCAACTAGCACCAATAATGAAGGTGGTACATTGCAAACAGTTATTTCCGCGTTTTCAAAACCGTAAAAAGCGTAAAAAGCCGTAAAAACCGTAAAAAGCATGCTAAAATGGACCCACTACATCTGGAAACCACATGAAAGCTGACGTTGGGCCCTTCATTATTGATGTTTTGTCCTTTAGCCAACATTATGTGGTGGGATGTGATCACAAAAGACAAGCTTGGCCAAAATTTCCTGGGCTAATTGCCGACACTGGACTTAGGGACAAATATTGCGTTTTGCTGGTGTAATTATTCAGAATTACTTCCGACATGAAAGGAAAATTTTAATTGCAAATACATGGTACCCAAAATCAGGTTGACCGAAATACCCCTGTATTGAAAGTTCCCCAAAAACAACACCCTCATTTCCCCTCCCTTCTTCGCATAACATTAAGAAAAACCAAAGGAAAAAGAGAGGAAAGAGAATGAAGATTTGAGAACGAAACCTAAATCTGAAGTTCTCCTCCTTTAATCTCATTCGTCTTCTTTTTCCAGTTCATCCCCGCCATTCCCCTCTCTCTGTGCATCTTTGTCACCGTGTATATACGACCTGTGGAGCCCTCTTTCCTCTGGTTGATCCTCCTGGTGATGGTGGACGACGGAGATGGTATAAACTCTCAAGCGGAACTTTAGGCCTGCACACTGAGCAAACCGTTAGCACTAGACCGGACCGTTGAGTCCGGAATGGTACTTCGACGGTCTAGTAAGTAGAAGAAGATGAAGTATTGTAGATCTAGGGTTTTTGAGAGAGTGTTGCCTACCTCTTTGAGATGATGAAGTGTTCCTTTTATAGGTGAGCCTTGGCTTGGCCTCCAAGCACAGCTGTGCTCGTCACGTGACTTAACCGCTCGGCTGACGTCACGATGACGGGTTCGAAAGAATATTCTGAAGGCACATGCCTCCAGTGAAAACATGACACGTGTCGTAATCGTTCGGATGACGTCATTTGTCATGATCACGGTTTGTTACAGGCACATGCAGCATTAACTGCTCTGCTGACTCAGCACTTAGCCTCTCGGCTTGATAGTATTTGTGAAGTTAATTAAGGTCACCTCTCGGATAATCCCCGAGACTTTTGATAGTAGTCCTAAAAACTCGTCATTGAGCCACGTATATATGAGGTCTCGGAGAATCTCCGAGGCGAGGGACCGAACTCCCACATGTCTAATTTGCTTAAGTTGAACCATTCACCGAAGAGTCCCTCGCAGATAATCTCTTGGTAACAATTGAAGAGGTGTCTCCTACAGTGAGTTAGGTGCTCGGTGAATCTGGACCCTTACAATAGCCCCTCGATCCCTCTGTGTATTTTTCACAAGAGGGGTTGAGTACTCGGATGCCGAGCAAGGTCCGATCCGAGCCCCATTCCTTGAGATAAGGCGTAATTATTAGATTCTCTGCCACCGCCGATCTTTCGGCCATCCGGAGTCCGCCACGTGTCCCCTAAGAGTAGGGTTTCAGTAGCGATGTGACAGCTGCAATCACGTCACTTCGGTTGCACGCCGTTTCATTGGTGCAACAGGAGAGAGTTGCTACGGTGCACGGAGTCAGGAGACACGTGTTGGATGCTGATAAGCCGAGAACATGCCGTCTCCCATTCTTCGCCGTGACCATGTTCATTTCCCGCCTAATGCTCATCCGTTTTTCGAAAAACTTTCCCCTCTATAAATACCCCTCTCTCTGAAGGGAAAACATTTTCTCTCTCTTGCTCTTCGAGTTCCAGACGTTCTCTCTCTAGATTTCTGGCGTTCTTTTGCGAAATCGAGTTCCATCAACCAGATCTTCGCTCAACCTTCAGGTATGATTTCGATCCAACTGTGTTTTGATGATTTTCTGTAGCTTTCCCAGCTTTTTATACGATTATGGCATGACTCAGTTGTATTCTCTTGAGTTTGGGTTTTCTGCGTTTTCTGAGTCTGAATCTCGTAAGATGAACAGTCGTCTTTGACTCGTTCACAAGGTTGAAGACGACGCCGAGAGATATAGATCGTAGACAGTCCCTCCTCGGCCATGGGTGCCGAGAGGTTTCACTTCACACATAGACACACACTTGTCTGATTCGAGATCTCAAATGTCTGGTGGTGCCGAGGAGCATGCTGCTCGGTATTGATTTTATGACCCACTGCGCATAGCTAACGGTCTCTTTACCGTGCACTCTTTTGTTAGGTCTGGCGCCATCAGTCGTTGAGATCTCTTCAGAATCCGAGAGCTCAGGATCCGAGATTTCTAGCGCAGCTGCTTCCCACATTGCCTTTCTTATCCAAAAATATAGAGCTCGGATAAACCCTTGCCGAGAGATTGTACCAATGGACTTTGATTTCGATAAACCTGTAGATGAGAGGCCCCTTCAATCAATACCCCCGAACCCCGACCCAATAGTTGAAGAACCTGTAGGTTCAGAGGATGAGGAGGACGTCTCGGGAGGCTTTCTGTCCGACAGCGAGGCTACGGAATCTGAAGATCACTCCGACAGGGGACCTTCTACTACTGGTACTACCACAAGCACCGACCACGCGGTGAGTGTCGACTCCGAACGGGACGCAGATGCCACGGAGGAAGTAGAGCAGGCCATTCTGGCCGAGATCGGAGTAGGTGGATCCGGAAAGGATAGATCGTCGGGTAAAGCCTCCAGCAGTAGTAAGAAGAAAGACCCCACGTGCCCCTACCTCCACTATTTTACGTAGGGCTGCACATCGGTCGGATTTTTCGGGTTCGGGTCGGATTTGACCCGACCCGACCAGTGATCGGATTTAGGAAACTGGGCCCGACTCCGACCGAAAGATCTATCGGGCTCCGACCGAATGCCAGTCGGGTTGACCGGATCGGGCCAAACGGGTTGGTCGGATTTATAAACCAACAAGTCCTCCATTCCCGGGGGGGAAAAAAAAAAGGAAGGAAAGTAGGCTTTTGTGGAGGCCTGTGCCCACTTCCCTCTGACTTGTCCCCCAATTTTTTCCTTTTCTCTACTTTTTCTCGTTCTTTTCTTCTTCTTCCGTTGGAAACATCACCAAATGGGCTGTCATCAAAACCCAGTAAATTAGCTGTCATCAAAACCCAGTAAATTAGCATTAAATCGAGTGTTATCAAGAGAGAAGAAGTACAGTACATGGCAAGAGAGAGTCACCAAATACTGTTAGCATACACAACTAAAAGTCTGAAATTGATGACACAAGTCTACATCTCTGGGAGCCGGAGCGACGGCCGATGAGAGGTAGAGATGGGACTGGCCGCTGGCGTCACTGGTCGACTGGGTTTAGGGAGAGAGAGAGAGAGAGAGAGAGAGGGCGGGCCGGAGAGCGGGTTTCTTCCAGATCTGGATGGGGTGCTGTCGGTGGACTAGTGGACGAAGGAGAGGAGAGATAGAGAGACTTTTCTTGAAAAAAGTTTTCTTGAAAAATGGGAAGTAGGACTTGCTTTGTTATCCGAGTATCTTATATCTAATAAATAAATGCATGCCTAGCTTTTGTTGAGTGTGTTCCCACTGAGTTTCTAACTTTTCTTCTTCTTTACGTTGGAAGAGTCAACCAATACTCAATCGGTCGGATCGGGTTCACCCGGATTAAATTACCCCAACCCGAGATCCGACCGAATGACAAATTATTTCTCACATCTGGATCCGACTCCGACCGAAGAGCTGGTCGGATTAATATCGGGTCGGGTTTTTCCGGTCGGTTCGGGTCGGGTTGTCGGACGGACGGGTTGCATGAACAGCCCTAATTTTACGAACGGTGAGGCCGGGTACAACAAGTTCGTCGAGAAGTACAACATTCCCGAGGGCGTGGCAGTGACGCTTATTCCGAAAGGGATGCTGCCGAGCTACGGCCCCAACCACTTGATTGTCCCACTAATGGCAATCACAGAGGGTGGGGTTCGCTTTCCGATGAACATATTTACTCGGTCGATTCTGAGCGCCTACCACCTCTCTCCCGACCAGTTAACCATAAATAGCTACCGAGTCATCAACTCTGCGTACGCGCTAAAGCAGAGGGACGGGCTTGAGCTTCGGGTGTGGGATCTGCTCAGTCTCTACGCCGTGTCTCGGAACAAGACGTTCGGAAGGTATTTCCTAATGACGCGGCCGAAGAAGAAACAGATTGTCGAGCAACTGCCAGATTCCGACCACTTTCAGGATATTTGCGTAATGGTGTCGGGGAATTTCATTTTACCTCAGTCCGAGGATCCTTTCCCCGTCCCTACCCTTCGGGGCAACCATAGTTAATATTTCTCCCTTGTCTATTCTTGTTGATACTGTAATCAATAATGTCATGATTTTACTAACTCACGCGCTTTGCAGGTCCTTCCCCAATCACTCGGCGCCTAAAGACGCGTGCCAATCCCGAGAGGGCACAAAAGCTATACCAGTGTTCTGGACGCCTAGCACACAAGGTCCTCGGTTACTTACCGACCTACAGGTGTTGGCTAAAGAAGAAACCGTCCAGAGCTCGGAAACCGAGGAAGTCGAAGGGAACAGCCGAGACCCTACTTTCTGCACAGCAAAGAGTCGATTTGGAGGCTCAACCGGTTGAGACTCTCCGAGGTCAGGAAAGAATTCCTGTTGACCGTCTTTCTCCGTCAGTATCCGAAGAGACGATGCCACCGAAGATTGATCTTGCCGCGAAGCTTGCGGAGATGACGGCGAAGAGCAAAAAGGCTCCTTCCAAAAGGAAGGAAAAGACAACTGCTAACCGGGTTCGGATCTCCGTTCCCGAGGACGAAAGACCGACGAAGAAGCCGAGGGATGACGCTGATCCACACATCGAAACCGTGGATCTTTCCATGGGGGGCTGACCTACCGAGAGAGGAGGGTCCGGAGATTGAGATCCTTTCGAGGCCGTGGACTCCAGTCCTTATAAACGCCGAAGGGAAGAGTATTATGTCAACGGATAGCGTCCATGCCGACCCTCGGCTTGGTCTGGGACTCCTGTACGGTCTGGCTTTGAAAAACGACATGGCCAGGGTCCCGAGCAAGATCGAGGATAATCTTTATCACTGCTCGTCGCTGATAGCACAGGTAAACCTCCATCCCCGAACTTCTGAGTTTTTATCTGCCGTACATGTTTACTTATATTGTTTTTCATTTGCGTTTGCAGACCGGGCAGTCGATGCTGAGGCTGCATGATCAAATGGTGGAGCTCAACGGAGCGGCGAAAAGGTACAAGCATCGAGCAGATGCTGCCTTGGAAAAGGTGCAAACTGCCGAGAGCCGTGCCGAAGAGCTTCGGATCGAGAACGAGAGGTTGAAGAAAGAACTGGCTGAGTGGCGGGTGAGATCTGATCAACGCCTCGAGAATGTGAAGGCCGAGCACACAAAGGCTCTGGAGGACGCTAAAAAGGAAGCTTACGATGCTGGATTCATCGCTGCCGGGGAGGCATATGCCGAGGACATCCTGAAGCTTGTCAAAGAAGGTGAGAAAAAAGGCTTCGGCAAAGGATATCTTTATTGCTGTGCTGCTTTCGGTGTCGCTCCCGAGGACCCGAAGTATCAAGCTCCCGAAATGCCTGATTCTCCTGTTGCCGAGGATCTTGATGATGATGAAGCCGAAGACGAAGAGGCCGAGAAGTCACTGGACGACAGTCTTTCTGGCAAGGTCACAGATGAAGGAACTTCTTCCCAGCAAATCTCGCCCGAAAACACGGCGGACAAGACTGTCAACTTGACCACTTAGGATAGGGTTTCTGAAAACACTTCTTTTTGTTTTTGTTTGTTTCAATGTAATGGACGGCTCCGAACAATTGGATTTTGCCGTGCCATGGGTTTGTAAAGAATTTTAAAACAGGTTTCATGAGGGTGGCAACGAACAAGTACCACTATGCCATGCCTCTGGTTTCACCAAAATGGTGAAAGTTTTGATTTGGTTGTTTGAATGCTTGGATGTTTCGATCGTTATGAATGAATCTTTCTTTTGTATGCAATATGTTTTTTATTGATTGGTGTGAAAACCCTGTCAATACTTAGAAAAATTTACACTTTTTAAGAATAGATCGTTCTCCTAATAGCCCCTGCTTCTGTTCTCATCGGAGGACGTAGTTGCTCGGATTGGAACCGAAGCAACGATAAGTTTGATGGGAATTTATCCCATACTTAGGAAATAAATGAGATGAAAGTGGTTGTTCGGTCTAAAACCGAAGTAATCATTCGAATAAAAATTCTTCCAACATTTTCCTCTGATAGCCCTTGCTCGGGACCAATCAGAGAAAACGTTGTTCGGATTGGAACCGAAGCAACGAAGAATGGAGTTTAAAATTCTCCAATAATTGGAAAAAAATTTCCATTGATAGCCCCTGCTCGGGACCAATCAGAGAAAACGGTGTTCGGATTGGAACCGAAGCAACGAAGAATGGAGTTTAAAATTCTCCAATACTTGGGAAAAATTTCCATTGATAGCCCCTGCTTGGGACCAATCAGAGAAAACGTTGTTCGGATTGGAACCGAAGCAACGAAGAATGGAGTTTAAAATTCTCCAATAATTGGAAAAAATTTCCATTGATAGCCCCTGCTCGGGACCAATCAGAGAAAACGTTGTTCGGATTGGAACCGAAGCAACGAGGAATGGAGTTTAAAATTCTCCAATACTTGGAAAAAATTTCCACTGACAGCCCCTGCTCGGTTCTAGTCAATGGAGACAGCTGCTCCGGATGGAACCGAAGCAATCTCGTATGGGTTGAAACGTCAAATGTTGACAATTCTAATCAGTAATCTAAATAGGTAACAGTAGTAGTAAAAGATTCTTTTCATTCATTCTCCGATCATCTTTAATAGCAAAGAAAAGGGGGCAAAACAAGCAGCCCAAATAAATTTTCTAACAGAATTTCTTAAGCATAGAACTTCCTAAGCTTAGTGGCATTCCATGGGTTGCCAATAGGTGTTCCATCCATCTCTGCTAACTTGTATGACCCATGTCCGGCCTTTGCAACCACTCGGAAGGGTCCTTCATAATTTGGTTTGAACTTAGTCTTTTTAGACTTCTGAACCACTTCTCGGAGAACCAAATCATCAACGTTAAAGGGCCTCATCTGAACGTTCTTGTTGTATCCCCGAGCAACTTCTTGCTGGTATGAGGCTTGTTTCAGGTGTGCTTCGTCCCTGAGCTCTTCAGCTAGGTCGAGCTCCCTGTCCATGGCCTCATTATTGGTCGGCACATCGAAATTTTCGGTCCGAGCTGTTGGGATAAGGGTCGCTAGAGGGAGAACAGCTTCCATGCCGTACGCCATAGAAAATGGTGTTCGGCCAGTTGAGCGCCGGGGTGTGGTTCGATAGCCCCAGAGAACTTTTGGGAGCTCTTCGGCCCACCTACCTCTTTTCAGGGTTAGGCGTCTTTTGATTCCAGCTGAAATAGTCTTGTTCGATGCTTCGGCCTGTCCATTTCCTTGTGGGTACGAGACCGAGGAGTGGAAGATCCGAACATTGTACTTTTTGCAAAGCTTCTCGATCGCTTCGGCCACAAATTGGGTCCCGTTATCCGAAATGATCGCATAAGGGACACCGAAGCGAGAGATAATGTTTTTCCACAGAAAGCGTTCCACATCGGTGGCGGTGATGGTAATTAGGGGCTCGGCCTCCACCCACTTGGTGTAGTAATCAGTCGCTGTTATTAAGTGTTTGTAGCCGCCTGGAGCCGTCGGCAACTTTCCCACTAGATCGAGACCCCATTGTGCAAATGGCCACGGGCTTGTGATAGGTTGTAGGATTTCGGCCGGCTGGAGCAAGTGAGTGGCATGCTTTTGGCATTGCTCGCACTTTTTAACAAACTCTTCCGACGTTTTCTTCATCTTCGGCCACCAATACCCTTGGGTAAGAGCCCGGTGCGCAAGGGATCGACCTCCAGAGTGGCACCCACTGCTACCCTCATGCAGCTCTCGGAGAATGCTATCAATTTGGGAGTCATGCACGACCTTCAAGTCGGGGCCTGTGAAGGACCTTCGGTACATCTTATCGCTTAGATCCAGGTAGAAGTACGAGGCCTTGCATCTGACCCTGTGAGCTTCTTTTTTGTCTGTCGGGAGCTTCTCGTGCTTGAGGTAAGCGTGAATTTCGTCCATCCAACTAGGGCCGACGGATACGTGTAGCACCTCTTGCCTCTCGTGCTCGATGCTCGGGCTTTCTACTTCCCCGAGGAGAATGGTTCGGCTAGGGGAAGCTGCACAAGCTGTTGCCAGGGAGGCCAGAGCGTCCGCGTGGGCGTTTCGCTCTCGGCCCACCCATTCAATCTCAACGGTTCCGATTTCTCTAATTAGCTCCCAGACCTTGTCGTAGTACTTCTCCATCCTTGGGTCTTTTAAGCTGTATTGATCCTTGATTTGGTTCACGATCAGCTGAGAGTCGCTGTATACTTGCACTGTCTCGGCTCCTAAGTGTTTAGCCATCTTTAGGCCGGAAACTAGTGCTTCATATTTAGCTTCGTTGTTAGACGCCGTGAAACCGATAGTTAGCGCATTTTCATGCATTACACCTTCCGGAGATACGATCACGATACCGGCTCCGGCCCCTCGGCTGTTTGATGCTCCGTCCACATGTAGGCGCCATACATCTCCTTGGAACATTTTCCAACATCTGCCTTTTCTTTCTTCATTAGGTTTCTCGGCTTGCGCCGGAGTCCCTAACCCTCTTCTGTTTGTTTGAGCTTCTACCGAGTGCTCGAACGCCACTTCTTCATCAATTTTCAAGCTGTTTTCCTTAAGCTCAGGTGTCAGTTCGGCGATAAAATCTGCCAGAGCCTGTCCCTTGATAGTTGTTCTCGGTTCGTACCGAATATCAAAGTTTCCCAGCTCCAAGCTCCATTTTGAGATCCGAGTGGAGAGGTCGGCTTTTCGGAGCACGGTCTTCAGTGGATACTCGGTGATCACGATGATGGTGTGGGCTTGGAAGTAGGGCAACAGTTTCCTTTTAGCGGTGACGAGTGCCAAAACCAATTTCTCCAGAGGGAGGTACCTTGTTTCGGAAGGGATTTGGGTTTTGCTGGAGTAGTAGATGGGCTGAAAGTTAGCCCCCTCTTTCCTCACCAGGACGGAGCTCACAGCATGGCCTGATACCGAGAGGTATAGGTATAAGTCTTCTTCAGGCTTGGGCATTACGAGGAGGGGAGCTTTGGAGAGGTAATCCTTCAATTGGCCCAGCGCTCGGTCGCATTCCTCGGTCCACTGAAAACTCCTCTTGCTTGTTTTCAGGGACTCGAAGAAAGGTCGGCATAGATCCGAAGACCTGCTGATAAACCTGTTGAGCGCCGCGGCCATTCCTGTGAGCCTCTGAACTTCTTTGATGGTGCTTGGGGCCCTGAGGTTTCGGATAGCAATTATCTGCTTTGGATCAGCCTCAATGCCCCTACGAGTGACCATGTAGCCAAGAAATTTTCCCGAGCCGACGCCAAATGCACACTTTTCGGCATTGAGGCGCAGCTTGTGCTTCTTCATGACGGCAAAAACTTCGCCGAGGTGCTCCAAATGATCCGAAGCGTGCTCGCTCTTGACCACCATGTCGTCGATGTATGCTTCCATTGTGTCCCCGAGCTGCTTGGCGAACATTTTTGTCACCATGCGCTGGTAGGTAGCCCCAGCGTTCTTGAGACCGAACGGCATTACTTTGTAACAGTAGGTTCCTCGGGGAGAAATGAAGGCTGTTTTCTCTTGATCTTCAACTGCCATTGCTATCTGGTGGTACCCGCTGTAGGCATCCATCATGCTGAGCCGAGCATGTCCCGCCGTAGCATCAACTAGCTGATCAATCCGTGGAAGTGGAAAGTAGTCCTTCGGGCAGGCATCGTTAAGATTGGTGTAGTCTACGCAGACGCGCAACTTCTCATTCTTCTTCGGAACAACAACTGTATTTGCCAGCCACGTCGGATACTGGACCTCTCGGATAGCGCCGGCATCAAGTAGCTTCCCGACCTCAGCTATAACAGCGTCTGAGTGGGCCGGAGACGAACGTCTCGGTTTTTGTACCACGGGCCTTCGGAGAGGATCGACGTTTAGAGAGTGGGAGATAAACTGCGGGTCAATGCCCGGCATTTCGTATGGTGTCCAGGCAAAGACCCCAACGTTTTTCTTCAGAAAGTCCACCAGCTGCTCTTTTTCAAATGTTGTCAGTGTCGACCCAAGAAGAAAGTAGCGAGTTCCGTCGTCATTGATGGGTACAGTGACGAGGTCCTCTACTGCCTTCTCCTCCGCGGCCGTCCCGACGTCCTCCAAAACCGGACCTTCAAGTTCCTCGATAGATCTCGGCTTGGGTTCTTTCTTCTTCTTTCCCTTGGTGGTTTTTTTCTTCATGTGTACGGCGTTTACTTGGCATCTTCTTGCTGTTATCTGTTCTCCTTTGATGTCTTCCTGCCATCCCTCGGCCCCGATGAACCGAACGACTTGGTGATAAGTTGAGGCGATGGCCTTCATCTCGTGCAGCCACGTTCTGCCGAGGATGGCATTGTAAGGGCTCGGCGCGTCAATCACGACAAACTCCATTTGCAAGGTTCTTGAGCCTGCCCTTACTGGTAGGTTTATCCGTCCCATTGGCCAAACCGGAGCCCCGTTGAATCCGAAGAGGGGGGAGTCGGCCGGCAACAGATGGTCCGGATTCAAGTTCAGTGCCTTGAACGCCGAGTAGTATAGGATTTCTGTAGAGCTTCCTTGATCAACGAGCACTCGTTTGACCTTGGGAATTCCTATGTAAACGGAGATTACCAGTGCATCGCTGTGAGGCAGCTGTACGTCCTTCAGATCTTGTTCGCTGAAAGTGATTGTCCACTGCTCCTCTCGGTCCGAGAGCTTTCGTTTGGCGTTGCCACCAACGGTAAGGACCTGTGAGGAAGAGCTTGGCAACTCCCGAAGTGCCGCAGTTTTTTCCTTAGTAGCAGCCCCGTGGATCACGTGGACAATGATTTCATCCGGAGGGTTGTTCTGTTGTTGCTGCTGTGTTCGGTTATTAGTCCGTTGGCGGTCAATATACTGGTCCAAGTGCCCTTGCGTGACCTGCCTTTCCAAGAATTCCTTGAAAGGCTGGCACGCAGTGGTATAGTGTCCCAGCTCATTGTGGTAAGTACATTTCATCTTACAGTCATCTGGCTGGCCTTCGGCTGTCCCCAGCTTGTTGGTTGGCCAGGTGAACCAAGGCTCTCGGGAAATTTCTCTTATCAATTTATAGAGGGGTAGGTTAAATACCGTCGTTATACCGACGAACTCGTTGGGTCTCGGTTCCCGCTCCCTGCGCGGTTCCCGTTCCCTCCACGAATCGCGGTCCTTTTTCCACCCCTTTCCATTTCCTGTTTTAACTGTATTGACCTGCTTTTTCTCCGAGTAATCTCCAGCATTGGCTTTTTGATTTCCTGAGGCTCTTGAAAGCCTCCTTTCGGATATGATATCCTCTAACTGGGCGAACTTCTCTACCGTTTCCATTAATCGGCTCATGTTTGCCGGGGGATGCAGCATCAGTTCTTCAAAAATCGCCGAGTGCTCGTCTAAGCCATACTTGAAGGACGTGGCTGCCATCTGTGGGTCACAGCTTTCGATGGCATTGTAAATCTCCCAGTAGCGCTCGGCATATTTTCTCAATTTCTCTCCGGACTGTCGTCTCAGACCGACGAGAGCATCGATCGTCTTTGGTTGGGTACTGCTCGTCACGAACCGAGCTGTGAAGGCCTCTTCCAGTTCTTCAAACGAAGCGATGGAACCCGGTTGTAGTTGGTTAAACCAAACTAGACCGGTCCCCTGAAGGCTCACTGGGAAAGCCTTGCACATCATGGCCTCGTCGTACCCATAAAGTCCCATCAGTTGCCGGTAGTGCACGAGGTGCATCACGGCGTCTGTCTTGGCGTCGTACTTTGTAAATTTGGGGACGGTGAAGTTTCTTGGAGGATGAGCCTCTCGGATTTCCCGGGTAAATGGAGACTCCTGGATTTTCCGAAGCCTTGAATCAGCTGGCTTCTCGGATAAACGAGGGATCTCGCAGGCCTCGCCAGCGCTGAATGCTCTTTTGGCGTTCAGTCTGTGCCGCTCATCGCTCGCGCCGAGGCCTCGTGGAGGCTCTTTTCGTTTCTCAGAGTTTCTGGCTTGATGAGGATTGGCCTCCGCTTGGTAGCGTTTTGACTCCCTGGTACGCGGGTCCCGAACGATTAAAAAATCGCCTGTATCATCCATGTCGTACTCTGGAAAGTGTTGTGGTTCTCGGTCGCGGTGTCTCCGGGGACTCCGTTCCCTGTCATGGGTTCTCGGTTCCCGGTCCATACGACCTCTGTGATGATCATATTCGGTTGATCTGTTACGGATGATCTCTCGGCCATCCGTATCGTATTGTACCGGGGCTTTCCCACGGTTTACATCATCGCCTTCGTTGTTCCGGCGAGGAGCTCGGGACCTAGAACGTCCCGTCGTGGATTGGGAACTGGAAGAAGAGTGACCTCCAGTTCGAGCAGTGCGGTCTGTACGCACTATTTCCGAACGCCTTCTCGGAGAGGGAGTCCGCTGTCTTGGTGGAATCACTCGTCCTGAGGCGTCGGTGACGATGATCGGCCGGCCCAAACGATCCTTAGCCGAAGGACGCTGGGTTTGGTGGGTAAGTTGAGTTGTCTGGGCCGCCGCCGCCGCCTTGCGCCGTCGCCTTGACGCCCCAGATCGGGAGGCTGAGGCTGTGGGTTGTGCCTTCGTCAGCGCTTCAATCTGAGTCTTCATGGCAGCCATTTGCTCCTGCATCTGCTGCACGGTGTCTAGTGGATTTGGGCTCGGAGTGAAACCTGAGATGGGGTGGGTGACGATACCCACCCGAGGACCACCGCCAGGGTTAGCTCCTGTCGCCGGTTCTGTGGTTCCGTCGTCTTCAACGATCGCCATTGAAGAGCTGAGAAACAGAGGAAGAGTTCTTCCAAGGAGAAGAAGAGTAGAACACCGGGAAATGACTCAAATCAGTCGCTCCCCAGCAGAGTCACCAATTGTGGAGCCCTCTTTCCTCTGGTTGATCCTCCTGGTGATGGTGGACGACAGAGATGGTACAAACTCTCAGGCGGAACTTTAGGCCTGCACACTGAGCAAACCGTTAGCACCAGACCGGACCGTTGAGTCCGGAATGGTACTCCGACGGTCTAGTAAGTAGAAGAAGATGAAGTACTGTAGATCTAGGGTTTTTGAGAGAGTGTTGCCTACCTCTTTGAGATGATGAAGTGTTCCTTTTATAGGTGAGCCTTGGCTTGGCCTCCAAGCACAGCTGTGCTCGTCACGTGACTTAACCGCTCGGCTGATGTCACGATGACGGGTTCGAAAGAATATTCTGAAGGCACATGCCTCCAGTGAAAACGTGACACGTGTCGTAATCGTTCGGATGACGTCATTTGTCATGATCACGGTTTGTTACAGGCACATGCAGCATTAACTGCTCTGCTGACTCAGCACTTAGCCTCTCGGCTTGATAGTATTTGTGAAGTTGATTAAAGTCACCTCTCGGATAATCCCCGAGACTTTTGATAGTAGTCCTAAAAACTCGTCATTGAGCCACGTATATATGAGGTCTTGGAGAATCTCCGAGGCGAGGGACCGAACTCCCACATGTCTAATTTGCTTAAGTTGAACCATTCACCGAAGAGTCCCTCGCAGATAATCTCTTGGTAACAATTGAAGAGGTGTCTCCTACAGTGAGTTAGGTGCTCGGTGAATCCGGACCCTTACACGACCCAAACAATGACAACGCAAACGAGACTAAATAAAAAATAAAAAAATTCCTCTACAACTATGGTGGCAAAATCCTCCCTCGATCGTTTCATCACATTCGCAGGTCCATTCTTCAATTCTTTCAAGCTTTTAGTATTTTTACTATTATACATTTTCCCTGTATAGTTGTCTACAATTTCTGACGAATTGAAGTGAATTTCCATAATTGCAGAGCTGATAGAATTGGACATGTTTGTATAGATGTATTATGTTGTTTGATATTTATAGCTACATCCGTTTATTTATTGCAAAACAGCTAGGCTTTGCGATCTGGTTTTCTAATGTCTTCATCTCTACTTCCCTCGTTAATTTCTATCTTCATTTGATTCATTGAGTGATGTTGACAAGGTGATTGATGAAATTCCTCGACCAATTATAGTTTTTTGGAATTCCTTGATTTTTAGGTGCATGCACTCTGGACAATTTTTGAATTCCGGGACAGTGGTTGATGAAATTCCTCGACCAATTATAGTTTTTTGGAATTCTTTGATTTTTAGGTACATGCACTTCCTCGACCAATTATAGTTTTTTGGAATTCTTTGATTTTTAGGTACATGCAATCTGGACAATTTTTGAATTCCGGGACAATGGTTGATGAAATTCCTCGACCAAATTATAGTTTTTTGGAATTCTTTGATTTTTAGGTTAGGTACATGCACTCTGGACAATTTTTGAATTCCGAGACAGTGGTTGTCCATGTGCAAAAAAAAGAAAAGGAAGAAGGGATCCAAAAAGCACTCTAGGCCGGTGGATTCCATCATCTTGGTTCTATGCCAAATCTTGATTTTTGTTTCCTGCACTGTCTAGAAGGACATGTGATCACTATAACACCACCTAGATACAAAATAGTAGTGGCCCTCCTATGATGTGAGTCCTTCGTCATAAAAAATGGTACTCCTATGTGATACCAACTTCACAAATATGTCCCAATGGTGAGACTTGAAAGTAGAAACAAAGTTCACCTAATACAAAATGACATGTGACACCAACTCTACAAATACTTGCCAAGGGCGAGAATTGAAACTCAAAACCAAGTCATGTCGAAAGTGGTACATTGCAAATAGTTATTTCTAAGGGCATCCTTATCAGCCTCACCAAAAAAAACATCAAATTTAACCTCAAAAATACGTTTTATAATTTAGCAAGTCACTTTTCAAAAAACTCACAAACTTAGACTCTCTATTTTAATTTTACTATATTAAACTATTCTTTCTTTCTACTCCTACTCCCACTCCCAAAAAGTAATAATAAAAAAAGTGAACAGTGTGTAAATAGTGCGTGAATAGTATGTAAACAGTGTCGCACCAAATTTGTTCAGTTACTGTAGCAAAGTTAAAAAATCTGCAAATTGGTGAGGCTGTTGGTGAGACTGATTTTTTAAAATTTTTGAAGAATTTGCTCTCTATTTTAACTTAAAAGTTAATTTGTTCATCCACATATTGATGCTCGAAGGTAGTACATCAACCACCACCAATAATGAAGGTGGTATATTGCAAATAGTTAATTCCGTGTTTTCAAAACCGTGAAAAGCATGGTAAAATTAGCGATGGGCATGGGGATGGATCCTGACCGGTGAGTACTATCTCCACCTCCAATTCCCAAACCCCTTCTTCATATCTATCTCCTACCCGATACCCAACAGGGCTTTATTTTCACCCTCCATCCCCACTCCAAATAGGGAACGGGGATCCCCACGGGAAGGTCATCTATTGCTCAGAATATACTACCTCAAGATTGTAATTCCAACTATCTCTACAAAATCATGCTGTGAAAAATATATAATCTTAACACGATTGCTATTCATCAAATTAGGGGTGCTTAAGTATTAGTCCCGAACCTAATAAGAATTCATTTAAGATTTCATCCGGGTTGAAAATAAATATTAGGCTCATTTAATTTGGACTGCTAATGTAATTGATTGGAGTCAAATTACTGGGATTAAATCATACCCAATTACGTTAGTGGGTTACGTCGGACCAAGGTGTCCCAACTGGGGCTAATATTATGAATATTGTTTGGAGGGAGAAATTAATTAGTTGTTTGGACGAAGATCGTACCTTGTCCAAATAAGCCACATTGTCATCTGTGTAGTTTGTTAAGCGGGTGAAAGTTTAAATATTAATCAATATTTGTGAATTCAAAAATAAAATATGAGTGTCACATACTTTAGTTCT
This sequence comes from Vaccinium darrowii, assembly GCA_020921065.1. Classification (NCBI taxonomy): domain Eukaryota; kingdom Viridiplantae; phylum Streptophyta; class Magnoliopsida; order Ericales; family Ericaceae; genus Vaccinium; species Vaccinium darrowii. The sequence goes on from CM037161.1 coordinate 42,834,945, forward strand.
TTTGCATAAAATATGAGTGTCACATATTTTATTTTATGTGGCTGTCTGTAATTGGAGCATGCAGTGTTGGTATACATGTGATTCTTATGTTTCTTTGACAATCTTCAACACTATTCTTTATTCTACCTTGGAAAAAAAAAAATACACACACAAAACAAATATCCAATAAGGGTTCCCTTACTTTCTACGTTGCGGGGTTTTTTATTTGGAATTGAATTTCGACGATCCGAACCGTTAGATGTGTTTAAAACGTCTTTTTAACACTTATAGAATAATTAATAAAGATCACACTAAGAAAATTTGAAAGATTACGGTTTTGATGAAACCGTGATAAAGAAATGCAAGGTGAGTTTTTAATGTCACTTTGCTAATAAAACCGTAGTGATTAATCATAATTATCACAGGTTTAAAAGGACTGTGATTATAATTGTTTAATTTAATCACATTTTTCTACAAGTGTGATAAAATGTGTTTATTTTTACCACGCTTTGTTATAAGTGTGATAAAATGTGTTTATTTTTACCACACTTTGTTACCACCGTGATAAATCTCTTGGACCAAAATGACATTATCAAATCCCCTACGGCCGGGTAAGTAACTTGATTGAAAAGAACGAGGTCGCAGGCAAAAAACTACGGGTTCTGTGATCGAACTTGAGGATAGTGTTGCATAAGCTGATGAGTCTGTAGTGATGAACATAGTCCGGGGAATTGACCTGGGGATAAGACCCAGTAAGGTTTTTGTTGCACAATGCGTACAGAAAAGAATTTGTAGAAGGATTTTGTTAGTGAACGTATAATCAAAATTCAAAAAAGGTTATAATCCGAATTCAAAAAAGCTTTTCCAGAGGTGATTTTTTTCATTCTGCATTCTCTTATGCGTTTATAAGAATTTTTTGACATATATTCTATTCCACATTCCACAACGAGCTCTATTCAAAATTTGAAAATAAAAAATGCATTAATGGGGCAGCCAAACAAGCCCCTCAGTCCTCTGTAAGGGTAATATGTCCTGTTATTGTAACCAAGAGCCCAATGGGCCTTATCAGGAGAGTCATCTTTTGCTTCCAAATCTCCCATGTGAAGCTACAACATTTATATTGTAAATCGTGACTACCTCATGCGGTAGAGTTTTCTGTTTTTTTATGGCCCATATTGTATTCCGGAATCGAGTCTCATTTATATTGCAAGTTGGGCGTTTAGAGTCCAAAAGCTGCTCCAACCACTTGAACTACTACCTCAGTGATAACTTCCTCTCGATTCGTCGCGGTTATTTGGCTACATAGGCATGTTCCAGATCACCAAATAACAACTTCTGGGTTACAATTTTGGTGTGTTGCTCACTGCAATGGACAGATCTTTTAACTAAACACATACAACAGCAAGTATAAAAATTATAAAGATAATAATCTTCCTTAAATTACTTGGATCATAATGGAGAGGCTGTGTGCGGCTTTGGAGGTTTAGGGAGATCAAAATTTTATATGTTTCCTTCCCAAAATTTTTATAGTCCATAAATCGTGGGATCTGTTAAGCAAATTAAATATTTCCGAACTGGGGGATTTGAAATAAACAATGATTTAATCACAGGAGTGAAAAATGTGTAGAACAGATCTCAGCCGTCTGATACACTTTTCCGTTCTTTTTCTTGGTTTATTTTCCTGTAACCATTGCTCCAAGAGTATATACATGATGCATAAAATTCCATCGAGTCATGTCGAACGTGGTTCATTGCAAAGAATAATGATACAGACACACCCTTGGGTCATTTGGTTTTGTGTCAGATAAGGATGCCCTTGGAACATTTTTTCGATGGGCCCATAAAAATTCAGCTCAATCGGATGGTTATAAGTGCTTGAACTAAGTCCCACTGTTTCAATCAAAAATTTACTTTTGGGTCCCACAAAAGTGATTTGAACCGTTCATTATTCTTAGAACATCTATCCGAGGAGACCCACAAAATTTCAGCTCAATAAGACGGCAACTATAGTGCTGGATTTGGTACTTTCACTTGAAGCGAATGTGGGATCTTGCAAAACCAAATCTTGAGTTTTTTTTACTACTGTTACTTTTTTTTTTTCTTTTTGCGGCTTTATTCCTTCTGTTGTTTTCTTAGGCCATCTCTAGTGGTGGAGTCAAACCCACAAATTAGTCAGACTCCAATACAGTTAACTGACTTTTTCATTTTTTTTTCCCGCAATGGTGTAGTTACCGTGGAGCTAACCTGTGTCAAAATGGACAGTGAACTAGCACAGTGGTGAACTGTGGTAAGTGCAGAAACTATAGCCAAGTGGGACCCATGAGAGAAAAGGAAGTGAGAGGAACAAAAAAAGGTGGGTAAAACCACCCTTGTATTCTGACGAGGAGAGGGCAGGAGAGAGAAAGAGAGGAGAAAAGATGAGGAAAGAGAAAAAGGTGGGACTAGATATACATGTATATATATACTTAACAACACTTTAACAATACCATTGCAACACCCATCAACTTAACAACACATTTTGTCATAGCAACACATAATAACACATAAATAGGACCCACTTTTTACACTTTTGTGTCATATAACAACATAAATTTAACTCCACCACTACGGATGGCCTTATATTTTCTAACTAGTAACTAGTAATGTCCTTTGTACTTATCTTGTTTAATGAATGCAATATGTTTTTAGCAGGGATAGAGGCAGGATTTTTGCGAAGGAAGAACGGGCTATAACGTGGATAGGAGAGGGGGTTATATGATTTAATGATATATATTTTTTTCAGCGTAATAGTAATGTTTTTCTCAAATTGTAGCAAGGACGACTGTCCCTATTTACCACCCCTGACTCCATTCTTGGTTTCTGGTTTTAAAAAAATTTAATTTCCCTTTACGTTTTTCTTTTATTTCAAGTTATTCTTCCCGCGTTTTCAAAACAGTGAAAAGCATGTTCAAATACACCCACCACAGCTGGACACCACAAAAAGTTATCGTTGGGTCCTTTGAATATTGATTTTTTTTTTTTGCCAACATGGCAAATGGGACGTGACAAAAGACAAGCTTGACCAAAATTTTCACCCCAGAAAATTCCATAACACAAATTTTCAAATTAAAGAACGGTGAGAATTTGGTTCAAGCACTTCTAACCGTCCGATTGAGCTGATTTTTTGTGGGCCCCCTCGGAAAAATATTTTAAGAACAATGAACGGTTCGGATCACTCGTGTGGGATCCAAAAGCGGGTCCCCGAAGGCTGGGGTGCATTTTCGGTACCCAAAAGGGTTGTACCCCAGGTTTTCCGATAACGCAAATGGAGATAAATTTTCTACCGTGGTGATAATTTTGTTTAGATACTTTTGGTTTGATGGAGTACATGTTTACGCTTGTCGATCGATAAAAATGACATTTTTTTTCTTGATGAACGAGTGTTTAGGTCAACTTCAGCGCAACTCAATTAATTTTGAGGCTTTGAAGTTAACAATAAGGTAAATCTCTAATGGTCCCAAGATTTAAAATGCTCGGCCTTTGTGAAATTCGACCTTGTGAACTCGTCAACAAACCCTTTAGTTAATGTCTCATAGCACTCGGTCAATAATATTGGTTCAAAAACAATGGTTTGATTGCAAAGAAACATCTCACGAGTTGGATTCGAGCCGATCGAGTTACACGTTCTGGATCCGGAGATGCTCCTTTTCTCTCCCTCTTTTTCTCCCTCATTTTCTCTTAAATGACGTCGCTTTGCTCATTTTCTTGGTACACCCTCAAAGCTTCGAAGGGCCTTGTTTAAAGAGTTAATTTCCCAAAGTGTCTAAACGCTAAACCCAATGCCTAAACCCTAAACTCAACGCGCCTAAATCCAAGCGTCTAAACTAACTATACTCTACCCTAAAGAGTTTAAATCCCCTAAAATTGAACCCCAAAAGTGAATTTCCGAAAGTGCCTAAACCCAGAGTGACTAAACCAATTATACCCTATCCCAAATAGCCTAAATCCCCTAAAGTTGAACCCCAAAATAAAGAACGAAAATAAAACTACGAATGAAAATATGAGTTGTCTAAACCGAGAGAATTTAGGGGAGATGTTCGAACGATGAGATTTAGATGAAATTCCTGGCAAGACGATACTATGAATTTGGCGAAATCAAAATAAATCAGCCATTAATAACAAAACTGTTACTCAAAAAACTAAACATATTTGGAGGTTAATAATTTATAATATCCCAAGAGGTCTACAAGTCCTAAGGTTAATTATGGGCCAACGTAGAATAAAAGAAAAAAAGTTCAAAACAATGTTGTAAGGTTAAAAAAAAATGAACATGCCTAAATTTTTGTTGAAAAAGAAGGCCCTCTTTGTTCACAACAACTCCTAATAAATTACTAGTTATATTGATAATCACATAACCAATACTCAATAATCAGTCACTGCATACATTCCCCTTTGATGAGCAATAAAACAAATTGACACACTTAAGTTTTTCTATTTTTAAGAATCAGGACATGAAAAGCCAAAATAAATAATAAATTGGAGGGAATTCCAGAAACAATATTGAGCCGAATTTCCAACAGGGAGTTCGTGCCTGTTTTAAATTTCTCATATGGTTTATTTATAACATTATGTGATTTTGAAATTTTGGTTGATAGAACTAAACGAGATTATATCAAAGAACATTCATATATTGCTTATAAAAAAGCTTTACCAAATAAAAAATGCATTCAACTTTTATCCAGTTAGAATGGAACGAGAGACAAATAAGTTGGGACATGGAGAGCATGAGCTTGTTGAAATGAAAAGAATAGTAGTATTTTCAACAAGAACAATAGTATTAAATAGAAGCCAAAATAGATAGACTAGCTAGTTGAAACGAGCCTTTACATACAAAATAACTAATCAATGAGGAGTTGGTTCAGCGGTATAAACTCAAGCCTTAGTTGTAGAAGGTTGGATTCGAGCTCCAGTAATCATTCTTGGGGCTAAACATACTTTTACCATTATCCACATATGAGATTTTAGATTCAGTCCTGATATAGGTGCAACGAGGAAGCATGTGACAGAGCAATAATCCTTGATAGAGGTGTTGTGTATCATTTTCCATTTTTTTGCACAAAGAATAACTAACAAAAAAAACTTTAAGTACGTAGTTCCCTAAAGCATAACATTGAGAAGCAATAATTGAAGAGGCAGAAAGTTTCTCTCAATGCTCTTTTTTCCAGCGCTCGGTACTAGACTACAGGCATTTCCGAGGTCTAGTTTGGTTAACATTGGATTCCGAGTGGTCTTTCGGACCAAAATGGGCTGGAAAATGATTACCTGTTCAGATCTAAATGACTTTCAATATAAAATTCGTAAAGCTATTCTAATATTACTGGCGCGATTCCAATTCGTGAGATGTTTCTCTGTAATCAACCTTTTGTTTCATAACCGATATTACTGGCCAAGTGCCATGAGATATCAACTAAAGGGTTGTCTGTCAAGCGGTCACAAGCTCGAATCCCTTGGGCCACAATGACATTATCAAATCCCCTACGGCCAGGTAAGTAACTTGATTGAAAAGGGCTAATGACATTGACCTTGTTCGGTTAGTTGGTTTAGTTTAGTTTAGTTTAGTTTTGATGATGTAAGCAGGTGTAATAAGTGGAGAGAGATAGAGAGAGAAATGAGAAAAATGATGATGTAAGCAAAACCAAAACAGGGCCAAAACCGGCCCAAAACTTCCAACCGAACACGGCCATTGTAATTTGTCCTCTCGTAACTTGATTGAAAAGGGCTAATGACATTGTAAACCAACTAGGACATAATTCCCATAAAATTGATGAAGGGGAATATCATAGATTATAGATTTTTATTCTTATCTGAACATATTGATTCTTATTCTTATCCATGATGGGTCTGGATCGATCCATGATGGGTCTGGATCGATCCAAGGTTGTCTGGTGGACGTTTGGCAAGAAGTGGATCGATCCACTTGGGCCCTGGATCGATCCAGATAGTGTGGATCGATCCAACTTGATCATGGATTGATCCAGAAGTGTCTGTTCAGACAACCTTGGATCGATCCAGACCCATCATGGATCGATCCAAACCCCCCGAGCATCATTTTTTGAGCACTTTTTGTGCTTTCCTTTTATGAAAACTTTGGGTTGTGTGTGCTTTATTAGATATTATGTAGAGAGACAAAGGGAAGACTATATTGGGCTCTCTCCTCTCTCATTCTCTCACACACTTACTCTTTCCTCCTTAGTTAGTTTTGCACTCACCTCTCTCCTCCATTGGAGAGAGTTTAAGGTTTCTCTCTCTAGTTTTTCTCAAGTAAGCTTTCATTTCCCGTTTAATTACCGTGTATTAATCTTGTTCCTCGTGATTGGATCTTTCAATATATGTAGTTTATTTCCAAGTTCATCTAGTTTTTAGTCTTGTGATTTTCTAGCTTAATCCTTTGAAAACTCTTGTTCTTAGTGATTGTTTGATAATTTCTCAAGTACTAATATTATAGGCTAACCTAGGATCTTCATTAAAAATCGGTTTTTAAGTTTATTAAGCATGTTTTTAGTTTTCTTCCAAATTCTAGATTTGTTTTCTAGCATAATGTGTGAGTAGTTAAGTAGGCTTGGTCATGGGGTGATTAACACTCCATGACTCGGGCTAATTCGTTCCTCTCATTTCAAATGCAAACACTTCCTATTGATCAAAGAGTTAGGATTAATTTTATGTATCAAAATTTGGATTTGTTAATCTCTTTGATCTCACGTAGCCAAGGGCTTGACCACTTGGCACGTGTGATGCTTAGGGCGATGTCAATCAAAATGTTTGTCTAAATGACACAAGAATCCTAATCTTTGTGAAGCACATTTTCTAGTCAAATGGTTTTAATCTCTAAATCTTCCGTCCGGGAGCATCTAACGGTGTCCCGAGCTGGTTATCAAGAGTCAAACGGTTTAGCCTTAGTTGTGGTAGTTATGATCCCCTAGACTACGCCTTAGTTTTAATTAGTCTTTTTAAGTTTCTAAGTCATTCTCGAAGTCGAGAGAATTCCACCAAACTCCAAAAGCCAAGTTTGCCGCTTCAAGGCCGAAAACCTACACTTGCAAGACAACTCTCATGCCGGGTGCGTTCGGTCCCTGTGGATTCGACCCGGTCTTACCGGTTATTATGCTACCGCCGACCTAGCCCTACGCTTGGGGCGACACCATGTACGATACAATCCAAGGTCGCAAGCATTTTTGGCGCCGTTGCCGGGGACCCAATGGTCCACCTAATGTGAGTTTTTCCTTGCTCCACTGTAAGTATCCCACTCTTTTGTACAGTTTTTCTTATTTTCTGTACACTACTTGTTTTATTAACGAGGCGACAGACTAGCCCCTTGGAACTGTTCTTGTGGTGAGACGGTTGCATAACCCCTCCGTTCTGCTAGTTCTAAAAATCTTACAAAAGAAAAAAATATGGCTGATTTTGGAAGTTGCTATGAAGGGCTTTTTGTAGACATCACCAATTTCTATCAACAAGATGATGAGTCTTTTCTGCAGCATTGGCGGCGATTTAAATGTTCCATATTCTCTTGGACAATTTATATTTATGAGCTTGGGGATCTTCTAGCTATCTTTTACCGAGGTTTAAATCCTACGACATGTCAATTTGACTTATTGTCCGAGGAAGAATTCCTGAGTAAAAATGCTGAAGAGGGTTGGGACTACCTTGATGAATTAGCCCAAAAGCCCCAATTTTGCGAGTTGACTGAAATTGAAATAGAACCTCTGTTCTTTAATGAAGGGGTTATTTTAGATTTGACAGAAATCTCAGAGGTTAAATGGGATGACGAGCCTGATTTTGACTGTGCTCCCCAAGAGGATTCTAGTTGTACACTTGATATGCCTTTTCATGAAAAAACTTTTGAGGCTCATTCCACTAGCACTTCCATTGAGTCTGCTCCACCATAAGAACTTGAAAGAGTCGAACTAATTGATTTTCTAGGTGTTGATAATTATGATTGTGTTTACAATCCACTTTTACTAAATCTTGTCAACACTTTGAAAATGAATTTGGTTCGCATTATCATTTGGTGGAACTTAATTTCCTTACGCGACTACTGCTATCACTATACTCTAAGTATCTTATCTTATGGCATGGTCGTGTACAATTTTTAACGGAGGGGTTGGAATGGAGTGATATGCTCGTACTAGTAGCTCTTTATAGTACGAAGGATGTTTGGATTTCACGTGCAGGATTTAGTGTGAAGCCCGGATAACACGACCCGGGTAGTTCTAATCATTTCTCTCTTAGTAGGTAGTTGGCAATTAAGTCTTTTGCAGGGTCACCATTCCCAATGACGAAAGGAGCGAGTGATGAAAAATCCTCATCTTTGGTCGAGGTATAAGGTGGTTGACATTCCACCCTGTCGGTACATTTCCATTCCTCCCATGTTTTTCATTTTCATATTGTCTTCGTGCTATGAGGACATAGTACATTTCATGTTGGGGGGGAGGGAATAGTGTAGGTTGATATTCCGTTTCGTGTTTAAATCTTTCGATTTCCATAGAATTTTTTTTGTGTAATCTTCCCTCATGTGTAGCTGTTTTAACTCGTAGATACTTCTTATGCTCAAAAGTTTTCTTAAATGGCAAGAGTTCGTTTGAATAATGATTTAGCGTGCTAAACTCACCTTACAAGCATACACATGAACGCTGATGAACTAATTTTTCCATGTACTTATGAGAGAGTCACCACTTTGAGTTGAGGTTCATTTTTGTCATGTCCCATGCTTCTTGTTCATCTCTTACCCTTTAGTTTAGGTATATATCATCTTTTGTATATAATAAAGTCGTTGAATATCTCTTATGCATCATGTTGGAGTTGTTGGCGTACGTAGGAAATGATACAAGGCAATCTTTGCTATAAAACCACATATGAGTCACCTTGATCCTTATGTTGAACCAAGTCCGAATTCAATTTTTGTTAATCTTAGTCAACCGGATGTTTGGAGGGATGTTAAGGGAATATGTTGTGATATTCGAATATAATTGGGGTTGATCTTGATGATGTGGAAGTTGGTGGGTTGAGAAAAAAATCTGAAAATCTTGTGAATCTCTCCTTCCAATATATGAACTCAAAAGCCCCAAAGTTTTATCTCCCACCTCTTCAATTAAAAAATTGGCCCATCTCTCTCATTGCAAATGTTACCTCTTATGGCTCTATTTCTCTCTAAAAAAAAAAAAAAAGAAACAAAACAAGAAAAAAATGTATAAAGAAAAAAAGAAAGAAAGAAGAAGTATTTTGTGGAAGAGCCAAAGAGGAGTTAGAAGAGAGTTGTTTACCGTGTTTTGAGGTTTGTGGAGACATCCGTGAAGTTAAATAAGTTTGGATGAGGAAGACAACAAGGAAAATTTGCTAGTGATGTCGGTGGTTTAGTCTAGTATATATCTAGTAGTTTAGGCATCTTTTGGGTAGTTAGGGTTGTAGTGGTGGCCAATGGGTAGGTGATCCAAGCTAGCATAAGGCCATCACTCATTTTGTTTTCCCAATTCCTTGTACCCGCGGTCAATATAAGCTAATAAAGTCCTTAGTTGATCTTTGGTACGCTTGTTACTCCATGTGATGCATTCTAGATATTTCTTGCACTTTAGTTATAACTTGCTCATTACTTGTGAATAAAAGCTTTCGATTACATTTCCTAGCGCTTCATTGATAGCATGCATAACTTTTTGTCTCTGGTTATCGCATCACCTTCTTGCTCTTGTCATGGGATATGTTCTACTTCACTTAAGTGAGATCTTTTGTTGAGAGTTTAACCTTATGAGTTTTTGGAATCAAAGCTTATTGTGGTGGCTTTTCTCACGCGTTCCATTAATAAGATTTGTTCATCCTTACTCATGGAATGCTTGTGGTTTGAGTTGGCACGTTGGATCCCAAAATAATTAAGAATTCTTGCTAGTTTACTAAGTTTTAAGCATAGTTGTGTATCTTAAAAATCCGGGAAGTTTGCATAGCATAATATAGTCAGTTAGTTAATGATATCTAGTTTACTCGAGACGAGTAAAGTTCAAGTTGGGGGGTGACCCGGGTTCCCGCCTGTCACGCGGGTGACCCGGGTTCGATCCCCGGCAACGGCGCCAAAAATGCTTGCGACCTTAGATTGTATCGTAGATGGTGTCGCCTCAAGCGTAGGGCTAGGTCGGTGGTATCATAATAACCGGTAAGACCGGGTCGAATCCACAGGGACCGAACGCACCCGGCGTGAGAGTTGTCTTGCAAGTGTAGGTTTTAGCCTTAAAGCGGCAAACTTGGCTTTTGGAGTTTGGTGGAATTCTCTCGACTTCGAGAACGACTCGGAGATTTTAAAACGACAAATTTAACTAAGGCAAAGTCTAGGAGATTTTAACAACCATAACTTAGGCTAATTCGTTCCTCTCTTGTTAAGATTAGGATTCTTGTAACCGTTTGGCAAACATCTAGGTTGACATCGCTCCAAGCATCACACGTGAAAAGGAGAATCAACCCTTAACTACGAGAGATCAAAAAGATTAACAAACCTGAATTTTGGTACATAAAATCAATCCTAACTCTTTGAACTAGAAATGGTGTTCGATAAAGTTTAGGGTTCTTGAGCCAATTAGACAAACTTTTAGATTGACATCGCCCAAAGCGTCATCCGTACCTAGGTGAATTAACCCTCGGTCACGAGAGATCAATGAGATTAACAAACTCAAATTTTGATACATAAAGATGAACCCGTGACTTTATTAAACAAGAAGTGTTTGCAATTTGGCGAGAAAAATGAATTAAACCTAAGTCATGGAATGCTAATCACCCCATGACCGAGCCTATTTAAACTACTCAAACATAGGAATGAAAGACATAACTTGAAACGTAAAAGAAGTGAAGAACATGATTTTTATGGAAATAAACTTGATTTATATAATGATCTAAGTAGTAGCTACAACATTTAAACACGAGAAATTAAACGAAACACGAAACTTACGTGAGTTTTCTATAGAGATAAAGCTTCAAAATCCTCTCCCAAGGAGGAGAGAGGGGAGAGCCAAAGTAACTATCTTAAAATGAAAGAGTAGAAGTGTGGGAGAAAGAGAGAGAGGAGAGATATATACAAGGGCCCTTCTCTCTCTTCAAAAAGATCCATAAAGCTCTCACAAGAGCATAAACATTCCATAAAAGGAAAGTGCTAAAAGTGCTCAAAAAATGCTTTTCGGGGGAGTTTGGATCGATCCAACCTCCTCTGGATCGATCCAACTTTCTTTGGATCGATCCAAAATGGACTGGTGAGGCAGATTTTTGACCCAACTTCGCGGGCACGCCCCGGCTTCGTCCAAACTCGGAATGAGGCGATTCTTGAACCGTTGGAAAGCTCTATGAGTCTACTTTCAAACCCAATTGACCTCATCTTCATAGCCTTTGTATCTTGAGAAAAATGAGCCTTTTTCTATCGGTTGGTCAGATTTTCTCGAGGCTCATAACTCCAAATTTCTTGTTCTTTCGTTCCGGGTCTTCCTTGAACCTTCCAAAGCTTCTTGAATCGACTTCTAAGCTTCGGCGATTGTCCTCCACGGCATTGCGGGACCTTGGGTACTTCCGGATACAACCGGGGATTATTTGGAGCTTTGGACATACCTTTTAGCTCCGATTTTCTGAAACTCATCAAAAACACAACTCGCGCAAAATCAATCTTATAAAGGAACAAAATGCACGTGTGTGTGATTACAACGAGCGAGATAAGCCCGGTTATATACAACATTTGGGGCTTATCAAACGACTAAAAAGTTTAGTCGGCGATGTTAATTACAAATTCTTACCATAGAAATAAATTCAATTCACATGTCTTCTATGTACATATATGAAACTAAAAAATGATTTTGTCGGCAAAGGTAACCCTTTTACCGACTATATTGTAGTTGGCAATTCAGCTTCAGTCAGTATATGGCTACACCTATCAGCAACTAAAAAGTTTAGTCGGCGATGTTAATTACAAATTCTTACCATAGAAATAAATTCAATTCACGTGTCTTCTATGTACATATATGAATTATTGACGAATTTGATAAGTGGTTCGCATTTCGATTTTGAACTTTTATTTCTTAATTTTTCCATTTGCTCAGTGTGGACGGCCCACGGAGATCGGTGCGGTTCAACACTTCAAAGGATTGAAGATTGTTAGAGTCGCCACCTGGATTTGAGGTCCGAACCCGAGAAACCGATAAAAAAAATGACTCGTTTGCCCATTGAAAAAGATTTCACTGATCATATCGGAACCAAAGATTTCTCGGATTCGGGGGTTTGGTTACGAGAGGGGAAGGGTTTTATGGCACCCCTCTCGCCCAGTCCGTGAACCGGTCTCTACTCAACATTTTGTGGGATTTTAGAAATGTTTGAAATTCAATTCTAGTCACGAAAACGGGAATCGGGGACGGGAATCACATAGATAGTGAGAAAATGCAAAGTGCGAATCTATCGTGGATGCTTGTGCGCGTGGATTATATGGGAATGATGATAACAATAAGTAAACTACTGCAAATATTTACAGAAATAAACTGCACAAAACTGCACAACAACCCAAGAAATCATGGACATGAGAATTACTAAACTGACTCACAATCTGGATCCCAGGATAGGGATTGAGCGCTCAAGGGTGATGGCTTGAGCGCTTAACCTCCCCAAACCAGTTTGAGCGCTCAAGGCTCATGGTATGAGCGCTCAAACCAGTTTCTGACTTCTGTGAATTCAGGCCTTTGCATCACTTCTTTACCCATTCTTTACATGATAAAATGTTAATAAAATGTTTTTATGGAAAATCAGATGGGAACAGGTGAATTGATCTCTTAAAGAATGATGACAAGAAGGAGACCACAACAAATTAATGAAGAAAATGCTTGAGAATGAGAGAAAGAGAGGGATTCAGATCATAAGTACAGTGATAATAGCTCACATTCACCTCTCAGTTAACTTCCAGCAACACTTTGTAAGAACAAAGTGTAAGAATCAAAACTGCTCAAGAACAGCTTGAGCGCTCAAGCTCATAACCTTGATCGCTCAAGCCATAATCTGGCTTTCTGGTTTTTGACCTTCAAGCGAGCTTTTGATACTTCATTATGATCACAAAATACGTAATCTGAAGATTTATGAGATTGAACAGTCTCTGTTTTACACTCAAATATGAGATTTTCAAAGGTTTTAATGCTTGATCATCATAAAATAGTTAATCTACACTCATGCAAGTGATTTTGAGGTAAAATAAGTTGTCTTGAGGGCTACATGAGCATAAGTAACTGTTAAACAATGATCAAAACAAAAGAAAGTTCAAAACTTATCAAAACAGAAACTGCCCAAAACTGGGTTTGAGCGCTCAAGGCCTGAGGCTTGAGCGCTCAACCCCTGTTGAAACTGCAAATTTCGAAAATGATTTTGAACAACTTTTAGACCCTTTGTGAGTTCAAAACAAGTATAAAGGACTTATTTGAACTCACTGGCCTCCCTCAAGAGGATCAAAACAGTGAACATATCACATTTTAACTACCTTTTTCACTTGTTTAAAGGCTTGGACTTGAATATGGGTTTGGGGATGGACAATAATAGGTATTTCTGTTAGTATTCTGGATAGATGGTACAATGTGAGAGGTTGATTGACGATCAAGGTTGAATTTTTGATGCTTGGTAGATGGTTTTTGCAAGTGGTTTTTATGGAGGTGAGTGGTTTTGTAGAGAGAGAGAGAGAGAACGATTTCTGGATGATTTTTTTCAGCTGGAGTGTGAGAGTTGGTAATCTCTGAAACCAGGGGTGGTGAATGGTTTAAGTAGGGAGTGAGTGGGGGGAAAGAAAGGAGAGAGAGTAAGTGGGTTTGTTTCAAAATGGGTTAGGGATAGTTTAGGAGTAGTTTAGGAGTAGAGTTAGGGTGTATTGTACACATAAGGATCGTAGAAGATCACCTCAGACGCTCTCATGCAGAAAATCTCATGATTAGATATTCTGCAGATTCCTGACTGGCTCAGAGTTGAGCGCTCAAAACCGTAGGCTTGAGTGCTCAAGGTGCTTCTCAGGGGTTTGAGCGCTCAAGGCCTCAAGCTTGAGCGCTCAAGGCTCTTGGTGGCAGATTGATGGTTTGGCTTGGTTTAATGATGCTTGGGTTGGTTTGGGTTATTTGGTGGTGTTTGGTTAATCTTAATCAAGTTCAAGCCATTCTTACAAGTTTCGGGTAGTCATGATTGGTCCGTTTCATCATCGGGAATGCTCGAGCGCATCCCGGGTTCAAAATCGGGGTGTCTACAGTTGTCCCTCTTGGACGGGACTCAATGCCCTTGATTTGGTATGAGTGACGTCCAAGACATAGACAACCCGACTCATTCCCCGCGGTACATTTCAAGCCACCAAGAAAATCATTGAAAGATTAATCGGTCGTGCTCTATGAGCTGCCTACGTACCCCACTGTAGGGATCAGACCGGCGTAGTTCCTCGGGGCAATGGAAAATACTTTAATCAATAAACAAACATAAACGGGTTCAAAACCCTTAAAGATAATAATTTAAACGGACACGTGGTCCTCAAAGCAAAGATTTAAACGGACACGTGGTTCTCAAAAACGATGATTTAAACAGACACGTGGTCCTCAAAGATAATGATTTAAACGGACACGTGGTCCTCAAAAACGACGATTTAAACGGACACATGGTCCTCAAAAACGACGATTTAAACGGACACGTGGTCCTCAAAGACGAAGATTTAAACGGACACGTGGTCCTCAAAAACGATGATTTAAACGGACACGTGGTCCTCAAAGACGAAGATTTAAACAGACACGTGGTCCTTAAAAATGACGATTTAAACGGACACGTGGTCCTCAAAGACGATGATTTAAACGGACACGTGGTCCTCAAACCGCAGTCATCACACTTCACGCATACGCTAAATGTGAATATGTCTCAATAAACTAACGTGATCTAACACGACCAATTACCGAGATTTAAACCCTTGGATCTACATATGTTCGATTGGTTGGGATTAACAAGTCCAGAGTACGCTAACTAATCACAAAGGATGCCCAAAATGCCCCTGCAAAGCTTGCAAAAGAAGCCAAACGCCATGCCAGGATTGGACTTGAGCGCTCAAGGTACCCCCTTTGAGCGCTCAACCCTACCTTGAGTGCTCAACTCCAGATCTTTGAGCGCTCAACCCCTGATGTTGACCTTTCAGCGCTCAAAAGGCTCAGCTTGAGCGCTTGAACTCCTGAACGGGGACGACGGTTCAGAACCCCGATGTCGGTCTTAACTCTGATTTTACTCCGATTAAACTCTCATAACTTTCCAAAATTTCCCGAAATTAAATCCTCACTCCTCTCTCGTGATTCCGGACAAAATCCTCTTGTTTCTCACTCAGATTTCGAACCAAATCAAAAACCCCCAATTCCTAGGGCTTGTCCGTACAATCTCGGTTCAATCCAGTTTGATTAAGGCTCGATTTTGAAGTTTAAATCGTCTTTCATGGAGAATCCCGACGAGTCACGACCCCCCGTGGGTTTGCCGACGACGGCAGAGGGCAGTGGTGGTGGTACGGTGGTGCCACCACCGACGAGTTCAAGCGCTCAAGGTGCTACGGTGGTTGAAACGGGTACTACAGGGGTTGAGATGCCATCCACAACCACAGATGCGACAGGAAGAGAGGGAGAAAGGGAGAGGGAAGAAGATGGCAGCGACGGTGACCGGCCGGAGGAGACCGGCGGTAGTGGTGGTGGTGATCCGGCGATTTCTGGCAGTGGTGGAGATCCAGCCACCGAGACGGTGGTGGCTGGTGTTGAAGGGGATCTAGTCACCGAGATGGTAGTGGCCGGTGGTGACGACGGTGGAGATGGTGTGAGAGAGGGTGGTGAGGGTAGTGTTTTAGGTGGTGTAGACGACGCGACGGTGCTGGAGAGGGTGGAGGAGAGGGATGTGGAGATGGTGGAGATTCTTGATGTGGACAGCGACGGTAGTAGTGACAGCGAGGAGACTGTCGAGGAGAGGGGGGTGGAGAGAGAGATGTTGGTGGTAGTAGTGGTGGCGGTGACAGGGTGGAGGGCACGAGCGGGGTAGTCAGGACTAGGGCACCCCGCTGGAGAGTAGAGCCTAGGCCCAGCCAGCAGCCTAGTGGGGGAGATAGGGGGAAGGCGGTGGTGACAGGTGATGAGTCGGTGACTCAGGGACCGAGTGGTGGGCCGTCGGTTCAGGGGCCGGTAGGGATCTCTCGGGAGGATTACCTTGAGCACGCGCCTCAGGAGGTAGTGATGGCAGCAGCAGCGGATGCCCCGGGGATTCTGGACGTGGCGAGGGAGGCCATTGTTGAGGGCAGAGAGAGGGAGGCAGCGCTGCTACGGGAGGCAGCGGATGAGGATGCAGCGGCGAGGGCCTTTTGGGAGGAGTTTGAGACGGAGGAGAGCGGAGGAGGCCAGGCTAAGGGCTGAGGAGGAGGAGAGGGCAGCTGGCCATAGGACGACAGTGGTTCAGGCCGCCAGATAGCGGCTGAGGAGAGGGAGGCCGGCGTTTGACGCGGCGACTTATGCTCCACCAGTGCACCTCTTTGTGCCTTCCACTTCAGAGGACTACACTCCCCGCCGGGAGTTGTACTTCGGTGAGGAGGTGCTACTGGACCCCGAGGTCCACCTCTCGACTGACTGCCTGACGGTATGCTTGCTTTACTTTCCAGTTTATTGCTTTTGCGTACTTTAAATAATTAGAAACCCTAATTTGCATTGAATGATTGAATTACTGCTTGATTGATGATTGAATTGATGACTGAATGATTGATTGGACTAACGCCTATTTGCTTGCTTGTTTGTTGTCTGTTTGCAGAGAAACTTGCGCTTGAAGGCTCATGGAGGTATGGGCTTCAGTTGGGAGATCTACCAGAAGCTGCATGCCTCTGTGAAGGCATTGGTGGATCAGGCAGGGTTCGGGGCGTTCATCCCGACTCTCACGAGCACGCAGCACGACCATGCCGTGGTGACGACATTGGCAGAGAGGTGGAGGGACTCTACGAGTTCTTTCCACCTTACTTTTGGAGAGGCGACGATGACGCCGCTGGACTTCTCAGCACTCACAGGATTGCGGGTAGGAGGAGACCCGATCCCGTTCGACTCGGGGATAGCCAGAGATGAGGCTGCACTACGGTGGTTCTTGGGCTTCGTACCCACCAGGGAGGGAGAGACGGCCCCATATGGCCAGTTCAAGATGACTGGACTGGGTGTGCCGACGGATGAGGAGGATGCAGCACGGAAGGCGAGGTGCTACTTGTTATACCTGTTTGGGGCCTCATTGTACCCAAACAGGTGTAACAGGGTGCACCTCTCCTATCTCGGAGGGTTGAGGGACTTTGCCAGGGTGGCGAAGTATGACTGGGGTGGAGCAGCGCTCGGGAGCTGCTATGCGTTCATGAATGCCGTCTCGAGGCGGAAAGGGACTGGCATATCAGGACTGTGGAGCGTTTGGGAGGTAAAATTCAAAACCTTGGTTTAAAAATAAAAAAATGCATGCATTTCAATACTCGCACTTGATTATCAAAACTTGCATTGACTGACCAACTTGTCATTTGCATTGCAGCTCTGGGCTTACGAGGTGCTGGGGTTACATCCCCCAGAGACGCGTCACCGGGACCCGAACATCATCCCTCGGGCACTGTGCTGGGGGGAGGATTTCCGGTATGGTGGTTTAGCGCGGGGGAACCTCCAGGTCCTCCGTGTTTCGCTGGATAGACTCCCTGCTTCTCTGGTAAGTATCGAACTCTCTTGTGCATTCAATTTTCTTTCAATCCGTTCATAACCATGCATTTGATTACTGATGTTTGAATAATTCTTGTAGGTCCGCTGAGATGTATGGGACGCCGTCGACGAGCCTTACCTGGCTCGGAGTAGAGAGATCACGAGGGGGAGGGTCCTACTCGAGTGCCAGTACGGCTGGTTCTGGTACCTTGGTGACAGGGTGCTGCGCCAGTCGATACGGGCTGAGAGACCTCAGGTTCCAGGGCGCCTCCCTCCTCGAGTACTGATGACGTCTCGGTACACGCTGGTGGAGATCGAGCGTTACACCACGCCCGATCTGGACCTGGGCCAGCACCTGCGACCGGCCTTGAGCTATGTTGACTACCGGAGGAGGTATTTGGCCGGTCCACTGAGGGCAGCAGAGTGGAGGGATAAGGTGGAGAGAGAGAAGGCCGCGAAGGCGCGTGCCTCAGCTGGAGGAGTGGCAGGAGGTGAGGGCGAGGGTGCTGGTACCTTGACCGAGGAGACAGAGGCAGCTAGGTGGTGGGTGCACGTCACCTCCGCTGGTGGGGAGGCAGGGGTCATAGATATCCCGAGACCACCGGCTAACTTCCCGCCGCTCTCGGCACCGGTAAGAAACATTTCATTTATTCAATATCGCATGCCTTGATTATGACTGCTCAAATGTATTAACAACATGGATCTTGACTTTGCTTACAGGTTTCACAGGAGGCGGCACAGACGATGTACGAGCAGAATCGGGGACTTCGTGTCCTGATACGTCGCCTCATAGCCGGATAGCTTGACAGGAGGTCGCCATCCGCTTGGAGGACGAGCCAGCACCTCCTGCTGCCCCTGGGCCTTCTCGCCCGAGAGTTGCACCGGTATGCTACTTACATTTCTTGTCCTTTCAATTCCTTGATTATACCATGTACTGATTTCTTTTCTTATTTGCTTGATGATGCAGCCACCTATGATCAGGAAGAGGCCCCACGACAGAGCCGGCGGTCCTGGAGACACGACCGTGCGGCTCGGGCACGAGGAGGAGGGACCGCGGAGGTCTACCCATCAGAGGGTGGAGATAGCTCCTGAGGGGATAGTTGAGGCGAGCTCGAGTGATGATGACAGTGTCAGCGACACTAACTACCCCTCATCCCGGCAGGAGCGACTGGAGCAGCGGCACGGTGACGAGACCGAGAGCTCGGATGAGACGATGGACGAGTCTGAGTAGTACATAGTAGACATAGAGTAGCTTTAGAGTCTTGCTTTTACTTTCCATTTTCTCTTTTGATTGGGCCTGCGTGCCCTAGTAGTTAGGCGGATTGGGCCTGCGTGCCCCAGTTGTGGACCTCTTCATTGGGCGCCATGTGCTCTGGTAGTTAGTGATGATGCTCAGACTTGACATTTGATTTTTCATGGATTTTGATCAGAGTATATACATGATTTGCACTTTCATTGTTTATTGCATTGTTCTCTCACTTTTAATGTACAAATGAACCAACCTGCTGTAGAATGTATACAATTTATTCATAAAACTTTGAATCCAAACATCCAAATACAAAGTTTAAAATTCAACTTCAAAGAAAAGCTAACATGTTCGTGAATTTGGACGAAACATGATTATTTGATTTTATGTACAACCAGAAGATGTATTTACATGCCACGCGACTTGACACACTCCTTGCATATGTACAACTGATATTTAACTGCACAAAATGACCTCAGAACAGAATTTGATGTTCATAAGGCATATTTGAAAATAAAATGCTTCGTGAGCCTGCTTTAACATGATGAATTGCCACATTACTGCTTTGCCCAAGTCATAAATGACGAAAATGCCCCTGTAATCGTCACAATTTGGCAAGAGGCCTCACTGAACCATTTTTGATATGGTGACGGTCGCCATTTCATTGCTTGAGTTGGCCATCGGAACCCCAAAACTCTATATCTTTGAAGAATTGCCCCGTAAATTGTCCCGACAAGTCATAATTCCCCTCCGAGACGTGTCTTGATGATCGGATATGGCTTGTGAAGCTTGGAAATGGATTTGAATGTCCAATGGCCATTTCAAGTTTTGAATTTCCATTTTCGCGTATCCCGTGTCCATATACGCATCGGTTCGATAATTTGGGTTGTGGGATGCTCCGTAAAGTCACAAATACCCTTTAGGACTTGATTGGATGGTTAAGCAAAGCTCAGGAAGCTTAGAAATGAATTCGGATATCCAACGATCATTCTTGAACCTTAACCTTGCATATTTGCGTATCCCGTGTCCGTATGCGTATCGACTTGATTACTCGGGGAACGGGACACTCCGTGAAGTCACAAATACCCTTTGGGACTTGGTTTGGGTGTTGGTGAAGGGTTAGGATACTTAGAATAAGTTTCGGGCATCAAACGGGCTAAATTGCAGCTGCTGCTGCTGCTGCTGTTTCTGCAGGCCTTGAGCGCTCAATGTGGTTTGAGCGCTCAAGCTCACCACCTTGAGCGCTCAAGGTGGTTCGGGGGGGGGGTTTGAGCGCTCAACTCCATGGCCTTGAGCACTCAATGCCTGTGCTGGGCAGGTTTGTGGTGTTGCTTCCCAATGCATTTTTGGCCCCTTGTGCATGGTTTTCTCTGCCCCAAACGTCTTGTTGCTCTGTTATAACATCCCCCAAGTTTTGAACATCACCTTTCCAAGGTCTTTTCACCTTTTCCCCACAAATGCCATGCATTTCCAATTCATTTTCAAATTTTCCAACAACAATATTTTGAAAACATGCATTTGACCATCTTGAAAATGCAATCTTTGATTTCCAATGTTGCATGTCAAATTTGTAAGGTTCCTCCCAAATCTCCTATAAATACCATGCATAATCAAGCATTTTCCACATACCATCTCCATACCAACTTTTCATTTCTTCCTCCATATATTTCCTTTGTCCATTTTTCATCACTTCCACATGGCTGCCCTCGACCCTTCCATCATCAACACTTGGGTTGCTAGCCTTGAAAACATCGATTGGTTCAACTTTCGAGGTCTCGGACTCAATGCACTTTGCCACCTCCACACTTTTCCTATCCGCCAAGATATCTTGCGTGCCGCCGTTCATTGTTGGGATCCGGAGCTCCATGTGTTCCGTTTTGGCATGCAGGAGCTTTGTCCAACCGTTGAGGAATTTCAAGCATACCTTGGCGGTCAAGCTTTTACCGATCCCGTCATACCACCTATTCGCCAAAACTATGCCGACATTCTCAGTAGGAAGCTTGGTCTAGGGAATGGCGCTGCGCGTTTCTTGATTCGCAACGAGACCCTCAATGTCCTTCGTCTCTTCGCAGATTATGGCCCTACGGGTGATCTTCTAGATTTTACCGTTCAAAATCGGCGTATGTTTGCACTTTGCATGTGTCTCTTGGCATTGTACTTGTTGGTCCCATATGATGGCCATCCTAGTTCCGCCATTGTCGGTGTTGCTGCTCAGATCGAACAGCGGAGAGATGTGGTTCCCTTGGTTTTGGCTGAGACAATCATGGGCTTGGATGCGGTTAAGGCTGGGAGAACGGACACGTTTGCCGGGAGTCCGCTTTTGCTTCAGGTTGGTTTATTTGGTCTGGATGTTTTGATTTCATGGTTTTGGGAATTTTGGTTGTTGGCTTGGTTTTGACTTTGGTTTGGATATTTTGGATTGCAGATGTGGTTATGTGACAAGGTTGGGCTTTTGAGGGAGCCGGCAGGTGATTGGGTTTACGAGCCTCGGACTTGGGTGAATAGGTCATTTGTGCATGACGAGGCTGATGAAGATGAATGGACTGATTTCTTCAGGTCATTGGAGGAGGATCACATTGTTTGGAGATGCCATTGGTTGCCCTTGCCAGACATGACAGCCAATCATATGGGAGACACATGGGTGATTTTGGCGGGATTACGAGGCTATGCATACTATTTTCCACAGCGCATTCTCCGCCAATATTGTATTCGCCAAGAAGTTGAGTATACGGTCCCTGCCATTTTCAGCCTTCCCATATTCAAACATTCCGTTCTTGAACGTTATCGCACTTCTTGGAGGGACAGGGTCATTTGGGCTCCTGATCCCTACCCAACTATTCACTTGAATGGACACTATAGAGATTGGATGAGGATGCAGATGAGGGCACAACGCCGAAGACGTTAGTGCAACTTTCCTTTCGACTCACTAGGCTGTTTCCCGAAATAAATGGTGCTCTTTTTTTTTTTTTTTTTAGGCTATGTTGCTCATCTTATGTAATGGAAGAACTGATTTGAATAAAATTGAATCATGAAGGGTTTCCCCCTCTTGGTTCATTTGATTTCATTTGCTATCTCCTTTGGATTTTGCGGAAGTGTAGGCCAACTCATCAGATTTTAGACCGAACCCCAGGATAGGGTTGCCTACGTATCCTTTTTCAAGGAATCAGGTCATGACGTAGTTCAGGCAAGGGTTCACTCGGGTATTAACACTCTCCTTTTTGCGCTCTGAATTTTGCTTGGTACCGCCTTTTCAGGTTTTCGGTCCAACGAGCTTCCTTTTAAATTTTTGCCTTAAATTTTGCCTGGACCGCCCAGTGTGGGTTTTCAGCCTAGCAGGCTTGCTCTGAATTTTTCTTGGGTCGGTTCGCCCTTGCGATTTTCCGCCCAACGAGCATCTCTCAGGGGTAATATCGCTTGAGTTGGTCCAGATTGACAAGATTGTTGAACTCGTTACCATCCAAATCAATAATCACTGCTGCCCCACCGTCGAGGATAGTTTTGATGATGTATGGTCCTGCCCATTTCGGCCTGAATTTTCCCCGTGGATCGAATATCGGTGCTCGAATCTCTTTCACCACCATATCTCCTTCGATCAGATCCCTGGATTTTACCTTCTTGTTGAATGCGTGAGCAATTCTTCTCTGATATCCTTGAATGTGGTACAATGCCCGCAACCTCCTTTCATCAAACAACATTAGCTCTGCGAATCTGTCGCTCAACCAGTCAGCCTCATTGATTTCACTTTCTATCATTACCCTCAAAGATGGCACCTCAAGCTCAATGGGAAGTACTGCCTCCATTCCATAGACCAAAGAATAGGGTGTTGCCCCTGTTGGAGTTCGTATAGAAGTGCGGTATCCCCACAATGCTAATGGCAGCTTCTCATGCCAATCCCTAGATGATTCGATGGTTTTCTCCAAGATATTCTTGATCGACTTGTTTGCTGCTTCCACGGCTCCATTAGTTTGTGGCCTGTATACCGTTGACTTGTGAACCTGAACATTGAACTCTTCGAGCACTTCTGCTGCCCTTCCTTTGAAATGCACACCATTGTCTGACACGAAGGCATTGGGGACCCCATAACGGTAAATGATATTTTGCTTAATGAAATGAGCCACTTGTACTGTGGTCAATGTAGCATAAGAAGCCGACTCTACCCATTTTGTGAAGTAATCGATCGCCACCAATATAAACTTGTGTCCATTCGATGTTGGCGGCGTGATTTTCCCGATCACATCTATTTCCCACACTGAGAAAGGCCAAGGTGTTGCCATCGTATGAAGTTCAGATGGCGGAACATGCATGAGGTTAGCGTGGACCTGGCACTTATGACATCTTCGCACATATTGAACGTAATCCGTTTCCATGGTCAACCAAAAATATCCTTGCCTCAGAATCTTCTTTGCCATCATTAATCCGCTCATGTGGGGACCGCAGATTCCTTCATGGATCTCCTCCATTACCCTCTTTGTGTCATCACCATAGATGCACAGCTTGTGCATGCCACAGTAAGACCGTTTGTACAACCTTCCACCACAAATGATGTATTGTGACGCCAGCCTTTGCAATGCTATTCGATCTTTCTTATTTGCTCCTTCCGGATATTCTCCTTTCTCAACCAGATTCCAGATATCGTGATACCAAGGCAGACAATCATCAATTTCTTCAACATTCATCACATATTCATAGGTTGGCCTATTTCTTTGCTCGATCATAATCGGCCTCATTCTCACCCCTACAGGCAATTCTACCATTGATGCCAGAGTTGCAAGTGCATCGGCAAATTGATTCTTCATCCTTGGTATATGAGTAAAGGTTACTTGCTCAAATTGATGAATCAGATCGTCGAGATCCTTATGGTATGGCTTCAACTTCTCTTCCCGCACTTTCTAATCACCGTTGGCTTGGGAAACCACCAGATTTGAATCCCCAATCACTTCTAACTTCTTTACTTCGATTTCAAGAGCAGCTTCCATTCCAACGATACATGCCTCATACTCTGCCTGGTTATTGGTAACTTCGAAATTTAACTTGAAAGAGAGGGGAATGTGCGGCCCTTCTGGTGAGACCAGCAGTATGCCGATCCCAAATCCTCTCTGATTTGCTGCTCCATCGAAGTATAGCTTCCAAACATCATCCACTACAGTTATGACATGTTCATCGGGGAATTGAAACTCCGTATCTTCTGGCCCCTCAATCGGGTGATCTGCCAAGAATTCTGCAACGGCCCTGCCTTTTACTGATTTTCTCGTTACATACTTGAGTTCAAATTCGGCCAACAGGAGTAACCATCGTGCCAGTTTTCTGGTGAGTGCTGGTTTCTCAAACAGATATTTGAGAGGGTCCATTCGAGAAATCAACACTACCGAATAGGCTAACATGTAGTGCCTTAGCTTTTGGAGGCCCACACAAGGGCCCAACAGGTTTTTTCCAAAGGTGTGTATCTTTCTTCGGCTCCAATCATCTTCTTACTTAGATAATATACCGCCTTCTCGACTCCTGCTTCACCTTCTTGCGCCAACATGCAACCCATTGCAGACTGTGTTACTGATAGATATAGAATGAGAGGCTTCCCGGGTGTCGGCAGCATCAACACTGGGGGACTTTGAAGATATTGCCGGATTGACTCGAAGGCTTTCTGGCACTTGTCATCCCACTTGAACGGTATCCCTTTCTTTAACAAACGAAACATCGGCTCGCAAGTCGATGTTAACTTTGCGATGAATCTACTGATGAACTGGATTTTCCCGAGAAAGCTCCGTACCTCCTTTTCCGTCCGGGGTGGCTCCATATCAAGAATGGCTTTGGTTTTTGATGGATCAACTTCGATTCCCCCGGTGGTGATCATGAATCCCAACATCTTCCCAGCAGTGACCCCAAATGTGCATTTCTGTGGATTGAGGTGCATTCGGTACTTACGAATCCTTTCGAAGAATTTGCGCAGTGCCGGGAGATGTCCTTCCCTCTCTTTTGCTTTTACAATCATGTCATCCACATACACCTCGACCTCTTTATTCATCATGTCGTGTAACAAGGTTGTAGCGGCTCGCTGATAAGTTGACCCAGCGTTCTTCAGTCCGAACGGCATAACTCGATAACAGAACGTTCCCCATTCAGTGGTGAAAGTCATTTTCTCTCGATCTTTTGGCGCCATCAGGATCTGGTTGTACCCTGAGAACCCATCCATAAATGATAGCAGAGCATGCCCCGCTGTGTTATCCACCAGTACGTCAATGTGTGGCAAGGGAAAGTTGTCCTTTGGGCTAGCTTTGTTCAGATCTCTGAAATCTACACACACCCTGACTCTTCCATCTTTCTTGGGTACCGGCACAATGTTTGCAACCCACTCTGGATATTCAGTTACCATCAGAAAACCGGCATTGAATTGCTTGGTAACTTCTTCCTTGACCTTTTCTACCCAATCTGGCCTGATTTTTCTCAATTTCTGTTTCACTGGTTTGGCATCAGGGTACAAGGGAATTCGGTGTTGCACAATTTCAGGATCGATTCTGGGCATATCTGCGTGGGACCAAGCGAAAACATCTTCAAATTCTTTGAGTAAATTGATGAGTAATTTTTGTTCCTCCGAAGATAGCCCGGAACCGATTTGAACCATGCGAGGATTTTCCTCATCTCTCAATTTTATTGAAATAACTTCTTCTTTTATTGGCTGAGCATGCCTTTCATTTTCCCTTTCGATTAGAGACTTAAGTTCTTTGGGTATTTCTCCCTCGAACTCAATCTCATCATCGTCAGGGTCAACACAATTTATTTCGGGAACAGCAAAGTAAGCGAAATCACCATCCATTTCATTAACAAAGCCCTCCGGGGCGCAGTACATGGCATCAGACTCAAATTCAAAATAGAAATGACGACGTGGAGGGCCATGAGGCACAAACTCCGACTCACAGTCAAGTTCATACTCTGATTCAGACTCGGACTCTAGCTTAGTGAATGCATTAGTAAACTTTACAACAGGAGTGAAAGTGCAATTCTTGTACTCTCCAACTGCATCCACTATCAGCACGCTGGGGTCTTCAAATGCCTCTTGCCCAAGCATCATCACTGCTGGCTCTTCTTTATCCTTACCTGTTAGACTGACCTCGTCGAACATCGACATCAAGACCCCACCATCCAAAGCCTCCATCCAGTCTGCTTTAAGGTCTTTCACCAATTTCTTGACCTTTTCGTGCTCATCTTCGCTGTCCCAAGCATCGTTAGTGAAGATTTCGAATCCAGGGTGCACCTTCCCACTTATTTCATTTACAAATGGCTCAGGTTGACCTTGGTATGGTTCATTTGACCCTTCCCTGACAAAACGAATCTGACGGTTTGCACTAGTGCTAGCCTTATTGGTCTTCCCTCTTTGCATCTCTTTCAATGTAGGCTCATATCCCAACCCAAAACGGCCTCGCTGGGAAGGGAATTCAGGAAATTGAGCCACCCCCTGGTGAGTTCGACCCAAACCAGTTCCTGGTAGATAGGACATCCTTCTCATCATCTCGAGGACGGTGGTGCTGATTGAGAAATCATCATCGATGCGAAGTGTGAACACACCACCGGATGTGTCGAAAGCAAAACCCCCAAGTTGAATGTCATTCTCATCGTGCATAATTTCTAACAAGGGAGCATTATCTTCAGCATGAGGACGAATGCCTGTGTCTCCATAAAGGGCAACCGTCCCACTTTCCAACCCAAGCAAAACCTTCTGATGCAGAGTGGATGGAACTGCCATAATATCGGGCCGATGCATCCACGGTCGCCCCAACAGTAAATTGAATGAAGCTGGGATCTCAAGCACATGAAACTCCACTGTCGACTTAAACCCTTCCGCAGAATCTCCATTTCAACAGTCCCAAGCACATTGCGATGGGTGTTATCGTAAGCTCGAACTGTGAGATTTGATGGCGTGAAGTCCTTTGGTTTAAGTCCCAAGCATAGCGCTGTCCAAAGAGGACAAACATTGAGTGCAGACCCATTATCTATTAACACCACCGGGATCCATTTCCCCATGCACTTCATGGTGACATGCAAAGGCTTGTTGTGGTCAGTCCCTTCGAGTGGTAAGTCGGCTTCGGTGAAAGTTACGACATGCTTGGTCGGTTTAGTGGTAATGGTAGGCTTGGTAACAATGGCGGCCATCATAGCTTCAGGGGTGATATCAGGAGCAATCTCCATGCAAGACAATGCTTGAGCAAGTTTCTGTCGATGCTCACTGGAGCTCATGAGTAGTCCCCAAATGGTTAAGGCAGCCGGGGTTTTCTCAAGTTGCTTTTGGATGGGATTCTCTTCAGTGGTTGGTGGGGGTTTTGAACGAGGCACCCGACTGTTGGTTGCAGAGGTAGCATAGGATTGGTTAACTGGCGGGTTAAAAAGGGTTTGAAAGTCGGTAGGGTTGGCGATTGGGTCAATGGAGTTGTTTGGTGGAATCGAACTGTTCGGTGGAGTTGGATTATTTTGTGGAGCTGGGTTATTTTGTGGAGCTGGGTTAAAAGGTAACTGGTTTACGGTGTTAGGAGGCGGGTTAGAGGTACTTCCAGTGTATATTTGAGGCGGTTGATAAAACCGTCCACTCCGAAGAAGATGAAGAACTGAATCAATATCATCCCCCCACAAGTCGGTGTAGTCGGTGTAGAGATCAACTAAATCGCCTTCAGCCTTTCTCTTTCCTTTTTCAATACTGGCTTCTTCCAAGCCCTTGGTAATCCCTTCCACCGTTGCCTCGCTCCATACATCTCCGTTTTCCATTGTTGCTTCATTAACCGCCCAGACTTCATCATTTCCAACCCACAGTGGTGTGAGTGCTATATCTTCATTCTGATTGGCCCACACATTAGCCACATCATTTTCCTCCATTTGCTGTCCCCAGACATCAGGTAAACCACCATTCAACATCATGATGTTACAATCCTCCGGGATTTGCACTTGAGGTGCTGGAAGATTTTCATCGACTATGTAATCGTATGGTGTGAACTCTATTCCCTCCGTCATTCGATTTATAGCATCTTCACTCATCATGGAGAAATCAGGGCGGCCCTCCCACAACGGTGGCATCGGAAAATATATTTCTTCAAAGAACATGGGGAGTGTAGACCCATCCAAAGGATCATTGGGGTCCATGAGCTGCCATTCATTGGGTGTGGGATCCCATTCATCTTCCTGTGCAATATTGACTGCCTCGTTCTCTTCTTGCCAATTCTGTCCCTGTCCCTCTTCCACAGGTGGTTGATCTTGTACCAACGGAAATGGTTCAAAAAGATTAGGAAGCGCGAGCCCGTCAAACGGATCTTCAATCACTGGATTCCAAAGTAGGTTCATCATGGCACCGAGCGGGGGTTCTTCCACAATCTGTTCATTGTGCGGCCAAACTTCTTCATTTGCCACATTATTGGCCACCATCTGTTCGTACTCCTGAGCCTCCATGGCCATTATCAAACCAACCCATTCTTGCCATATTGTAGGATCCAAATGCGCATCAAGGAAGCATTCTCCGCATTCATCTGGTATAGGCACAATGGGCTTAGGGTCTGTTTCTGGTACAATGAATTGGCTTGGGTCAAATGGAGTGGGGTTTTGGTCCTTTTGAGTGGAGCTGAGGGTTATCTGGCTTACGTTACCGTTTCTTTTATGAGCTGGCAAAGGGTTGGTGACAACATTGGGCTTTTCGGTGGGGTCTCGAATTTGTTTATTGTCAATGAGATCTTGAATCTCATGACGCAGACGCTGACACCTTTCAGTGGGATGGCCAGGTGTTTGATGGAAGACGCAGAAGGTGTTAGGGTTGTAAGTTGGCGGGGCATTTTGTGGAGGTGGAGTTGGTTGGAGGGGTTTAATTTTTCCTTGCTGAACAAGTCGCTCGAAAATGACTGGTAGAGGTAGAGGGAGAGGAGTGAAGACACGCCGTCCTCTTTGGCTTGGTGGTGCTTGAGCTGATTGAGTTTGTTGAGACAAGATGGCATTTATGGGTTCAGTTCTATGGGTTTGGTGATTCATGGGATTGGATGAGGTACTGGCTGTGTAATGGGATTTGCATACAGAGATGAGGTGTTCCCAATGTAATTGCGCTTAGGCTTGGGGATTGGATCTCCTTTCTTCAACACCCCACTTTGTAAGGCTTCTTCAATTGTCAGACCCGTCTCAAAGTAAGTCTCGAAATTATGCGCTTGGGCCGTCACCATGTATTGGGCCAAATCTGGCTGAAGGTTCTTGGTTATGATGCGCATTTGATCTTTGTCACTGGGACGATCGGTCATTTGCGCAGCCTTTGCTCTCCATCTCTTCACAAAATCTGCGAATGATTCTTTTTCTTTCATCTTGATACTCTCAAGT
The DNA here is from genome assembly GCA_020921065.1 of Vaccinium darrowii. Classification (NCBI taxonomy): domain Eukaryota; kingdom Viridiplantae; phylum Streptophyta; class Magnoliopsida; order Ericales; family Ericaceae; genus Vaccinium; species Vaccinium darrowii. The sequence goes on from CM037161.1 coordinate 42,864,216, forward strand.
TCGGGAGTAGTGACTTTGATCTGGACATTATACTCATACTGCTTAATGAAAGCAGCCACCATTTCTTCCCAAGTCTGTCTCTTTGAGATATCAAGTGATAAGAGCCATTGGAGTGCAGGTCCGGTGAGCGTTTCATGAAACATTTGTGCCATAGCAGGCTCATCGACTTCTTGCAGAGAGAGGGAACTTACATATGCCTGAATATGTCCCCTTGGATCCCCAGTCCCATCAAACTTCTCAAAGTCCACATGTTTGAACTTTTTAGGGAGCTTAGCGCCTGGGAAGATGCAGAGTTTACTCATATCAAAACCGGTAATGGCTCGCTTCTCACTCTTGGCCACTGACTCTTCCAGTTTGAGTATCTTAGCTAGCATTTCAGCCAATTGGGGTTCTCAGGGGGAGGGGGTTGTTCCGGATGTTCATCATTTGGGACCTCTTGATTCCGAGCTCCACCATCGGGTATTTGCTGCTGAGGTGGGGGGAGTTGACTCTGAATATTTAACATGATCGCCATGAGTTGGGCGACTCGGGTATCATTCTGAACCCTCTCATCATGCATCTCCTTCCTTAGTTGCTCAAACTCGTTAGGGGGATCTTGCTCCTGTTCAGCCGACATACTTGCTTCGGACTTCGGTGATAGGGATCTAGACAATCTTTGTCCGGGAGGTCGAATCCAAACAGGTAAGGTCTTGTTCTTCTTGGCAGGCCCAATGGTTCAAGAACTGAACATAAACCAAAAGCCGGACTCAGATGTGTACTCGATGTGTTTACTGTGTACATGAAAGAATGATTTACAAATGCTCACTATCGTCTCATCTCATCTCAACTCACGGAGTTAGTCCTATTTCTAGCCTTAGAGTTAATCTACCGGTTTCAGATGTCACTTGGAACCGTTTGCACAGGAGATTGTATCAACACCACGGGTAAGTCGTTACTCGGCAGGTACGGCGTTTCAACCTAAAGCCTAAATGTTGACGCCGTAGCGCTTTTCTTGACCATCCGAGACAAAGCAATGAGGTGTCGCCATCCAGATACAGGCGGTTCCAAGGTTAGTCCGAAACACGGGCGGCCGTTTGGGCACGACCAACACCGGAGGTATCTCAAACTCCGTGGATTTAAAGTCTCCTAGACTTCATGTACAACCTAGGGTTATTCTACCGGATTCAAATCTCACTTAAGACCATTGTACAGATGATTTCCAACACCCCGGGTAAACCATTACTCGGTAGGTACGGCGTTTCAACCTAAAGCCTAAATGTTGACGTCGTAGCACTTTTCCTGGTTATCCGAGACAAAGCAATTTGGATGTTGCAATCCAGATACAAATGATCTCAAGGCTAGTTTGAATCACGGGCCCGTTTGGGCACGACCAACACCGGAGGTATCTCAAACTCCATGGATTTAAAGTCTCCTAGACTGAATTTGACAGCTTTGGTAGATTGCCCCAATCCTCAAGTTTTCTTTTTGGTGATTAGTCCTTGATATCGGATGGTCGGATTTGGGAAATTCTGGTCCACACATATTCCGACAATAATCTAAGATCGGATGCCTAAGGGCGATTGACCCTCCTCGGGCCAAGGTCCCTTAAACCCGTTTAGATCAGTGTTAGGAATTTGATGATCCAAATTTTCCCACGTCCGGTCATCCTAAAGGCTAACTCGTAAGAACAACGCACATATGGGATGCACGACTCATCATCGGGCCTAGGCAATCTCCTACTAACTGTCGGGAACCTAACTTATACTATACAAGGATATGTACAGATGCAAATGTATGCATGTATGCAATATGGCATGCTTGGAAAGACAGTAACACATAGCACGTAACAAGATGGAGCACGTAAACTTAACGTATGGGTTGGGTTGCTAAACGTGAGGTTCTATGGCTAATTACATGCAAAAGGCTGGTTTTGGTCACCAAGGGTACCCCGGACTCAAAATCAAAACCGCCTCCTACCGTTAAAATCGATAGTGACGATGTGATTTATCACAGTCGAGGGCTGCTGGGCATTTCGGGATTCCCTGTCAACTGCAAGCCGGGCAGGATTGACAAAACACGCCAGCGGGGCTAAGAACTATGCAAGTGCAATGCAAGAATTAAAGTTCAAATATTCTCAAAATCCCACAAAATATTTTTCGAATTAAACCCACTTTTGATGAACACATATTTTAATAAAAATTACATAAGTGTAATAAAAATTGCACAAATGTAATTAAATAAAATACATATTAACCAGAGTCCCCAGTGGAGTCGCCAGCTTGTGGACGGCCCACGGAGATCGGTGCGGTTCAACACTTGAAAGGATTGAAGATTGTTAGAGTCGCCACCTGGATTTGAGGTCCGAACCCGAGAAACCGATAAAAAAAAATGACTCGTTTGCCCATTGAAAAAGATTTCACTGATCATATCGGAACCAAAGATTTCTCGGATTCAGGGGTTTGGTTACGAGAAGGGAAGGGTTTTATGGCACCCCTCTCGCCCAGTCCGTGAACCGGTCTCTACTCAACATTTTGTGGGATTTTAGAAATGTTTGAAATTCAATTCTAGTCACGAAAACGGGAATCGGGGACAGGAATCACATAGATAGTGAGAAAATGCAAAGTGCGAATCTATCGTGGATGCTTGTGCGCGTGGATTATATGGGAATGATGATAACAATAAGTAAACTACTGCAAATATTTACAGAAATAAACTGCACAAAACTGCACAACAACCCAAGAAATCATGGACATGAGAATTACTAAACTGACTCACAATCTGGATCCCAGGATAGGGATTGAGCACTCAAGGGTGATGGCTTGAGCGCCCAACCTCTCCAAACCAGTTTGAGCGCTCAAGGCTCATGGTATGAGCGCTCAAACCAGTTTCTGACTTCTGTGAATTCAGGCCTTTGCATCACTTCTTTACCCATTCTTTACATGATAAAATGTTAATAAAATGTTTTTATGGAAAATCAGATGGGAACAGGTGAATTGATCTCTTAAAGAATGATGACAAGAAGGAGACCACAACAAATTAATGAAGACAATGCTTGAGAATGAGAGAAAGAGAGGGATTCAGATCATAAGTACAGTGATAATAGCTCACATTCACCTCTCAGTTAACTTCCAGCAACACTTTGTAAGAACAAAGTGTAAGAATCAAAACTGCTCAAGAACAGCTTGAGCGCTCAAGCTCATAACCTTGATCGCTCAAGCCATAATCTGGCTTTCTGGTTTTTGACCTTCAAGCGAGCTTTTGATACTTCATTATGATCACAAAATACGTAATCTGAAGATTTATGAGATTGAACAGTCTCTGTTTTACACTCAAATATGAGATTTTCAAAGGTTTTAATGCTTGATCATCATAAAATAGTTAATCTACACTCATGCAAGTGATTTTGAGGTAAAATAAGTTGTCTTGAGGGCTACATGAGCATAAGTAACTGTTAAACAATGATCAAAGCCAAAAGAAAGTTCAAAACTTATCAAAACAAAATCTGCCCAGAACTGGGTTTGAGCGCTCAAAGCCTGAGGCTTGAGCGCTCAACCCCTGTTGAAACTGCAAATTTCGAAAATGATTTTGAACAACTTTTAGACCCTTTGTGAGTTCAAAACAAGTATAAAGGACTTATTTGAACTCACTGGCCTCCCTCAAGAGGATCAAAACAGTGAACATATCACATTTTAACTACCTTTTTCACTTGTTTAAAGGTTTGGACTTGAATATGGGTTTGGGGATGGACAATAATGGGTATTTCTGTTAGTATTCTGGATAGATGGTACAATGTGAGAGGTTGATTGACGATCAAGGTTGAATTTTTGATGCTTGGTAGATGGTTTTTGCAAGTGGTTTTTATGGAGGTGAGTGGTTTTGTAGAGAGAGAGAGAGAGAGAGAACGATTTCTGGATGATTTTTTTCAGCTGGAGTGTGAGAGTTGGTAATCTCTGAAACCAGGGGTGGTGAATGGTTTAAGTAGGGAGTGAGTGGGGGGAAAGAAAGGAGAGAGAGTAAGTGGGTTTGTTTCAAAATGGGTTAGGGGTAGTTTAGGAGTAGTTTAGGAGTAGAGTTAGGGTGTATTGTACGCATAAGGATCGTAGAAGATCACCTCAGACGCTCTCATGCAGAAAATCTCATGATTAGATATTCTGCAGATTCCTGACTGGCTCAGAGTTGAGCACTCAAGGCCGTAGGCTTGAGCGCTCAAGGTGCTTCTCAGGGGTTTGAGCGCTCAAGGCCTCAAGCTTGAGCGCTCAAGGCTCTTGGTGGCAGATTGATGGTTTGGCTTGGTTTAATGATGCTTGGGTTGGTTTGGGTTATTTGGTGGTGTTTGGTTAATCTTAATCAAGTTCAAGCCATTCTTACAAGTTTCGGGTAGTCATGATTGGTCCGTTTCATCAACGGGAATGCTCGAGCACATCCCGGGTTCAAAATCGGGGTGTCTACACTCAGAAACAAAATTCAGAAATTAATTATACATTATCTATTTTATAAGGGGACCGTTTTCAGAAAACTGTCCTATGTGGCATTTTAATGGATCGAATTGAAATGGTATTGAAGGGTCTAGATTCATTTTCCCAATTTGAGGGAAACATGGCAAAGGCACTGGAGTATGGGATTGATCCATGTACCTGATCAATCTCCCTTCAAAATCTTTGAAGAAACGGAAATATATCTCTCTTCATAATTTGATTGTTGCCTTCTCTCTCTCTCTCTCTCTCTCTCTCTCTTTCTGTGTGTGTGTAGAAGGTAGGAAGTAAATTGCAGAAAACCCCCCTTGTCATGATGTTTCTCTACTTTTCAAATGTCTCTATACATGCTGCTTTGTACAAGAGAAGTGAGATTTTTTTTCCTGATAACTAGGTGTCCAGATCAGCTCCCGTGCACCTCAACTAATCCTGAGAGACTAATCCCCCGTCCACTGGCAAAGGGGAATTTTATGGAGTGGGATTAAATTAAGTGAATATGGCTTTGTGTGCTATAAAGTCTCTCTACTTTTCAAATGTCTTTGTACATGTTGGTTTGTACGTGAGGAGCGAGACTTAATGTAATCCACTTTCATGGGTAGACACGCTGATTAAAATTTTTGAGTTATCGATTTAGTTTTTGCACAGTTCTATGTAATTTTGGTAGTGGTGAGATTGCATCATACCAAACACGTAATGATGGGAGCAGTGCGATAGTGCTGTATAGTTGGTTAAAGGTGTTATTGAATTTCGTCAGTAAGCTTCAGGCATGGGTCAAAGCCCTAGGTATTATAAAACCATGTAACATGTGTCCTTTTAAAATATTGATAACAACCTTATCAAATGATGCCAATTGGCATTATCACGTCCCTTCTAACCTATGAAGCACCGACACCTCTCCGGGACCCCGTATCGCAGTGTCCCGACACGGGGACACGGCGGGACACGTGTCCCGACACGCCACGTGGCATGGGACACGGTTGTAGTGCTTTTTTGGATGGGGACACGGCTGGGGACACGGGAGGACACGGATGGGGACACGGCGGGGGTCAAATTGAAATATTTTAAAACTTTTAGGGGTCAAATTGAAATTTTTAAAACTTTTAGGGGTAAAATTGAATTTTTTTACCCTTGAAAGTTTAAAAAAAATTCAATTTTACCCCTGAAAGTTTTTAAAAAAATTCAATTTTACCCCTGAAAGTTTTAAAAAATTTCAGTTTGCCCCCTAAATGTTTTAAAATATATTGTGTATTATATATGTAAATAAATAAATAAATAAATATACACATGGCGTATCCCTCGCCGTGTCCGTGTCCCCATTTTTTTAGAATTGCCGTGTCCCCGTGTCTGTGTCCGTGTCTGTGTCCGTGTCCGTGCATCATAGCTTCTAACTAATCCACCGTTTTGCTTAATATATATTAGCAGTATATATAATAGCAGTATAGATAAGATTTAAAAATCACATAAAAGATTCTTGGTCTGAATTTGTGAAATCAGCCGGTTTTGGGTTGATTGACACCACTCTGTGATGGATTTGTAGCTCCGATGTCCAATGACTTTTAGGGGGCAGTAGCGGTGGAGTTCCTCTAGTAGTGGCAGCAACGACGACAACTATGGTGATGGATTTGGTATTTTCACTTGAAGCAAATGTGGGATCTTTCAAAACCCAATCTTGAGTGGACTTGTGGGTTTTATACTACTGTTACTTCTTCTTTTTCTGTGGCTTTATTCCTTCTGTTGTTTTCTTATATTTTCTGACCAGTAATGTCATTTGCACTTATCTTGTTTAATGAATGCGTTATGTTTTCCGGCAGGGACGGAGACAGGATTTTTGCGGAGGAGGGACGGGCTATAACGTGGACGGGGGACGAGTTTATAAATACTTAATGCAATAGTAATGTTTTTTCAAATTGTAGCAGGGGCGACTGCCTATACTAGTCACCCTGGCTCTATTCTTGGTTTCCGGTTTTAAAAAAAAAAAATTTCCCTTTACGTTTTTCTTTTATTTCAAGTTATTCTTCCCGCGTTTTAAAAACAGTGAAAAGCATGTTCAAATGCACCCGCCACAGCTGAAAACCACTTAAAGTTAACGTTGAGTCCTTTCATTATTTATGTTCTTTGACCAACATGGCAAATGGGATGTGACAAAAGACAAGCTTGACCAAAATTTTCACCCCAGAGAATTCCATAACACAATAATGGTGATAAAATTTCTACCCGTGGTGATAATTTTGTTTAGATACTTTTGGTTTGAGGTCTTATATATGTTTACACGTGTCGATCGATAAAAATGACATTTTTTTCTTGATAAATGAGTGTTCAGGTCAACTTTAGTACAACTCAATTAATTTTGAGGCTTTGAAGTTAATGCAAGGTAAATCTCTAATGGTCCCAAGATTTAAAATGCTTGGTCTTTGTGAAATTCGACCTTGTGAACTCTTGTCAACAAACCCTTTAGTTAATGTCTCATGGCACTTGGGACCCGATTGGATGGGGTTAAAAGAAGGGGGATAACTTTTGGAGGGGGTATAAGGCTAGATGTGACACATTTAGCATGGTTTGGCTGAGCAAAAATGCAGGGGGATAAATTTTCCCCCCTCCAAAAGTTATCTCCAGCAGGGGGATAGAGGGGTATAATTTTTGGGCACCCTTCCCCCTGCCCAAAAGTTATCCCCAGGTATAAAGAAAAAATAACACCGCCTCTCCCTTATTTCAAGTACAAAAACCTTATCCCCCATTTTATCCTCCATTTAAACTAAGTACTATTTTATCCCCCCTTTCTTTAATACCCCATCCAAACCAACTATTTTTTTATTCCCCCTCCAAAAGCATCACATCAATGCGGGTCAACCCTCAAAAAATAATACCCCCTCTTATCTTATACCCCATATATAACTTATCCCCCTGAAAATTTAGCACCATCAATAATATTGGTTCAAAAACAATGGTTTGATTACAAAGAAATATCTCACAAGTTGGATTTGAGCCGATCGAGTTACACGTCCTGGGTACGGGGATGCTCCTTCTCTCTCCCTCTTTTTCTCCCTCCTTTTCTCTTAAATGACATCGTTTTGCTCATTTTCTTGGTACACCCTCAAAGCTTCCAAGAACCTTGTTTAGAGAATTAATTTCCCCAAGTGCCTAAACCCTAAACCCAATGCCTAAACCCTAAACCGTAAACCCAAAGCACATAAATCCAAGTGCATAAACCAACTGTACCCTACTCCAAATAGCCTAAGTTTCCTAAAATTGAACCCCAAAAGTGAATTTCCGAAAGTGCCTAAACCAATTATACCCTACCCCAAATAGCCTAAATCCCCCAAAATTGAACCCCAAAATTAACTCTCCAAACAGGATCGTTGGAAGCTTTGGAGGGGCACCAAGAAAATGAGCAACACGACGTTGTTTAAGAGAAAATGAGAGGGAGAAAATGAGCACTCACATTTCCTCGTCCTTGAGAACGTTGTGACTAATTTGATTTTCAATCGGGATACATCCAAAGAAAAATAAAGAACGAAAATAAAACTACGAATGAAAATATGAGTTGTCTAAACCGAGAGAATTTAGGGGAGATGTTCGAACAATGAGATTTGGCGAAATCAAAATAAATCAGCCATTAATAACAAAATTGTTACTAAAAAAACTAAACATATTTGGAGGTTAATAATTTATAATATCCCAAGAGGTCTACGAGTCCCAAGGTTAATCAATGAGGAGTTGGTTCAGCGGTAAAAACTCAAGCCTTACTAGGACAAGGCCGGATTCGAGCTCCCGTAATTATTCTTGGGGCTAAATATACTATTAACATTATCCACATATGAGACTTTAACTTCGGTCCTAATGTAGGTGCGATCAGTGACGGACGCAGGATCGCCATTTTTGCCTAATTTGCGGGGGCCACTCTTCAGTAATTTGACAAAACAATCTAAAAGTGTACTAAAAATATGTCGAAAATTGGGGGGAGTGCAGGGGCCGAACACCCCCCTAGCACCCCCTTGTCCGCCCCTGGGTGCGATGAGGTAGCATGTGACAGAGCAATACTTCACAGAGGTGTCATGTATAGCATTTTCTATTTTTTGCTCAAAGAATAACTGACAAAAAAAAAAAAAAAAACTTTAAGTACGTAGTTACCTATCATTGCTGTATATGAGCCAAGACATTGAGAAGCAATAATAGAAGTGGGGGAAAGTCTCTCTCAATGCTCTTTTTTCCAACGCTCAGTACTAAGACTACCAGCTATCCTGTGATCCACAAGAAAAAAAAAGCATGTGGCTGTCTAGCTAATCTTTTGTAAGTGATGTCGGGAATGGGACCCGGTTTTCTCCATCATGAAGCCTTCGATGAAGATATAACTACAGTAGAAAGTTTGAGCTGAAGATTTCAATGGAATCCAAAGGCAATGTAACATTATGTTGTTTGTTGCTCAAAAAAAAAAAAAAGGCAATGTAAGAGCAACTTCACCCCTTACTCATATTTTTATTCAAATTTGAGTTAAAATTTGAGTAAAAGCTTCATTTGATATTGTGTACTCCAATGGACAACCTCAAATTCAAGTGCAAATTTGAGTAAAAGGTTCATTAATGGCAAACTTGTAAATATGAGGGTGTCAAATTTGCCTTCAAAATTTGAGTAAGAGTTTGGGTCTAACTCTATTTGAGTTTAAGTTTGAGTAAAAACTCAATTTGGTATAGGTATGGGTAAGGAGTGGAGGAGTGTTTTAAGGATTTTTACTCAAATTTTGAGTTTGAGTAAAAAAAAGAATAAGGGGTGGAGTTGCTCTAAAGGGCCACAAACACCCCAGAAACAAATTGAAAAGCACACTCCTAAATTACAGTAATTGAGCGTCGTCGTTCTATTGACGTAGGTTCAGTAAGAGCATCAATATCAAGTTAAAGTAGAGAGCAAACTCCTCCAAAACTTCAAAAATCAGCATCACCAAACGAACTCACCAATTTGAAGATTTCTTAACTTTGCTACAGTAACTTAACAAATTTGGTGACCTACTATTCACTCACCAAAAGAGAAGGAGGAAGGGTAGCCAAGTCATTCCACGAGCTCCCAACAGCCCAGATTAAACATAGGTACCCCCTCCCCCTGCTTGTATTTAGCCGGACCAAACCCTGGCTATCGGAGAAGGCAGATGATGGAAGAAGGGTGAGAAAAGTTTTGCCAAACGGTGGATGTGGCGTGGAGGAGGGATGAGAGGAAGGGGGTTTATTTAGTTAGGGCCCTAAAACTGCATCCACACGAGCCCTTTGTGATCTAGTTCTTAACTCCTGTTTTGAAAATTCTCTAGCTTTTGTCGATCCACCTTTGTGGCTTAGTTGCAAGATCTTTTTGTCAAATAGACCAATTCACCCATAACCTCGCTTCATTCTCCCTAGCCAAAACTCTTGTGTGGACGGCCCACGGAGATCGGTGCGGTTTCAGCGTTTCGAAAAGATTGTGATTAGAGTCGCCACCCGGGTTTAAGGTCCGAACCCGAGAAACCGATCAACAATGACTCGTTTGCCCGTTGAAAAAGATTTTACTGATCATGGCTAAACCAAAGATTTCTCGGATTCGGGGGTTTGGTTACGAGAGGGGAAGGGTTTTACGGCACCCCTCTCGCCCGGTCCGTGAACCGGTCTCTACTCAATATTTTGTGGGATTTCGAAAATATTTAAAATCTAGATTAAAACACCAAAATAGGAAATTGGGAATGGGAATCACTTAAGCAGTAAGAAAATACAACAATGCAAGTTTTACGTGGATGCTTGTGCACATGATTTACATGCGAATGATGAAAACAAGGAATTACAACAAATATTTACTGAGCTGAATATCAATAGAAACTGACTAGTGACCAAAAAAAAAGATCATGAATATGAAGTTTGACAACATTGACTCACAATCTGGATTCCAGAATAGACATTGAGCGCTCAAAGGTGAAGACTTGAGCGCTCAAACCTTCCAAACCAGTTTGAGCGCTTAAGTCTCATGGATTGAGCGCTCAAGCTAGTTTCTGGCTTCTAAAATTTCAAGCCTCTACATCCCCTTTTGCTCATTCTTTGCAAGATCAAATACTCATAAAACCCTTTTGATGAAGAAACAAACTTAAGAAGATTGAACTTCGATCTCCCAAAGAATGAAACAAGAAGCTAACCATTATGATTCAACAAATGTAGACACCATCAGTGTAGATATAACAACATATTCACATCATAAATCAAATAAATAATGATCCATCATCGAAACAACCAAGAATCAACAAACTGCTCAAGAACATCTTGAGCGCTCAAGTAGATGGCTTTGAGCGCTCAAGCCTTTAAATGATTTTTCTGATTTTTGTTAAAGAAAATGGATTCTGGATACTTCTCAAGACCATTAACATGCAATACAAAAGTTTATGAAGTATCAAACCACTGTTTTGCATTTAGACACAAGGTTTCCAAGGATTCTGCAAATTGATTACCATATAATAGTTAATTTAGGTTCATGCAAATGGTTTTGAGGTAAAGACAAACTTTTGGAGAGTAAAATGAACATAGTTAACTATTAAATGGCAATCAAAACCAACGAAAGGCTTAAAACTTAACAAAATAGTAAACTGCCCGGGATTGGGTTTGAGCGCTCAAAGCCAGAGGCTTGAGCGCTCAACACCTGTTTCAACTGCAGATTTTAACGGAGCTTTTAAACAACTTTTAGACCTCTGTGAGTTCAATGCAAGTATAGAGAACTTGATTGAACTCACTAGTCTTTCTCAGAAGGACCAAGACAGTGAGTTAATCACTCATCAACTACCTTTTGAACTTGATTGAAAACTTGAACTTGATTGTGGGTTTGAGGAAGAATAATTACTGGTATCTTGATCAATGTTTGGGGTGGATGGTATGGAAGATGGGATTGACTGATGATCAAGAATCGAATTTTGTGTTTTACCGATGGTTTTTGTTGGTGGTTTTGATGGGTAAAGAGTGGTTTTTTATAGAGAGAGAGAGAGAGAGAGAACGATTGATGGGTGAGTTGTGTATTGGAGTATGAAAATGGTGAACCCTTTTCACAGGAGATAGTGGAGAGTTTATGTAGAGTGAGTGGAGGGAAAAAGAGGAGAGAGAAGTAGTGGGTTTTGTATTTGGGATGGGTTAGGGGTAGAATTAGGAGTATATTTAGGGTGTAGTATACGTATTAGGATCGTATAGAATCACCCCAGACGCTCCCCATACAGAAAATCTCATGATTAGATATTCTGCAGATTCCTGACTGGCTCAGAGTTGAGCGCTCAAAGCCGTGGGGTTGAGCGCTCAAGGTGTTTCTCAGGGGCTTGAGCGCTCAAAGTCTCAAGCTTGAGCGCTCAAGGCTCCTGGTGGCAAACTGGTAGTTTGGTTTGGTTTAATAGTTCTTGGTTTGGTTTGGGTTATTTAATGGTGTTTGGTTGGTTTTAATCAAGTTCGAGTCATTTTCACAAGTTCGGGTAGTCAGGATTGGTCCGTTTCATCATCAGAAATGCTTGAGCATATCTTGGGTTCAAAATCGGGGTGTCTACAGTTGCCCCTCTTGGATGGGACTCGATGCCATTGATTTGGTATGAGTGACATCCAAGACATAGACGACCCGACTCGTTCTCTGTGATACATCTCAAGCTCTAAAAGAAAATCATTAAAAATCACGGTCGCGCCACTCGGGCTGCCTACGTACCCCACTGCAGGAATCAGACCGGCGTAGTTCTTCGGGGCGATGGAAGATACTTTAATCAATAAACTAACATAAACGGGTTCAAAAACCCTCAAAAGGATGTTTTAAACGGACACGTGGTCCTCAAAACGATGTTTTAAACGGACACGTGGTCCTCAAAACGATGTTTTAAAGTATGATCGGTAAATACGACCCACACGAGCACATGGCTTTAAGACCTGAGTCAAAATACTTCGTGTGTAAGCTAATGAAAATCATGATTCCACAACACGCTTCAACTGATTAATATGGACTAGTACGACCAACTGGTGAGATTTAAATTCCCGAACCCACATGCGTTCAAACAAACAGGACCAAGGAGTCCAACGTATATTATCAAATCATTAAGGATGCCCAAAATGCCCCTGCACAGCTAGCAAGAGAAGCCAAAAAGTTGTACCAGGATTGAGTTTGAGCACTCAAGGTGTGCCCTTTGAGCGCTCAACTCCACCTTGAGCGCTCAACTCCAGATCATTGAGCGCTCAAACTCCAAACTTGGACCTTCAGCGCTCAAAAGGGCCACCTTGAGCGCTTGAACCTCTGAACGGGGACGACGGTTCAGAATCATAACGTTCGGTTTTAACTTCAATTTGCTCCGATTAAACGTCATAACATTCCAAAAACCTTCAGAGATCGAATTCGTACACCTCTCTTGCGATTCCGATCCAAACTTACTCATTTCTCACTCGAATTCCTTGCAAAACCAAGAACCCCCAATTTCTAGGGTTTGTTCGCACAATTTCGGTTTGATTCCAGTTCGATTAGGGCTCGATTGAGAGTGTTAGATCAGTTTCCATGGAGAATCCCGATGTGCTACGGTCTCCCGTGAGTTCGCCGACGGCGGTAGAAGGTAACAGCGGTGCTGAGGCTCTGCCACCACCGAGCTTGAGCGCTCAAGGTGGTGATGCGGCAGTTGAGGGGCCACCAGAGGGGCATGCGACGGTTGAGAGTGATGGCGGTGCGGAGGAAAAGGAGAAGGAAACAGTAGGTGCCGATGGTGGTAAATCAGAGGTGGTTAGGGGTGATGATGGTGGTGATCAGGCGGTGTCCAGCGGCGGTGGGGGTAGTGGTGATGTTGGTGAGAGTGGTATTGGTGGTGGTGATGATGTAGAAAGGGGTGGTGGTGATGGTGTTGGTGATGATGTGGAGAGGAGTGGTGGTGATGTTGGTGGTGGTGCGGAAAGGGTTGAGGAGAGAGATAGGGAGGTGGTGGAGATTGTGAGTGCGAGCGAGGCTAGTAGTAGTGGTAGCGAGGAGACGGTCGAGGAGAGGGGGATTGGTGGTGGTAGTGGTGGCGATATGGCGGAGGGTACGAGCAGGGTAGCCAGGACTAGGGCACCCCGCTGGAGAGTAGAGCCTAGGCCCAGCCGGTAGCCTAGTGGGGGAGATAGGGGGAAGGCAGTGGTGACAGGTGATGAGCCAGCGACGAGTGGTAGGCCGTCGGTTCAGGGGCCGGTAGGGATATCTCGGGAGGACTATCTTGAGCACGCGCCCCAGGAGGTAGTGATGGCAGCAGCGGCGGATGCCCCAGGAATTTTGGACGTGGCGAGGGAGGCCATTGTTGAGGGTAGGGAGAGGGAGGCGGCGTTGCTACATGAGGCGGCTGATGAGGACGCGGTGGCGAGGGCCTTTTGGGAGGAGTTTGAGACAGAGGAGGCTGCGGAGGAGGCCAGACTACAGGCTGAGGAGGAGGAGAGGGCGGCTGGCCACAGGACTACAGTGGTTCAGGCCGCCAGACAGCGGTTGAGGAGAGGGAGGCCGGCGTTTGACGCAGCGACTTATGCTCCACCAGTGCACCTCTTCGTGCCGTCTGGTGCTGAGGACTACACTCCCCGTCGGGAGTTGTACTTTGGAGAGGAGGTGTTACTGGACCCCGAGGTCCACCTCTCGACTGACTGCTTGACGGTGTGCTCGCTTTACTTTCTAACTTATCGCTTCCATGCACTTTCAGTAGCTAGAAATCTTTATTTGCATTGAATGATTGAATTACTGCTTGTTTGATGATTGGATTGATGCTTGAGTGATTGATTGGACTAACGCCTGTTTGCTTGCCTGTTTGTTGTCTGTTTGCAGAGAAACTTGCGCTTGAAGGCTCATGGAGGTATGGGCTCTAGTTGGGAGATCTACCAGCAGCTGCATGCCTCTGTGAAGGCATTGGTGGATCAGGCAGGGTTCGGGGCGTTCATCCCGACTCTCTCGAGCACACAGCACGACCATGCCGTGGTGACGGCATTGGCAGAGAGGTGGAGGGACTCTACGAGTTCTTTTCACCTTATCTTCGAAGAGGCGACGATGACGCCACTGGACTTCTCAGCACTCACGGGGTTACGGGCAGGAGGAGACCCGATCCCGTTCGACTCGGGGATAGGTAGGGATGAGGCTGCACTGCGGTGGTTTCTGGGCTTCGTGCCTACCAGGGAGGGAGAGACGTCCACATACGGCCAGTTCAAGATGACCGGACTGGGTGTGCCGACGGACGAGGAAGATGCAGCACGGAAGGCGAGGTGCTACTTGTTATACTTGTTTGGGGCCTCTTTGTACCCAATCAGGCGTAACAGGGTGCACCTCTCCTATCTTGGAGGGTTGAGAGACTTTGCCAGGGCGGCGAAGTACGACTGGGGTGGAGCAGCACTCGGGAGCTGCTACGCGTTCATGAATGCAGTCTCAAGGCGGAAAGGGACTCGCATTTCTGGACTGTGGAGCGTCTGGGAGGTAAAATTCTAAACCCTTGTTTATTCAATTTAAGTTGCATGCATTTCAATATTTGCACATGATTATCAAAACTGATGTTGACTGACCAACTCTGTTGTTTGCATTGCAGCTCTGGGCTTATGAGGTTTTGGGGTTGCACCCTCCAGAGACACGCCACCATGACCCGAACGTCATTCCCCGGGCGCTGTGTTGGGGAGAGGGTTTTCGGTATGGTGGTCTAGCACGTGGGAACCTCCAGGTCCTCCGTGTTTCGCTAGACAGACTCTCTGCTTCTCTGGTAAGTACTGAAACCTCACATGTATTCGCTTTGCTTTCAATCCATCCATAGCCATGCATTCGATTACTGATGCCTGAATAATCCTTGCAGGTCCGCTGGGATGTATGGGACGCCGTCGACGAGCCTTACCTGGCCCGGAGCAGAGAGATCACGAGGGGGAGGGTCCTTCTTGAGTGCTAGTACGGCTGGTTTTGGTACCTTGGTGACAGGGTGTTGCACCAGTCGATACGGGCTGAGAGGCCCCAGGTTCCAGGGCGCCTCCCTCCTCGAGTGCTGATGACGTCTCGGTACACGCTGGCGGAGATCGAGCGCTACACCACGCCCGATCTGGACCTGAGCCAGTACTTGCGTCCGGCCTTGAGCTACGTTGACTACCGGAGGAGGTACTTGGCCGGTTCGCTTAGGGCAGCAGAGTGGAGGGATAAGGTGGAGAGAGAGAAGACCGCGAAGGCGCGCGCCTCAGCCGGGGGAGTAGCAGGAGGTCGGGGCGAGGGTGTTGGTACCTTGACTGAGGAGACCGAGGCGGCTAGATGGTGGGTGCACGTTACTTCTGCTGGCGGAGAGGCAGGGGTCATAGACATCCCGAGACCACCAGCTGACTTCCCACCGCTCTTGGCACCGGTAAGGAACATTTTTATTTATTCCATTTCGCTTGCCTTGATTATGAATGCTCGAATGTACTGACAACATGAATCTTGACTTTTGCTTGCAGGTTTCACAAGAGGCGGCATAGACGATGTACGAGCAGAATCGGGGACTTCGTGTCCTGATACGTCGCCTCATAGCTGGACAGGAGATTGCCATCCGCTTGGAGGACGAGCCAGCACCTCCTGCTGCCCCTGGGCCTTCTCGCCCGAGAGTTGCACCGGTACATCACTTACATTTCTTGTCCTTTCAATTTCCTTGATTATATTGCATACTGATTCCCTTTTTTTTTTTTTTTGTTTGATTGATGATGCAGCCGCCTGTGATCAGGAAGAGGCCCCACGATGGAGCTGACGGTCCTGGAGATACGATTGTGCGACTTGGGCGTTCAAAGCCTGCGGTGGTGGGACTCGAGGAGGAGATACCGCGAAGATCTACCCGTCGGAGGGTTGAGATAGCTCCTGAGGGGATAGTTGAGGCGAGCTCGAGCGATGATGACAGTGTCAGCGACACTAACTACCCCTCTTCCCGACAGGAGCGACTGGAGCAGTGGCATGGTGATGAGACTGATAGCTCGGATGAGACGATGGAGGAGTCCAAGTAGTACATAGTAGACATAGAGTAGCTTTAGAGTCTTGCTTTTACTTTTGATCTTTTCTTTTGATTGGGCCTGCGTGCCCCGGTAGATAAGTGGATTGGGCCTGTGTGCTCCAGCAGTTAGCGATGATACTTAGACTTGACATTTGATTTTTCATGGATTTCGATCGGATTATATACAGGATTTGCACTTTCATTGTTTATCGCACTGTTCTCTCGCTTTTGATGTACAAATGAATTAACCTGTTGTAGAATGTATACAATTTATTCACAAAACTTTGAGTCCAAGTATCAAATACAAAGTTTAAAATTCAACTTCAAAGAAAAACTAACATGTTCGTGAATTTGGTCGAAACATGATTATTTGATTTTATATACAACCGGAAGATGTATTTACATGCCGCACGGCTTGATACGCTCCTTATATATGTACAATTGATAATGAATGAACAAAACAACCTTAGAACAGAATTTAGCGTTCATAAGGCATATTTGAAAACAATATACTTCATGAGCCTGTTTAAATATGATGCACTGCCATGCTACTGTCTTGACCAAGTCATAAATGACATAAATGCCCCTGTGACCGTCACAAACCAACGAGAGATCTCACCGAACTATTTTTGATATGATGTCGGTCACCATTCCATAGCTTGAATTGGCCGTCAAAACCCCGAAACTCCATGTTCTTGAAGAACTGCCCCGTAAATTGTTCCAACAGGTCATAAATACCCTATGACATGCGTCTCGATGATTGAACATGGCTCACGAAGCCTAGAAAAAGATTTGGACCTCCAACAGCTATTTCGAATTTCTATCTTCATGTACCCCGTGTCCGTACGCGTATCGGCTTGATAATTCGAGGAACGAGACTCTCCGTGAAGTCACAAATACTCATTGGGACTTGGTTCAGGTGTTGGTTGAGGGTTAGGAGGCTTAGAAGAGGTTTCGGGCATCGAACGGACCAAAGTACTGCTGCTGCTGTCTGCTGCTGTTTCTGCAGGCCTTGAGCGCTCAATGTGGGTTGAGCGCTCAAGCTCTCCACCTTGAGCGCTCAAGGTGGTTCAGAGGGGGTTGAGCGCTCAATGTCTAAGCTGGGCAGATTTGAAATGTTGTTTCCCAACGCATTTTTGGACCCTTTTGCATGGTTTTCTCTGTCCCAAACGTCTTGTTACTCTGCTATATCATTCCCCAAGCTTTGAACATCACCTTCCCAAGGTCTTTTCACCTTTTTCCCACAAATACCATGCATTTCCAATGCATTTTCAAATTTTCCAACAAAGTATTTTGGAAATATGCATTTGATCATCTTGAAAATGTAATCTTTGATTTCCAATGTTGCATGGCAAATTTGTAAGGTTCCTCCAAAGCTCTCTATAAATACCATGCATAATTTATCCTTTCTCACACACCATCTCCATATCATTTTTCATTTCTTCCTCCATATATTTCCTTCACCAATCTTCCTCTTCTCTCACATGGCTGCCCTTGACCCTTCTGTTATCAACACTTGGATTGCTAGCCTTGAAAACATCGATTGGTTCAACTTTCGGGGTCTCGGGCTCAATGCACTTCGCCATCTCCACACCTTTCCTATCCGCCAAGACATTTTGCGCGCCGCCGTTCGTTGTTGGGACTCGGAGCTCCATTTGTTCCGTTTTGGCATGCAAGAGCTTTGCCCAACCGTTGAAGAATTTCAAGCATACCTTGGCGGTAATGCTTTTGCGGATCCCGTCATACCACCTATCCGCCAAAATCTTGTTAACATTCTCGATGGGAAACTTGGTTTGGGGAACGGTGCTGCGCGTTTCTTGATTCGCAATGAGACTCTCAACATTCTCCGTCTCTTTTCAGATTATGGCCCTTCAGGCGATCTCATGGATTTTACCTTTCAAAACCGGCGCATGTTCGCGCTTTGCATGTGTCTCTTGGCATTGCATCTGTTGGTCCCTCATGATGGCCATCCTAGCACTGCCATTGTTGGTGTTGCTGCTCAGATTGAACAGCGGAGGGATGTGGTTCCTTTGGTTTTGGCTGAAACAATCATGGGTTTGGATACGGTTAAGGCTGGGAGAACAGACACGGTTGCTGGGAGTCCACTTTTGCTTCAGGTTTGGTTCATTCGGTTTGGATGTTTCGGTTTTGTGGATTTCGGGATTTTGGTTGTTTACTTGGTTTTGACTTTGGTTTGGGTATTTTGGGATTGCAGATGTGGCTATGTGACAAGGTTAGGCTTTTAAGGGAGCCAGCAGGTGATTGGGTTTACGAGCCTCGGTCTTGGGTGAGCAGGCCATTTGTGCATGATGAGCCTGATGAAGATGAATGGACCGACTTCTTCAGGTCATTGGAGGAGGATCACATTGCTTGGAGATGCCATTGGTTGCCTTTACCGAATATGACGGCCAATCATATGGGAGACACATGGGTGATCTTGGCGGGATTGCAGGGATACGCATACTATTTCCCACAGCGCATTCTTCGTCAATACTGCATCCGCCAAGAGGTGGAGTATGCTGTACCTGCTACTTTCAGCCTTCCCACCTTCAAACATTCTGTTCTTGAGCATTACCGTACTTCTTGGAGACAAAGGGTCATTTGGGCCCCTGATCGCTACCCAACCATTCACCTGGACAGGCACTACAGAGATTGGATGAGGATGCAGATGAGGGCAATACGCCGAAGAAATTAGCGCAACTTTCTTTTCGACTCACTAGGCTGTTTCCCGGAATAAATGGTGTTTTTTTTTTTTTTTTTAGGCTTTTATGCTCAGCTTATGTAATCGAAGAAGTGATTTGAATAAATTTGAACGATGAAGGGTTTCCCCCTCTTGGTTCACTTGGTTCCATATGCTATCTTCTTCGGACATGCGAGAATGCTGGCCAACTCATCAGATTTTGACCGAACCCGGGACGGGGTTGCCTACGTATCCTTTTTCAAGGAATCAGGTCATAGCGTAGTTCAAGCAAAGGTTCACTCGGGTATTAACACTCTCCTTTTGCACTCTACATTTTGCCTGGTACCGCCTTTTCAGGTTTTCGGTCCAGCGAGCTCTTTTTGAATATTCTGCCTTAAATTTTGTCTAGACAGCCCAATGTGGGTTTTCAGCCTAGCAGGCTTGCTCTGAATTTTGCTTGGGTCGGCTCGCCCTTTGCGATTTTCCGCCCAACGAGCATCTCTCAGGGATAATATCGCTTGAGTTGGTCCAAATTGACAAGATTGCTGAACTCGTTGCCGTCTAGATCAAGAATCACTGCCGCTCCACCGTCAAGGATAGTCTTGATAATGTATGGTCCTGCCCATTTCGGCCTGAATTTCCCTCTTGGATCGAATATCGGTGCCCGAATCTCCTTCACCACCATATCTCCTTCAATCAGATCTCTGGATTTCACTTTCTTGTTGAATGCGCGAGCGATTCTTCTCTGGTATCCTTGGATGTGATACAATGCTCGCAACCTTCTTTCATCGAACAACATCAGCTCTGTGAATCTGTCGCTTAACCAGTCAGCCTCATCGATTTCACTTTCTATCATCACCCTCAAAGATGGCACTTCGAGCTCAATGGGAAGTACTGCCTCCATACCATAGACCAGAGAATAGGGCGTTGCCCCTGTTGGAGTCCGGATAGAGGTGCGGTATCCCCACAATGCTAACGGCAGCTTTTCATGCCAATCCCTAGATGATTCGATGGTTTTCTCTAAGATATTCTTGATTGATTTATTTGCTACTTCCATGGCTCCGTTAGTTTGTGGTCTGTACACCGTTGATTTGTGCACTTGAACATTAAACTCTTCGAGTACTTCTGCTGCCCTTCCTTTGAAATGCACACCATTGTCTGATACGAAGGCATTAGGGACTCCGTACCGATAAATGATGTTCTGCTTGATAAAATGGGCCACTTGTACCGCGGTTAATGTAGCATATGAAGCTGACTCTACCCACTTCGTGAAATAATCGATTGCCCCAATATAAACTTGTGTCCATTTGATGCTGGCGGCGTGATTTTTCCGATCACATCTATTCCCCACACTGAGAAGGGCCAAGGCGTTATTGTATGAAGCTCAGATGGCGGAACATGCATGAGATTAGCGTGGACCTGGCACTTATGACATCTTCGCACGTACTGAACGCAATCAGTTTCCATGGTTAACCAGAAATATCCTTGCCTCAGAATCTTCTTTGCCATCATTAATCCGCTCATGTGGGGACCACAGATCCCTTCATGGATCCCCTCCATTACCCTCTTTATGTCGTCACCGTAGATGCACAGCTTGTGCATGCCATAGTATGACCTTTTATACAACCTTCCACCACAGATGATGTATTGTGACGCCAGCCTTTGCAATGCTATTCGATCTTTCCTATTTGCTCCTTCCGGGTATTCTCCTTTCTCGACCATATTCCAGATATCGTGATACCAAGGTAGACCATCATCAATTTCTTCAACATTCATCACATATTCATAGGCTGGCCTATTTCTTTGCTCGATCATGATTGGCCTCATTCTCACCCCTACGGGTAATTCTACCATTGACGCCAGGGTTGCAAGTGCATCGGCGAACTGATTCTTCATCCTCGGTATATGAATAAAGGTTACTTGCTCGAATTGATGAATCAGATCGTCGAGATCCTTATGGTATGGTTTCAACTTCTCTTCCCGAACTCTCCAATCACCATTGGCTTGAGAAACCACCAGATTTGAATCCCTAATCACCTCTAACTTCTTTACTCTGATTTCAAGAGCAGCTTCCATTCCAACAATACATGCTTCATACTCTGCCTGATTATTGGTGACTTCGAAGTTTAACTTAAAAGAAAGAGGAATGTGCGGCCCCTCAGGTGAAACCAGCAGTATGCCGATCCCAAATCCTTTCTGATTTGCTGCTCCATCGAAGTACAGCTTCCAAACATCATCTGCCACCATCATGACATGTTCATCAGGGAATTGAAACTCTGTATCTTCTGGCCCCTCAATCGGGTGATCTGCAAGGAATTCTGCAACGACCCTGCCTTTCACTGATTTTCTTGTTACATACTTGAGTTCAAATTCGGCCAACAGGAGTAACCATCGTGCCAGTTTTCCAGTGAGTGCTGGTTTCTCAAACAGATATTTGAGAGGGTCCATTCGAGAAATCAACGCTACCGAATAAGCTAACATGTAGTGCCTTAGCTTTTTGGAGGCCCACACAAGGGCCCAACAAGTTTTCTCCAAGGGTGTGTATCTTTCTTCGGCTCCAACCATCTTCTTACTCAAATAATATACCGCCTTCTCGATTCCTGCTTCACCTTCTTGTGCCAACATGCAGCCCATTGCAGATTGTGTTACTGATAGATATAAAATGAGAGGCTTCCCGGGAGTCGGCGGCATCAACACTGGGGGACTTTGAAGATATTGCCGGATTGACTCGAAGGCTTTCCGACACTTGTCATCCCACCTGAACGGTATCCCTTTCTTTAAC